>WOFM01000478.1:0-524545 GCA_011428145.1 Ericerus pela
ACGAACAAATTTTTCCATCAATACCAATATTCTTCCAGTTGTCAATTTTGTGCTTCTAAATATAATCATGTATGATTTAATCAGTATACAATTGAATTTTAATGGCCAGTGAAGCAAAAAATGATATCTTCATACGTATTGTTGATGATTGGTACTAATCAATTTACAACCATCATATTTCATAGGCCCAAATACTCCAATCTGTTTGTTCTGGCTACAACAAACAAATTTCCCAGTCCCTTGGAATTCGTTGTAGCCACTTTCTTCTAGATTTTCAAATTGTTCTAACCGAATCATATTCATTCACTCACCAACACAAGTACCTGAATACACATTTTTGAATAAACAACTTGAAAGTTTGAGAAGACTAGTGCCGCAAAATGTGACATGGTTGCTGGTATCGATTTTTATTTTCATTGTTTTAATTGGTACCAATATCTTTGATTTGTTAACTTTTTCCGAGAGCACGTTTTCTCAGGTTCAAGGAGTTGACAACAATTAACTCTTTATTCGTAGTTAAACAACAACGAACAGACCAGGCCTACTTCCTCGTATTTTATAATCGCTTGAATGATTTTATTCGCAGAATTCACATTGTCTGGCGGCACACGAGAAAAGTACAGTTCGAGAATTTCGACTAAATGAATGCGTTTCGAGAAGTGATTAAAAATATCGTACCTACGAAATCATTAATGAGTCAAACTCGGAAATTTGCAAAACGGTAGATTGATAGAAATGTCTTTTTAGTGTAATTTATTGACTGCATTTTACGTCTATTCTACCACATTATATTCGTTGTGCTGGCTAAATGGGCAAAGTATACAATTATTTGTAGGTTCTACTTATTCATATCAACAACAACAACTGAGTAATAATTACCTGCGAGGGAGTTAACTATTATCGCAAAATTTCTATAGTGAAATGTTTTTATCAAAGTTTCATTGTGACTTTAGTTTTGTTTTGAATTTACCTACTGAAAGCGAAGTGGGTTCATATTTGGAAGCATTTACCGCACAAACCTATTCTCCTTTATCGTTTCATAGGCGTAATTGAACGTTTTTTTTTTAATATCCGAACACCCACATCTGTCCGTGAGTCAGTATTTTTTTAAAGTTAGTGTCAAAGTTTTGTCATAAATATTTAGCAAGGTTATAATTCAAGATACAATATCTAGAAAATTGTTAAAAAGTGAATGCGTGAAAACTATCAAGTCCTTTAAAAATTATTTGTTTGAAAGTTTTTCCAGGAATAAACTTAGGCTGTAGCCCTACTAAAGATGTATCAATTTTCAAATGTTTGCTACATGATTATGTGACTTGGCTCAGCTACCCATTCTTGCAATTATAAGTTTATATTCGCAATGTAAAATGAAGATATTGTTGGTCTCTCATAATACAGAAAAATTCACATTGAGAAACCACCGATTGTCAAAATTAGACAATGGAAATACACATAAGGTCTGTTTGCAGAGCTTTTGCAGATTTTCAGAGAGCTCAGAAAATTAGCTTTTGCGCTATACGAATGGGATTGGCTCCATAAATGTAGAGCAGGCAGTTAGAAGGCGAGAAAGTGTAATGAAATACAATGTAAAAAATCCCATGTCTAATAGTGTCGCCCTAAAATGAAACTAGCCTAAGTCTAAAACTGTTATTTTTCAAGGAACTGAAAAGAAAACTCATATTGCTGATACTTTTCAGTTATTGCGATGGGATGTAGAACAAATTATAGTATATTAATTGGAGGAACTAAGTAAATACATTCTTTATAAAAAAATTGAAATTCTATTATTTTCCTTTAAACTAAAGGACTTCATGCATAGTATTGAACAGAATTATCTTCCAGAGGTATCGTAAGTCCTACATAAGTTACTTTTGCATTGACCAATGATTGAAAATGTAAGTGCAGAAGTAGCTTATCTTGAACATGAGAGAGTTTTACACTAATAAATTTATCAAAAAAAAGTGGAGGTAAGTTACTTCTGCACCAATTAATTCTTTAATCCCAGAAAATAAAGTAGCTTAACTTGGACTTGAGAGAGTTCTGCATAAATAAATTAGAAACAAGTTACAACGTTAAACGATATAGGAACACGGTTTTTGCTCAGTTGAATTAAATACTGTTGTGGCCATAATTTCATAAAACATGTTTTGGCAATTCACTCATTCAATTAAATATAATGAATGAATAAAGAAAGAATAATTCATTAATCAATTAATATTTTTAATCATTAATTCATTATTCATTCATTATCATTTATCACATAAACGAATCTCGCATTAGCGCTCCAATCAATAATAAGTGAAACGAAATAAATTAGCTTTTCCTACAAAAGCCCGAAAAAAAATTATCAAAGGAGTTTTTATGGAATTTTTAGCACTTAGTGCAAAAATCGTAAAAAGTGGAGTTAAATTACTTCTGCATGAACAAATTTTTTCACATCCTAACATAATATAGTATGCATTTAGTGTTTATTTTAATTTCTAAGCAATATGAACTTGAGACAGCTTTACTAAATTAGAGAGGACAGCACAAGGAGAATTTTGATATGCATAACATAAAAATGACAATTTTGGACTTACGCTAGTTTCGTATTAAGGTGACGATAGTACAAAGCATAGAAGTTTGTCTAGCGGATGACGTCATTGCGTGAAATTAAAAAGATTCTATTCTTCCTCCATCTTCGTACCAATTTGAATCTGTAACTTGACAGTTGTAAATGAACGGATGTATTCGTTGTTTCTGTTACAGTTCTGCACGAACATTTTCATTTTGGCCTGCCTAGAGGTGAACGAAAAAGAGGGATTTCTTTGGACCCGTCGAGTTTTACGCACAAAATTCGACGCTTTTATTCTTCGATAAATAAATAAAAAATCACCCAAAGAATAATTTTTTTTTTTTTTAAATCACTCCAACGTTTTGAATTTGGCAAACAGGTACCTCAAGAAGCATGTCTGGTTGAGTTAAATTAAAGATAACAACACTCATCTTTAGGTATCTGACACGCGAAATGAATTTAAATTCACATTTTCATAAGCCTTTTCTAAAACGTAAAGGTAAATACAAAAAAATAGACTTCCCAACGTTGTGCACATTGCTGTGGAAAATTTTGCTCTCGGCTACACTATACGTGGTTTTTATCGATTTTAAATTTTCTTTACACCCATCATGTTGGCGCACGTTTCGCATAGAATTATGAATTTTAAGTATCGTAATTAAATTTCATTCTTCGTTTTTTGTTTCTCGTACACCTACCTACTTACTATTATTGTCGAATGCATAACAACATAAAAAGCCACACATAGTATACTTACTCGTTATAATAAATTCTGCTCGAATTGTTCGTAAAAGTTTTTGTTTCACTTTTTCATGCCCCTTGCATTTTGCATACATTTTTTCACCCACAATAGATCCTATAGTGGTGTAAAATATGTCGACATGTAAGAAAAAAATTCGTTACTCTTTCGCTGTTTCTGTAGCTTATTTTTTATTTATTTATTTATTTATTTATTTTTTGTTCTAGTGAATGACTCAAACGACATGTACTCAGGTAGTGAAGAAAAACTTTTTATCTGCATTTATATCTGTGTATGCAGATATCGTATATGTGAAAAAGTACACTTTAAAACCGCAAGTGCTTACGTCTTTCCGTTTTTTTTTTTTTTTTTTTTTTAACATTTTTACAGCAATGGAATGTCTTGCTGCTTCCATAAAGGGGCGAAAAAAAAAAAGAAAACCAAAAGGAAACAAGTAAAGCTAAATTACCGTAGAGCCTTCTAATAAATAGCTGGTGAAAGAAATAAGAAGAAAACAGAAGAAGAAGAAAGAACAATATTATGTCGGTGGATTCGTTTGAGGAAAAAGAAAAGTTTTAAAAAAGAAAGAAAAAGTTTCACGAAACGATCGAATTCTGCAATTACGCTATTACGAGGAAATGGATAGGGGAGAGGGAATAGGGTTTGGGGATGAATTTGAAACGTGTAATTTTTTTATATATTTTCATGTAGGGACGTAAGATTTCGTTGACGGATTAGAAAACTTTACAGCGAACTGGGAAAAAAAAATGCTTTTGTTTCTTGTAAATGGAGAAAAGAAATGAAATAAATGTTTTGTCGACAATATAATAATGACATTTACGTAATAAATTTTGTCGAATTTTTAAGTCTGTTATAAAAGTTTAATGAAAGAGCAGAAGTAATGGGATAGTATTGTTCAATGTTAGATAGTAGGCTAACCTTTTGGTCGAACGAATGTGTACAAAAATATTATTGGTGAAAACCATAAATAAATAAGAGGTCATAGGAGAGAATACGATCTAAAATTCTCGCCGTGATAAAAATTAATCATATTTTTCCAAACGATGTTAAAAATTACTCAATGACCGAAAAACATACAGAAAGTAGGCCGGATTTTTTAACAAAATTTAGATTAGTTTCGAACTTTTTTTTTTTCCAATGCTTATGTGAATTTCGCATTTATTCTTCAATTTTTCTGCGAAATAAATATTCATTTTTGATTACCTATTTCGCTCGTATGGTTAGTTAAATTTCAAGATTTTGTATAGTAATTTTCTACAACAATTTTTTTCTCCCGCAGGAAAACAGGTGTGGTTCTTTATTCGGAATTTTCTACAACATAAATTTGTATCACGTTTTTAAAAAATTATAAAACAAACCTAGCCTATTTCATTCATTCGTACACCGATAGTTCAATAAATTTTTTATAGCCTCCGATATGAGTCAACTTTTTATTGGCCATTGAGAAATGACCAAATTAAGTTTGAGAATTAAATTTCATCTCATTGATTTAAATGTGTTAAACATTTTCAAGGATAGACAAACTTTTGTTTTAATTTTGAAAATTTTATTTTTTGTTGGTTCGGATGATTTCGCGGCACCAGATTCGTTTATTACACCGATTCCCAAAATTTTTTATGATATTTTTTAGCCTTTCGTTTCCTTTTGAGTTCATTCTGTTTCAATCTATGGATTTATTTTCCAAAAATTTGCCAAAAAACATCGCCAGTGTCATGTAACTCTAAATAAAAGATTTTGTTTTTAAATTCGCATAATAGGCTACATGTTTAAATGTGTAGGAATTACTCCAAATTTCTAAGTTTGTGCTTCAAAATACGTATAGTTTCAAAAAAGTAAGTTGACAAAAATTTGTTTTAAGTCATGTTTATAGAAGATACTAGGGGTAACAATGAAAAAAAAAAAAAAAAAAAAAAAAAGACTTCTAATGTGTTTAAATCAAACTGCGATCAATGAAAAATTACATTACTGAGATATAACGTCATTAAATCATGTAAAAAATTAGGTTTTCAAAAAATCGAAAATTAGTTGCTAAAAATTATTATAATAGATGACAATTGATGATTGTACTAAATTTTGTAACCGTTGACCTAAAATTACGCAGTTAAAAACAATCACCGCTTTCAAAATCAAAGTAAAAATGGAAATACCTTCCAGCCGATCCGCACCAGAATTGCCAGCAAGTTGCAATAAATTATAAATTATATTTTTTTTAATTTCTCAGTCGTTCATTCAAAATCAACCATTTTATAGCCAAATAATATACAAAATAGCTGCCTTTTAAGTACCGTTCAGTCGATCCACGCTAAAATTAGTAACATATTATTAGAATAGGTCATAATAAATATTTGCTCCGAATTATGTTTCTATTGGTCAAAAATTAGAAATTTTATACTCAAAGCAAAAAATTTAAAAAAATAATGTTACCGGAAGTACCGTCCAGTCGATCCGCACGAAAATTGACAAAGAGTCATAATAGATTATAGTAAATATTTTCAAAATTTCGTAGCTATTGGTTGAAAATAAGAGTTTTATAGCCAGAATAAAAATGACGCCAAGAAAAACTAGATTTTCACAGAAAACCTACTTAAAAATAACGATTATCTGTATCTTTCTATAATTTCACACATTTATTAGAATATTTTAAGTTCGTGTAATGTCAACTCAAAGTAAGTAGGTATTCAAAGAATTAATTATTTTATGCATTAAAATGATGAATTCTCTACCGATTTGATGTGTATGGGCTACAAAATATGGTCAAAAAATTCTTTCTTAATCAATAAATTTAAGGCCTCATTAACGATTAGACGTGACTACAATGTTGTTGCCTACACATTAACAACCTAAACAACGGTATAACGACGTTCTAAGGAGAGAAAAACATTAATTTATAATCGATGACGATACTAATTCATATCAGCAGAAATTTTTTTCTCGAAATGTTTCCCCTCAAATTAATGAGCTAGACTCTGGATCAGTGAATGGAGTTATTTTTACTAAAATTTCTCCACTAACTACGTTAATTACGCGAGATTCGTTCAGCGGTAACAATATTTTGTGCTGAATAATGTTAATTACCGAGACATTAATTTAGTTGGGTAAAATTTTGAAAGTAGGGAGCGAAATTTAAGAAAAATAAATCATCCAGCTATTGACATACGAAGGAAAGAATTATAATGAAGTTTGTGTGCGAATTTGGTATTTTTGGTGATTTTTAGACATTGAACTGCCGATGAAAGTATCGAAAATGTACGCTAATTACCCTTAATTTTGTGGTTAGCCAATATATGACCGTTCATGGTGCACCCTCGACACTTCGGATATCGTGCTAGGTGTTGGGGTTACACTGATTGTTTGAGCACTTGTTGGCTGCACTGGCATGCTGAACCGCCGTTACTTCTTTATATATATTATTATGACATTAATTAATATTCTTTCTTGTACTCGTAGAGTTAACAGTTGTTTTGTTAGTCTCTATAATAAAGTACTTACTTGGTGCGGTACTGGAGTGCTTGTTATTGTTTTATTATTTTTTACTTTATAACTAAAATATTTAACATGGACATAAAGCCGCCAATGTCTAATATTAGGTGTGTAAAAAAAATAGAACTTAAAAATAAATAAATTATACTAGGGTATCTAATCCTATTGAAAAAATAAATTTAATATAATTAATAATAAATTACAAATTAATTTATTATAATATTTTACTAAAAAATAAAATTTAAATAAATAATAATATTTATTTAATATTTAATAAAATCTATTTAAACAAGTTTAATTATGTACTATTGTATAACCGCTCTGAAAGACAATCACTGAAATCGTGTACCTATCTATGATCTATTATCTATATAAATCGGCTGTATTTTTAATGTTTCATCATCATTTTGAAAACTTCAAGCTATTTATGGATTGGAGCGCTGGTTTCCAATTGTTCAACAATTTTATTGCAGGAATCAAAAACTTGAAATGACCATAACCTTTTACTCTTAATTTTGGGCAGCGTTAATAAAGTTTATGCAGAGCCAGATTTAGGATTTTTTTGTTTCGGAAGCCAAGTGCTGGTGGAAGCCCTCATATATAGTTCTTGAAAAAGTTTTTCCTTGCTTTGCTGGCATAATACCCCGTATTTTAAAATTTTGTTCTCATTTGGTAAAGGCCCTATTTTGGTGGCGATTCGGGTACTTTTGCCCCTTGACCACCTCCAAATCGGCCCTGAAGTTATGATTAAATTAATAAAATTTTAACTTTGAGCTCTTTTTACAAAAAAAAAAAAAAAAAAACAAAAAAAAAAAAGACTGCTTAATTTATTGTGAAGAAATGAATAGTCTGGGAAGGTTGTAAAAAGAGAGTATTCAAAACAAGTTTTGGAAGAACGATACTTTAAAAAAAATTTGAGCGTAAAAAAGCTAAACTATGGCGCAATAAAACACTATCTGATAATCCATAATTCATATTTTTTGCAACAACCCACCCGAAAAACACGTTTTTTATTGGTCTTTACCAGAAATAAAAGTAGAAAATTTTTATACAACGTAAAAAATATTATTTTGCTTACGCGCACTTGCAAGTTGATTTTATCACACGGCTAAATGACTTTTCTTGCACTACTCGATGACTTTCTCGCACCACCGCTCCGCTACTTTTTCGGTCATTAATTGTTTATTCAATTTAATTGTTGATTAGTTTCGTCGACGTTGTCAGTGAAACGGTAAATTTTTTAGTTAACTCACCTTCCTGAGTAGAATTGAGACGCTAAAATATAGTAAACAGATAAAATTTCAGGTATTCAGGAGAGGAATAATTTTGATTCCTGATGGAGACAGTTAATTGTTATAATTTCAAAAGCTCGTTCCCGATTCCTCTTTGGGACGTACCTATCAAAATAATTCCCATACGAAGAAAATCTGGTCTTTCCAAACAGCTTCCGTTTCAAATTTAATTTCTGCCTCTATTTCCGTGAATATGTTACTCCTATGAACTTGAAACATTCACCATTCGACTTCTAGTTGAATTTTGATTCTGAAATGCTGTTGGTACTGCTATGTATAAAATAACGGAACGTTTGAAGTTGCAAAAAAACAAATTCGCAATGATTTTCGTATGCGACCGTTATAAAGTTAACTGTCGATATGTATAAAATTATACATACCTAAATGAGAATTTATTGGGTGCAGATTCCCATTTCCCAGAAACTTATGGGAATTACCGACTAAAAATTTCGTTCCCTGGAATCGCATAACACTACGATACTTATGCCGATCTGCGACGCAAATAAATACTACAATACTATGAAGCGAACAAAATATCGATAAATTAGAAATATAATATTCCTAATATATCAACTTCCTTCTGTATATGTGTATATCCCGTATATGACGTCAAATACAACCGTAAAGTGAAAAATAGTGAAAATTTTTCGTATTTTACGCGAGTAAAAAACTTTTGCAACGTTTTGAATATCTTTTCACTCGAACACTTATATTCCGAAACACTTTCATCGACGGTACAAAAGTCAACGGTTAAAAATAAGTTATATTATTGTTTTTGAGCCTATATTTCAATATTCTTCTGAAAACGAAAGCTCACAATTCATTAATATTTTTATCTTGTCAACTGAGACTGCGAATGTAGGTATTATAAAACTTTTCACGAGTTTTCTGCAGTTTTCCGCAGCGTATTAGACTTTGCCAAGAGTGAGCACTACATATAATAATATGGGGCTGTGGGCCTCATATAAACTCAAATGCTTCAAGCTCCTTTTTTTTCCTGGAAGACAGTCACTTTAAATGACTTTTGTACCGTCGAACTGGCGCTTAAATCATTTTTGGTACCTTTTCGAACGTTTTTTACGTGGAAAAAGAATCATCTGGAAAATAATTCGAAAACTATTACCGGTCGAAAAACAGCTAAAACGTTATTAATTTGATTTTATGATTAAAAAATTACTGGAGAAAAAGAAAACATTGCATTCCTCGAAGAAAGTCTCTGGTTAGATAACGAAGGCTAGTAATTAAATTAATATATTACGTAGATCTCGAGTTTTCGGAGAATCAAATATCTGAAAGCTATCGACTACATTTTTCATAATAGCTCTCAAAATGTATACCTTTTACTCGGAATCGAAACTAAACCATTTTTCCTTTCAAACGAAATTACTTTCAAACAATTTCAAAACTTTGTCACTACTATCAATTGTAAAGCACCATTTTCGTCTCTATTTCCTATGAGGCCAGCAAATAAAATCTTTGGCATCGCATCGTTAACAAAGTTCTCAATTAAGTTGTGTAACTATTGAGAAGCTTGTTGAGTTGAAAATTTTTGAATAAAATCAAAACGGTGGTTCATGAATTTGAAAACTCTTTCTTACTCCATCGTTCAAACATGCAGGTATCCAATACTTTTAGAACACTTATTTGAAAAACGTGTTCAGTGAGATTCGTAGAAGATTGTGTCAAGTTCTAACATACAGAGTGATTTCCCTGACTAGATTTCACAAGTTAGTCGGTCGGAAAATTCCAAATTTTTATACTTTGAAGTCCTTTTGGGTACTAAAAATTTTGAAACAAATGGTAAAAAACGATGTCTCTCCATTTTTTGAGACAAATAGCCCAAAAATATTTGAGCAAATAGCCTGATTTAAGTAATATTTTTACTGTCATATTTTCATAAATACCTACATAACTGATTTTAATGTTTAAATCTCCATATAATTTCCTTTTGTTTTAAAACCTAAAACATAAATTGGAAAATAGGGATTTTCATTTTAACCGAACAAATTTGTAGTTTTTGCAATTACAAACAATTTTAAATGATAAAATGATAAAAATCTAAGCTAAAATTTTATGGGTGTCAACACAGACGAGTTTTTTATGCATATTATATTCGAAAACAAAGGGAAAAAATGGGTTTGCATAATAAGTGGACCACTTTATATCGACTACCTAGATAATGAACCAGTTCGAATTAAACAAAAGTGAACACACTTATTTCACATTATTGGGAAGTGCATATACATACATTTCCTTCAAATTTCCACACTAAGAATACTGATGTACACACTTTTTGTACAATTGAAAAGACCAAATATATAGTGAGTGGACTATGTTCCTACCTCCGCCCCAGGGTGGGTACCGTAGCAGAAACTTTTAAAGGGGGTGATTTCCAACATTGTCAAACATTAGGTAAAAATTTTTGTCATCCCCCTCGTGCCAACAATAATTATGATAACTTTTCAGATTAATAAATACCTAATTAATTTGAAAATGAAAATATTATTCTCATATTTTTGGTGGGGGAAGTAGGTGGTGATTATCGATTTATAATCCCAACTGAAACTGACACTGATTTTTACTAGCCTCATTGTTCGCAACGAACTGTATGCAAATTTAAAAATTTCCTCTCTAGCTAAAGGGATCTTGTAGAACTCGTCGTGAGAGGCAAAAAAATTTTTTTTAACATTGGTTTGAATTTTTGTTGATTCAGAGATTTGATTTTAAAGTTTCAAATATTTCATAGCTAAATCAAATTATAGGAATTCCAAAAATTCTTCACATTAATTAAATTTTGATGATGGCATCTTATTGTACTTACTCATCGAGTACATTAAAAAAGGTTATTTTGACCAGGTCTTTATCTTCAATACTTACATAGTTTAATGTATTTTGGCATGCCTTACATTAATTTCAAGAAAATTCTAAAAAAAATTGTTTAGTTGCCTGGATTTGAACCTTCGACTTTTGTATTATGGATATTCTCACAACTTAGCATTTCTAACATTTAGCTTACCAAACCTGATTTTAGTTATTTGAATTCAGGTGATTTTTCCATATTCAGAAGATTTTTGTAAATTCTACTGAAAATTTCAAATGCAACGAAAAAAAATTACCTACTATAGGTACGTAACTAAACTATTTTTAATAAGTCACTTAAAAAAAATTTCGAAAACATTGTAAACATTTTTTATTTAGGAAGTTTAGGAAAAATTTTGCAAAAAACCTTTTAAAAATATAAATACAAAATCTTTCGTCCAAACCACAACTTTTATTTGTTCGTTTTTTCTCTTTTGTCAAGTAATTCTACGTGTGGCAATGCATCAAACTTCAACAACAAGAACATTTACTCGAACTAGAAAAGAATAACCGACTTTCTTCTCTCTTCACATAAACAAAATACGATTTAGAAAAACGAGCAAATAAATAAAAAGTAAAAAAAATAGGCCTAAACAACCCCTAGCGTTTTGTATAGCATATAAAAATGTACTTATCAGTATTTTGATAATAGAACAAAAATGAAAGCTTCAAAATAGCTAACCCAACAACATCAATATCCCCCAATAGTAAAAACACGAAAAATTCTCTCGGACTGAAATAGCCAGAAAAAGTTTTGGTAGATACCTACCCTAATATATACTTGAACTCATTTCTTTTTCACGCCTCCAGGGAAATGTTTTTCTTTTGTTTTAGCTAGCATTTTAGCAATAAATTTTTGTGCTTTAAGCACACACTATAATAGCTAGGATACTGACACTATGTTAAACATAAAAACGTGCACAAATGCTATTTCAATTAAAAAAGCAGAGTGAGAGTGTGAGAGAGTGAGAGAGAGAGAGAGAGAGAGAGAGAAGAAAAATGAGTCGATTAAATAAAATTCAACAGTTCATTGTTTAAAAGACAGCTTTTACACGTAGTCACATGGCACCACTTATATTGAAAGACATACACTCGGAGACAGAAAAAGGAGAATGTATTTGCTAGACTTTAAAGTTTGTTGCGAGACACAGCTGCTTTCCATTACAAAGAATCCGAATTATTTTTATCCGTTGTCGCAGAAATACAATTTACTGTACGAACCAGAGCCGAGAATTTCTGCGTAGGAAAAAAACAAGTAGTTAAATTAAATTTTCCTTTTCTGCTTTTTACTAGCTGAATGGTATCGAAGCAAAAATCAATTCTTAAAACAACTTTAACGCCGTGCGATAAATGAATACTTAATATTAAAATTGTTTTGACACCAAGCATGATATCGTTGAGGGGAAAGGAAGAAGATGAACGTGGGAGTATTCACGTTTTAAATAGTTTTTGTTCGGCTCGATAGGTGCTTCGGTACGTTTGATTGAAAAATTAATACGGGTAGGCCATTTCCCACCAGATCCCGACCATCCCTTACCGAACTGCACTTGATGGTTTTAGTTTTTTTCTGTATATGTGGTGTAGGTTTAGTTTGTTAGCTTTAAAATTAGGGAGTTTTCAAATTTTTATAGCTGTTCGTAGTTTTTTCATATTCCAGGCATTGTTTGAGATTTTGGATTAATTTATTGTGCAATGATTTTTTGTAATATTACAAATACTTTTGTTAATCTCATATTAAAATATAAAATTTATGTGAAGTGTGTCAAATTTCAAGAAGTGTTTTTTTTTGGTAAATTTCACAGAATATTTCTATTGTGGAGAGTGAAGTGTCACGACTTTGGGAAAATTTTATTATGGTTTTTCCAATCATAGGCCCCAGATGCCAAAAACACCCTCTTCAAAAAAATTTTTATAATACATGATCAGAAGGCAATGTTTACGCTGGTATTTTGCAATCCAAAAGTAGCAGTTTTCATTGATCGAAACATAATCTCGATGTAAAGAGTAATGCTGTCTCCATGTAAAAATTTGTACACAAAGGTTGCAAAATAACAAGATTAACTTTCTTCTGATGCAACCTTAATCTATAAGACTGTTATCGAAATGACAAACTTCAACTGATTGATAATGTTTTTATTTTTATTTCAATAATATTGAAAAAAGTCACTCAACTTCCTACCCTACTGAAATTATTAAGGAAAATAATGTTTTAAAAATAAAAAAAATAAAATCAATACTATGGGGACGTTTCCCTCACCTCCTCCATACAGGACTCAGCCCTGCATCAACAAACGAGTCGCAGACCAAAGTCCATAACCCAAATTATTAGTGCATTGCACTTTAAACAAATACGTTGTCTGTATGCACTCATACCAATGATGTGTCTCTATGTCTGCCTGGAATAGGCAAATGGGAAAGGCGAGAATATCAATTAGTACGTATTCGCTGATACAATGCGTGTTGCAGTCTGTATATTGTACCACAGAGCCTTTGGATGATTTCCCTCGGTACTCAGTACATTTTGTGTACAGTTAGGCATTAAACTGGCTGGCTACTGGTGTTGAGATACAATTCGGTTGCCCTACATGCAAAAAACCATTATTTGGTTCCATGAACCTTGTGTAGATAGAAACTACTACAAATGCCCTGAGTGGTATTCAAACTTGTAATCTAATGAGAGACATACCAGCTCTCTACACACAGCACCACAACTGCAGATGCTGAAAGTGGTATAATCACCATATTCTATCATCTTGAAAGTACTTCACCCATCATTTAGATTATTTGTGAGGCACTTAATCAAAGTTTTGCCGTTTTCTGATATTTAAATACAAAAAATATCTTACTCAACAAGGTTCAAAAGTGAATAGGCAAGGGAAAGTTTATAAAACGAGTACTGCGATTCAGCAATTCCTGAGGAAGTGTAATGTTCTATTTTACATACTATTTCATCTTTCCATATCTCTGCATATTATAAAATACTAAGGGGCTAAAAACTGTTTTGAAACACTAGGCTATCATTCAACAATCGCACAACAGATTTTCATGGGACTTTCTAGAAAAATTCTGCTATTCTAAAAAGATTTATTGCCATCAAAGAAATCCGTAACCCTACTGTGAAAAAGTTACAGAAAATGTACAAAATATTTCTTGAAACGGTGGAAAAGGAGTAGAAAAGAGAATTAAAAAAAAACTTCTGCCTGTCTCATTTTTATCAGTTGGTGTCTACTAGTTAGTGAGGTAGAAATGATTCTCTCTTCTCACACTGTTCCGGTTTTTTTTTCATTAGGTTTCATTTGGATCAGTACGAGTCCACAGAACAAGGGTTAAAATAAATTTATTATGAGACCCTACATAAGTGAAGCTGCGAGTAACAGCTCCTATATATTATAATTATGATCATATAGGATATAACAAAATTTGTTAATAAACTGGAAGCCGTATTTCTTTTATTTCTTCATAGATTAGGGCAAAATTCAACATATGTGTACTCTGGATCCATATCTCAACTAAGTTCGAAGCTGGGTTAAATCTGCTTGTTAGTAATTTTAATTTTAAATTTGGAGACATAGGTGTCAAAGCACAAGGGAAAGGTTGGTTGGAGTAGGTACTTAGCGTTTTATTTTCAACCCTGCAGCTCCTAGAATTCCCACCCTTCACAAATTTTTCTGTGAAATACTATTAATTATTACCTTAATTATTACCTACAATTTGTTGCTGATTCGAGTTTTGTAACTTAATTTGTAATCTCACAATTCGACTTTTGAAAAAATAAATCAAAAGCATACTCTTAGCCATCTGTGGGAGTAATAGTAGTCACTTGGGTTTCTTAAAGTACACACTTTGAAAAAAAAAACCTCAAAAACCACTGAAATTCAAAACAATTATAAAATGTCAAATCAGGTATGAAAGAATATCATTTGTGTAGAAATATTGGAGAATTAACAAAGAAGGGTAAAAATTTCTCTTTCCTGTCATATATGCTTTTCAATCTTTACTCCACCAATTTCCACAAAATGTTTACTATAATTACCTGAATTTTTCTCGAACTCGGAAATCTTATTTATAAGCAAGACACAAAAAAATATCATTGTGAAATAAACCAATTTTCACCTTCCTCTTTTTTTATTTTGTAATAGCATGTTTTAAGCATTGATATCCCGCCTTTTGGCTACGTGGCAAGAAGTAGTGCCCAAAATTACCGTAATCTTTTTTTATTTTTTTTTGTTAAATACCTATCTAATTTACTCTTAGCTGAATAACACTTGCTCTGTAAAAATGTATCTAAAAAATATGCAAGGTGATTTTTCCAAATATTTCCCCTGTGTATGTTTTTAGATACTTACACGATAGATATTATTTATTTTCTGAAGTCAATTAGAAAGAAAAATTGTCTATATATCTTGAAATTTTATCAGAAAAAATAGTAAAGTAACACACAGAAACAGTTTTTATCATACTTCAACTCACACAGCCGACTTAATGTCATGGAAATTAGTACACAAGGTCTGTATATGAGGCTGTTCTTCAGAAATTTGACGTATTTCACATTAGTGCAGCCAGAAGGTAAAAACTGAAGTGCACCCTTACCAGCCTTTCCCTTAATACTTTACGCGTCGTGCCAAAATGGTTCTACCTCGACCAAGTTTGAAAATGGGCAAAATCAGCCTATTAATTTCTTAATTAGTACTCTTTGAAGTTTTCGTTATACCTAGAGTAAAACTCTTGAAACCCATAATGAACGCAACCCGCAGTACGCACACATAATTTGAAATTCTGTTTATTTTAGGCGAAATCTACACTTCCAACTGGCTTCTTGTTTTTTTTAGAAAATTTACGTAAGTAGGTACACTCTCACTTTGAAAACAACCCAGACCTAAAAACCGAAGAAAAACAGAAATAGATAGTCTTTCACCTTGAATTAAACTTATTAATCGGGTAATAAAATAAAACTTTTGTCGAGGGTGTTCTGTATAATTCGATTGAAGCCGGAGAAAAAAGCAGCAAAAACTGCTCGTTTTTGGAAAACGAAATCTCGGAAACCTTCAGGGTTGGTCTTTTTTCTTTTCTTTTTCTTTTCTTTTTTTTTTTTTTGTTGGCGAATTTTTTAGTAGTTTTCCAAGCTATTTTCAAAATCTACCAGATGCGAAAAGTAAGGTTGCACTCTCGAATTCATCCGGTGTTTCTTACTGTTTAGTTTCGTGTAGGCTATATTCACAACTTCTGTACAGCGTTTCAAATATGAAAATTTCACCTTTATAGCTAAGTTCAAAACTTTTATATTTATAAAAACGTACCGGTAACGAGTGCTTTTTTGCCTTATTAAAAAACATTAAGTTTAAAATGGTACAGTTTTATTACAGATTTTCAAAAGGAAATCCTGCTATAATATTCTTATAGTCTCTTTTTGTGAATATTTTTCTTTAACGAGAGCGGTTTTTACCTGATTATTCAGAATTTTAGACGTTTTCAAAGCATTTGATAGAAAGGAGAAATAAATTAAAAAATTGTTTGCGTCGTATTGTTCGTAGTTAGACCGCTATATTTTTATTTTATTTCAACGTTTCCTACCCAGGTGCCGATATGATGGAAGAGGAAAAAATTTTATGTTTTTTGAATTTTATTATTTTATTTATTTTCATATTTTCTTTAATCTTGTATTTCTAGCGTGTTTTTTTTTTTTTTTTTTTTTTTTTTTGGTGGTGTCTTATACTGGAACGAATGAGCTGAAAGAACGTAGCATCCTCCATAATAAAGCGATTACTTCGATTTAATTTTCTCTATCGCCTTGGGAAAACAGACAACAATCCCAGACATGGGAAACGTTTCGAATATTGTAAACGGAATTTTTTAGTGAGTTTGCTAATCGCGGGTCGTTTTACTTTCACAAAGGTTACGAACTTGATATTGCAGATGTGTTGTAAGGTAACTATATAGGTAAATGAGAAGAAACAAAAACACTAATCCTTCTGATTCTTCCAGAACTATATGACATTATTGAAATTTTTGTGCTTGATTATACATTTCAGAATGAAGCTTTCAAAACCAAATTTCCAAAAAGACTCTGAAAATGAAACCTTTTTAAAGTAAAAATGAAACTTGGACCCTGGAAAGGGGACCCTTCGAAGTAAAAACGAAACATTTTAAAGTGAAACTTTCATTCTTTCATAATACGTGACATCACAGAAACTTTTAAGCTTGATGCTTTCAAAATGAACTTTTCAAAAGAACCTGAAAAATGAACGTTTTCTAGCGTATACGAAACTTTCATCATTTTATATAACAGACATCATTGAAATTTCCGAGTTCAATTACATCTTTCAAGGTGAAGCTTTTAAAACGAAATTTCGCAAAAGACTTCTAACCATAGGCATCTATTTTAAGTCAAAATTCTGTCCAAATCCAGTGGGTAGGAACGGCGTGATGCTGTTACAAAGAAACAGCTCTTTCATTTTATATAGGCTAATAGATTATTCTTATTTAATTGCAGGGTATTTTATTTTTATTTTTTTGAAAACCTGCTAAGAGCTTCTAAAGTTAATCATTTGAGAAAAAAGTTTATGGTTTGACGAGGATAAAAATAAATCCTCAAAATCCCTATGGATTACAATTATCTGCCAAAGGAGACTGGTAAGAAAACAATTATCAAATTGATACAGACATCAGCCAATCGTGAAATTTAAACGCCTTGTGAACGACATTGCGAAATGAAGAACATACTGCCCAAGTTTCATTTCTTATTAATTGTTCTACTTACATTACATTTTATGGGCCTCTCTCAGTTATTTCTATTCCATTCGTCTGTGGATGACTTGGTGAAACAACGCTACAGATAATGAACTTCATACGATATTACCAAGTTTTATAATCGAAAAACGGTTTCACTAAAAGGCTGCAGTTCACGAGTTAAATTTTTATCGTTGTTCTTCACTCCGCATACTGTCATAAAATATCAGTTTTGACGGAAATTGGACGATAGTTAGGTCTATATCGCGTATGCGCAATGCAAATCTGAAATTTGTTCCTTTGAAAGCCTAATGGGACAACGTCGGAGAAATCTTCATATCTAAAACGCATAAAGTTTTTCTAAATAATGTCAAACAAATTTGACACCTATCAGACAACAGGGCGTTGATTAATGGACTTACAACTATCTGTAAAGCCAATATGGAGCAACACGTAGCAGAAGTTTTCCAATACTTCAGAACGTTAGACCTACCCCATTATATAGTAAAGAACTTTTTTTTATTTTTTTTCCTGCTAGAAAAGAAAAAAAAATATTACTAGTATAGTTACGTGGCTTATACTTAATAAAAACAAAATAGAAAAAAAAAAAAAAAAAAGCCAAAATAATATTTTAAGAACTTAAATACTCTGGCTTGGTTTTTTCTGAAAATTTACTGACATATCCAATATCGTGATAATATTGAACAGTCACGAATTTATTTTATTACATATTAAAATTAATAATAGTAATAATAGTATTGTGGAATACCTTGTCGTGAAAAAGTATTCTCACCAGAAGGTAAATTCAACAGAATTTAAGCGTGTTCAGCAACTTCGTATATAACATTCGGTTAAGCCAAAACCAAGGCGAACATTGGCGATTTTAGAGCAGGTTCGGACGGTTTATAAACTGGCTTATTTACACGCACACAAACTCACGTATGTAAAGAATACGTATGTTAGTGAGAACAGCCCAGTTACATCATCCCCTATTCTGATAAGAGATGGTTGGCCGGTTCGTGTATGGATCGTGACATCATTCTATTGTGTCACGATTTGGTACTCGTACATTACCTGCATGTATTTGCAGGTAATTACGATCGAACGTAATTTGTGTTTAACGTCACAAAGACGAGTATTTTACCTGCCCTTTTGGGGCGGCGACTGTCTTCAAGGGGTCCAAGGACCTATCCCTCATACGGGTGAGTCCCCACAAGTATATTATCTTTGTTTATGAGACGCTGAAGGTTGATATAATTATGACCATTAACTAAAGGGTCATATTTTGTAATCATTAAAATAACGATGAAATTAATAGTTTAGGAAATACGTGGATTCTTCGAAGTACCTAATAAGATTTTTTATTTACAAAAAAAAAAAAAGAAAAAATTAAAATTTTTTATTCTTCTGACCATTTGTTTGCTGTCTCGTATTGGATCATCGAGAATTGCTGAAGATGAGAACAAATAATTAATTAATATTTATTATTTAAATGACAAATAGGGGCGATTTTTTTTTTTTTTATATACTAAAACGTAAAAGAACCTATTGTCAAAGAAAATACGTAAGTTAACGTAAACAAAATTTAAAAAAAAGCACAGTGGATCAATGGTTTAGTCAAAAAGGTGTTGAAGCTATAGCTACCGCAACCACTTTTCTAAGAACTTAAAAAAAACTTGAAGAATGATACATAATGTGTTTGATGTGGTGAAAAATTGTTACACTTTCAGTTCTGGTTCTCGATGAGTTCTGTTGAAATTAAATTGTCTACTCAACTCACTGTTTCAGCTCTGTGTCACTCCTGCGGAGGGAAAAAACTCTAAAACACAAAACTTACATTTTAAATAAAACAACTAAAAATACTTTTTGAACTTGTAGGTCGCTGGTTCGATCCTCGGTCGAGGTAGACCTACAAGTTGCAATCTTTAATTTTATTCTCGAGATTTTTCATAAAAATATATTTCTGATTTTCCTCGGCTTGAAGTAAATTAACAAAATTTTTTCTGATTTGCACATCTGGAGAACCAGGTACTATGTAATAGTCAAAATGGCTTAATTTTTTATTCCGTGGTGGGCTGAGTACGTCAGCTGGATAGTGAGAGTAAAATATTAACATTGATCTCAATTTTTCCTTGAAGAATTTTCTAGTCATGTAGGCATATAATGTGACGGATCAGAGATAAATTATTATAAATAACGAATTTGAAATTGAAAATTTTATCGTTAGTTTTTCTGTTTCAAATAATTCTGCAACACCCAAACTCGAATATAGACGAATATTTTTTTGAATTTTTTGCTTTCAGAATGTCCGACATGACGGAATCATCCTCAGCTGCGGCAGCAGCCGCAAAAAAATTAAATTTGGAAAAAGCGGCGAACTTTATGAAGCAATACAGAGATCCAGATAGTCGAGAATTGAAAAAATTATCAGCAAACCAATTTACAGAAGTTTGGAGTCATTACGACAAAGATGGTACGTATTATTATTCATGGTCGAAACATAAAAGTAGTAGTTGCAAATAAGAATAGAAAAAATACTTTGATGGTTGATTTTCTACAATTTATGGCCAACAGAGGGGAGGGAATAGCCTTGGTTAAAGACAAGGTTTTTTTTAATTCCAGCTTATTTCATTGGATAATATTTTGAATTAAAAATCGATTGCAAAATCTTACTGAGAATTCATTTTTCCTTATTAGATGAACATTTGAGTTACATTTTTGAACTTATGTTTTTCATTTTGTGGTAGGAAGATTCCTGTGTTTTGGTGTAGTTGTCCATTAAAATTCAAGTTTTTCACATTTAGTTGTTAACTTCTCTTACGTCATATTACCTATGTTTTATGCCATTTTTGGTACTTTTCGTTTTAATTTTATTTTTGTAACATAAGGTACCCATTACCTATGTTGAAGTTTTACAGGTTAATAAATGATGGAAACTTCTATTCATTAAATAGTTTTCTTTTGTCACTAAAAATTTTTATCATATCCATCCATAACCCTTGTGTGAGGTCAGTTTTAATACCACCGGATAAAAATTATAAACAACAACCGTAGTTTTTCATTTTATTGAAACTGTAGAAGTTAACTTACTCCGTTTCGTATGCCCCAATAACAAGGTAGATGGCATAGGAATGTTTTGAAAATTTTTCTCTCCAAATTACTCGTAAAATTTATTTAGCCTATGCCTCTGTATTAATTTAAAAAATAAAATTTTTTAACCAAATTCATTATCGTGTCTTTTTCGAAGAGTCCTTCATAACATTTTGTCTTCCTTCATTAAAATCAATCAGAATAATTCGCTATAGTAATAATTTGAAATGAATAAAATTTAAAAAAAAAAATAATTTTTGATATCTCACTCCATGAAAGGTACCGAGTTAACCTTTCCAGAACAATCACAATATTTTCATTAAATATATGTATTATGTCTCTGCTTTAGCTCTTTGAACAATAATAATCACTTTTCTTAGGTTCTACGGCACGGATCTTGATGAAACGAAGCTTAAATAAATTTTGAAAATATTTAATATTACTTACATGATGAAGTTTTGAGGGAGACAGCTTCACTCCTCTTTACACTAACCTCGGTCAAACAAACAGACACGCTAACAAAAAACTTTAAAAATTTACTAATAGCATGACGCACAGAATGGTGTTTAAACCTGCCCTAGAACCAAAAAAAAAAAAAAAGAAAAAACGAATAAAAATGCCTTAAAAAAAAAAAATTATTTAAAAATTTCTCCAGTAAAATCTTTTGGAATTAAAATGAAACGAAAAAGCATCGTGGTAAATTAATAACTTTTTTTAAAAAAATCGAACCGCCATCAAAAAAAAAAAAAAAAAAAACGCGCTAAAAGGAGAAAAATAATTTTTTTTAAATTTCTCCAGTAAGATAATATTATGTAGGTCTGTGGACTGAAATTATTGAAGTCGACTCTCTTTTCCTTACCATGTAGGCTTAATATACGTCTGCATTTCCGTCAAATTATTGATAAAACCTTTTAATTAGCGCCGACTTCAATAATTCCAGTCCCTATAGACGTACACCTTGCTGGAAAAATTTTAAAAGTATTATTATTCTCTTTTTAGTCAATTTATTTTTTTTTTGAAGTCGGTTCCATGTTTTGAAAAAAATTATTAATTTACTATAAGTTAAGGCTTTTTTCTTTCATTTTAGTTCCAGTATATTTTACTGGAGAAATTTTGAAAGAATTATTTTTTTCTTTTTAGAGCATTTTTATTCTCTTTTTGTTTTCTGAGTTGGTCAGATTTTTGGATGAAAAATATTTTTTTAATGACTTTTCGTTTCTGTTGTTAGCAGCAATATGACTTCTAAACTAACAGTTCTTTTATTTGCTGAAAGGTAACTCCAAAACTGCCTCATTGGTTCTAAAAAAAATTTAATTGGACCACCATGAGATAATCCTCTATCATTTAAAAAAAGTCATGAGTTCTGCTAGGGCTACACTGGCTGTACTCATGGAGGATTGATGTGTAAAAATAATAGTAGTGTGTGCGCGCAATGCATTGCACACGCACACAACCATTACTTAAATGTCATCTAACAGTCACAAATGAGAGTTACAATTGTAAGTATTGGACATCAAGGGGTTTTTGATGTACTCGTGAGAAGTAGTAAAGATATTAATTATTGTAAAAGAAATATAAAACACATTTACCGCACCAAAAGAATATTTATTGTACTCAAAGAGAACAACAGAAAGTAAGTCGTATTAGTAATACAGACGAACAAAGAATCGATAGTGGTCGATATAACCAATAACATAAAAAAATATATCCAGGCGATATATCAGTGTAGCCAACTAGTTTATGTACAATAATCAAATAGTTCCAACAGTAAGAGTAACAGTTACACGAATCATTTAACCCCTACCATAGACCAAATGCTGAGATTTTTTCCCATCAATAACAATTCATCAAAATCGGTGCCCAAGTTGAGAAATTATGCCAAATAAACATAAAAAAAAAAACATAATAATATTCGGATCGAATTGATAAGTCCTCCTTTTTTTGAAGTCAGTTAAAAAGTAGGTTTTCAAAAAGTAGAAAATTAGTGACTAAAAAGTTATTATTAGATCACCAATCAGACTGTATTAAATTTCTTAACTCTTGATCTAAAATTACGCAGTTAAAAACAATTACCTCTTTCAAAATCAAAACAAAAATAAATTTTTTGGAAGTACCTTCCAACCGACCGCACCAGAATTGCTAGCATGTTACAATAAATTATAGTTAATATTTTTTACAAATTTCTTAGTAATTGGTAGGTAATCAAGAATTTTGTAGCCAAAATAATATTAAAAATAGTTGCACCGTAACTTCCTTCTGACCGATCCAGCCAAAATTAGTAAAATATTAAAATCAAAATTGATAAAAATTCATAATGGATTATAATAAATATTTTTTCCAAATCTCGTAGCTATCGGTTCAAAATTCAGAATTTGATAGTCAAAATAAAAAAAATAAAAACGAAAATAGTAGTACTGAAAGGACCGTCCGGTCAATCCGCATCAAAATCAATAAGTCAGGTTCTTGGTTTATTTCTAACAGTCGTTTCAAAATTTGTAACTATGGGATAAAAATTGTGACCTGCACCGTGATAACAAGAAACTGGCTTATGGGTACATTAGTATTTATGAATTTGAGTTTTTGGTGACGAAATTTTCCATGAGTTATGAAACGAAAAACGTACCTGCCCCCACCACCAGATTAATAAATAGATTTTTATAGAAAATCTACCAAAAAGAACCCATAACTCCTTCTCTCATTAATGGCTAACGAATGACCAATTTCTAATTTAATAACTGAAAACCATCCCCCAAAATCTGGAATTCGATACGCCACTAATTAGTAAGTATAGGGTCTGAAGCAACGTATCCTAACCCACCATCTTGATTTCAAGCTGAAAAAAAATGAAGACTGCATTTCTATATTAGGATTATTAGTAGCTGTATACCTGCCTACAGATTTTCAGAGTAAATTTCCTTTCTACGTTTAATGCGACTTTGTATTTTATGTTTCGAATAATTTTGGGGTATATTGTAGAGTTTGGTTGTTCTTTTCGATACCTAAATTGAAATAAAATAATCAGAATTATTCAATGTGCTTATTATTAGTCGAAGAGAATGGTTAAAGTACGTTTACACACGCCTTCTCACCGATAATACACCTTACGAAGTAAATTATATTTTCGTTTTTGTGCGACATTTTCATGGCTCTCAATTTCCACTGCGTCCTTTTGGTGCACATAATTTCAACGTCGCCGACAAATATACTGAAATTTTATTTTCATTTCCGCAGGCAACGGATACATCGAAGGTTCAGAATTAGACGGATTTTTACGGGAATTTGTTGCCAGTGCAAACAAGAACGACATAAGCCCCGAGGTAAGATTTTCAACATTTTCAAAAGGAATAAAAATGAAACAAGTATATACCTTATACATATACCTATACCTATGAGTGTATAAATATCTAACTGTGTTTCACGGTTTGCTCGGAACTTCACAGTTGAGTAAGTTTTGCGGACCGAAGGGTAGGTGGGTGGAGGAACCTATCGCAGAGTTTGTGCAAATATTCATTTCTATACGTGGTATTTCCTCTTCATGCGTCGACTAATGAAAGGACCAACGAATATACACAGCTTGGTATGAATTACAGACATCGAAAAATAAACTGAACGATAGGTCGTATACCTTTAAAGTTCAACGATTCGTCCTCGTTTAAATGTGAATTTTCGTCCACAAAATAATATAACACCTAATCAGTTTTGATTTTCAAGTGATAGATTCGAAAAGATTGAGATAAATTGGAAAATCGGCACGTGGGGTATGAAAGTTGTAGTTAAAACATGAATGTTCGATATGACAGAATTTTTTAAGTCATGCTTTTCGTAGGAAAACTGGTTAAAGTTCATTTTATAATCATTAGAGATAATGACTAATGGTCTATAGAGCGATGTGAGTATCCAGGTACTTAGGTGCCTGGGTGTGTATGGCACCCATAAAAAAATATCAATAGAGTAAACGCTCCCTAGTTTGAACCTCATTTAATTGAAAACTTCTATATAATATGAAACAATTCACTGTTTTCTTCAAAAAACCACTACAATTAAAAAAAAAAAAAAAAAGGTGTGAATTCTGCTGGGGCTTTACGTATGAAGAATTGATGTGTAAACATAAAAACTGCATAATTGTGCGTGTGTGTGTTTCACACGTACACAACCACGCACCTGTATACTATGTAACATACACAAATGAGAGTTACAATTGTGAGAGTTACGCTTACGCATATCTGATGATTGTAATTCTCATTTACCCCTACAAAAGACCAAGGGCTAAGATGTTTACACATCAAAAATAAGCTGAAGTGTAGAATATTTTGTTTCTCAGATAGTTCCAAGTGGGTAATCAAACCTCATGAACAGGCTATAATTTGAAGTTTATTCTCTATAACTCAAAAGTTGATTGTGTACATTTGATGATAGGCCTACTATATTTTACTTTCTTAATTTAAAATTGAAAAAATCTTAAACTCATATTTTTTGAATCCTGTGAAAGAATAAATAAAAATAAAAAAGAACATGAAAAAAAGAAGTAAAATATAACATATCGTATAACCCCGTTTTAATACATTTTTGGAGGGACCACAGCCAAACAATACATTATGCAGAAAAACATAATATACCGAAAATAGAAACACTCAGTAATTTAATTGAATAGAACAGAATACCATTTTTTCAATGTCTTGTTAAGTTGAGAGGGAAAATTTTAAGGGGACAAAAATTCTGGAGCAACTAGTAAATAGGTCTATTCCGTATTGCCAAACGTGTGGAACGCTCAACACTTTTCATAAACTGGACTTTGAATTTGGAAAATGTGGCACTAATCCTTTGAAGAGGCTATTTAATTTCAGCTGGGGGAAAGCTAATACAAAAAAAAAACGTTTTTTCTCAAAAATTACAAAATTTTCAATAATAAACCTGATCAAATGTTCCACAAAGAAAATAAAATATGCGAGAAATTCTCTTAACCAGTAACCTCTTACCCCGCAAATTTTACAAGGGTTTAGTATAGCAATAAAAGGGACCTTAATAAAAGAGCATATTATGTAGGAAAACGTTTTATGTGAGAATGTTATAATAGGATTTTACTGGACCTGAGATAGCTGAGTAGAAACATCTTCATACATACCTGTATGTGAAAATCCACAGCTACATGTGATGCGCCTCCCACGATTGTTTAAAGTTTACTGTATACTCAAAAAATTCAACATTTTTCTCCATTTTGCTCCATCGGGCTTCTAATTTTCTTCCAGTCCCAGGTACTCCTAATGATGTATACATAACAATGAATTTTTTCAAAAATTAATGTAAAAAAATATTGCAGATATCAGTATTTACTTAATTCACTCTGAGGCTGGTATTCATATTCATAGTTGACACCTCAAATTCACTAATCTAAGCGTTAATTTAAAACTGGCAGTTTTCAGCTATATTCCTCAATAAAACCAATTTTTTTTCATAGTTTTAATATAGTTTGTTACAGATTAAGGAAGCTACATTTCTCATTATTCTCAGCTAAACTATTTTTATTTTTTTTTAGCTTTACTGCAGTTTAAAAACGGACCCTTAGGTTAGTGAACACTTTGTGGTATGCAACCCTGGGTGTTAATAACCAACTCAAAACAAACCAACACAAATTCCCCAAAAAATAACCCTCAATTAGTAAACTGAGAGCATCTCCACCAACAGAATTTGGTGAAGATGTGACCATGCAACAAAAATATGGGGAATAATATTTACCAAATAGCTGATGTCTGAGAAGGGGTCTCTAGAGATCCTGCCTGAGTTAGCCTCGATTTATTTCCTCGAGTGAGCCCATTGCCCTCAGGTAAAAATTAAACCATTTTTAAAAAATACATCATATAATAAAAATTATTCAAAAAAGCAGACAAAAATAAATTATTGGACATCAAGGGGGTTTTGATGTACTCCTGAGAAGTAGTGGTGATATTAATTATTATATAAGAAATATAAAAACACATTTATCGCACCATAAGAATATTTATTGTACTCAAGGAGAACAACAGAAAGTAAGTCGTATTAGTAATACAGACAAACAAAGAATCAATAGTGGTCGATATAACCAATAACATAAAAGAATATATCCAGCCGATATATCAGTGTAGCCAACTAGTTCATGTACAATAATCAAATAGTTCTAACACAAATCGACCATTATTGGTCTAAGACAAACTGATGGATGATAAAACGAATGAACAGAAAAAATACAGAATAGTATGTTTTAGAATAATACTTTGTAAGAGAAGCAATGGGGGAAGCCAACAACCAGGGTTGTTAAATTACATTCTATGCATTATGCAGTTACCACCACCAACAGGGAGTGACAAAAGTCAGTGGTGTAAGAAATAAAAATAAGATAAAGATAAAACAGATCGAAAGAGGGAGAAATTACGTTCGAGATAAGTACCTAGGCTAGGTGTTCAGAGGACGCTCGCGGCGTTTGTTATGAAAAAGTTTATTTTATTATTATTTCAAAAAATGTTAATTGTTTTTTATTTTTTGGGGACGATTGCATCTCACAACTTAGTGTCCACTATAAATACCTACCGACCTAAGAAGCGCGTGACGTCATAATCAACTATAGATAATGTCGTTGGTTGGAGGAGTTGAAAAAGTATAGATGCCCACATAACTGTATAATGATAAGCATCAACTTTAGGTTATTGTCTTGTGTGAACAAACATCGTATTTCATGTAGACAAGACAGTGTAAATATCGTTTATGACGTCACGCACTTCGTAGCGTGAACAGAGCGCCTGCACTGTATCGGTAAATTTAGGATTTTTTACTTTCATTCATATTTTAATATTAATAAATAGTTATCTGATCGTTTTGACGTTTTAAGATACCGACTGTGTAAAATTTGAACTCTCATGTATTTGATAAACCTCTTCAATGATGAATTATAACTATTGAGAAATGATGTAGGTAGTTAGGTACTATAATATTATTATTTGTGTGAATACTTTATTAGAATCAAACAGAACTTCCCTATTCTACATCCGAGTTTGCTAATTATAGCTTTTGACGGCTGAAAATTTGAAACGCCATCGCCTACATACTCAATTTTATCGCCAAAATCCCAGCACCACTTACCAGTGAGAATATAGATGGCCATAATATGTGGCGAAAGGTCCAACGCCACAGGTACTTTATTGTAATATCGAAATAATAGATACGTATTATTGAAATGGGATACCCACAACATCTTTCTGACTGAAAATTAGGTTTCAAAAAGCATAACCATAAAAACAACCATTCTGTTATGTAGAGCTAGTAACCGTAATTGCATAATCACAAGGGTAGGTACCGTAACATTAGTAAAAAAACAAATGGTATATACCTACAGGTTAATTTTAAGTTTAGAGGTGCTGAACCATACTGTTACTAAAACTTCTTGGCTGTCACTGCTGAAATTTAAAAAACAAAATGAAAAAAAAGAGATATGAAGTAAAATATTAAATGAAAAATTAGAAAAATTAGATTAAAAAAAAAAAAAAACTGTGTGAAAACTTACGTTTAGATGTAACAACCTATTTATTCCTACAATAATGGTAACGAGTGTCATTCAATAACATTGTCATTCCTTTCAGTAACATTGACGTTAATCAACGGATCCCCTCCCGCATTTTTTAGCCCTGTGATAAAGTTACAAAGAGCCAAATAATGTTATGCAATCTTCTAAAACGATGTTAGAACCATTTTACATTATATTGTATTTTGCAAGGAGATTGAGAGCCTCATTTCACTCCTTTTAATTTTTTAATTCCCACAAAGGAGGGAAAAATATATTGAGGCCTAGAGTGACAGGTAACCTAAATTAGGCTATTTGGTTTAAAGGCCCGACCCGTATTACTAACATCCGTAAAAATTTTAAAGGTCCATTTTATTCGACATCATCCACTTTTATGAAATCACTTCCGATCATCTCAAAAGGGATAATTTCGAAATTTCTTTTAAACTTCTTTAACATAATCCTAATTTTCCCATAGATAGTCGACAGGTAATTTTTCTGCCTTACAGATCATTCTACTTGGTTACCAAACAATACAGTCGATAGATAAGTATATTGCCAATCAGCAAAATAACTTTGCTCTTCTTAGAAAGCCAAGTAAAAACCATACAATCAACTTTTTCAAAGCGATCGACTAGCAAAATTTTAGACAAACTTTCCGACGTGATATTTTCCAATTTTATTCACAGCTGATGAACTTTTTCTCGAAGAAGAATGAAAAAAAATAAAGAAATTGGGTATTCATGGAAGTTATAAACATTTGCGACATTTTCCAACAACGCACGAAATATAAAATTGTCTCGTCTGTAAACATTCACATGCGCATGAAGGTCGATAGAGCAAAACTAAACAATGTAGCTCTAATAAATTCACTCATATCTACTCTGTAAGTTGTGTATACCATTATATGTGATGTATACAGTGCGCACATTGGCAAGTTAAATCACAAAGACTTATTTTCCGTCAGGAAAACGATATACTATAAACTTTTTCCAGCCGACAAAATAAAATTACAATGAGAAAATTCAGTTTATAAAAAACGAAATGGCAACAGTTTATTTTTACTCATCTATATCAATCAAAAATACAATCCTGTCCTCCAGTTCAATTTAGAAAATAAATTTTCCTACAATGTCTTTACCATATTTTTAACGCATACCGATCTCAAATTTTTAACTGACTTGTAAACTTTTACCATTGGTTCGTTTTTATTTCTAACGTTTAGTTTTTATTGTTTCATTCTGTTGTAGGCTTTCCTTTCTTCTTTTTATCCAGTTTGTTTGCAAACGGGAGTATTAAAATTTACCTCACAAAAGGGTTAGGGGTGGAGATAATAAAAATAGTCCGTTTCGTGGGGAAAAAAAGATTGGCACGATTTTTCCATTTTGACTTAATTTTCTAATGTATATGATTGTACCATATACTTGTATATTTGTATTTATGTATTTATGTATGTATGTATGTATGTACGTATGTATGTATGTATGTATATATGTATGTATGTATGTATGTATGTACGAACGTACTTACGTACGCATGTATGTATGTACCTATTACCTAAATTTTGTGTTCAAACTAAAACATAAAATGTGGTAGATTCAAAGACATTACTAATACCTCGACAAGATGATTCTCAAACTACTGACAATGCCCAAAAATCTCCAAGTCGAAAATTATGATTTCATCAACCCCTTTAGCTGCCCCTGATATAATTCCCGTCACCTTAAATTTTAACATATTCAAATCAATATGGAATAGCTATATTTATTTATCTGTTCGTCTATTTATTTATATCCATTTCATTTGGCTAGGTATTTACGAATCTATTAATTTAGTTTTTTAATTATTTAATTAATCTATTTATTTAGACGGTAGTTTGAGAATATTGCCGGGCTCGTCAGGAAAAATAAAATACACTGGGCACCATATTGGACTTGGAAATTTTAACAGCTGGAAGAGATGATACTGTCATAATTTTTAACATCGAAACTTTGGCGAGAGGTGGGGTTGATGACGTCATAATTTTGGACTGATTGTGAGAAAATGTTAGCATTGGAAATTTTAGCAGATGAAAGGGATGACGACATCATAATTTTGAACTTAGAAACTTTAGCAGGAGGAGGAACTGATAACGCAATAATTTTGGATGTTACAATTTTTCTTCTACTTTTTTTATGTGGGACTCCCTTTGACTATATAGTACTGGACCAGTAAAGCTCCATAAGACCAATGTATTTTTTAATTCCAAGACATGCCGGCGAGAAAGTAGGCAACCTTGGAGTACCTTGTGCGTATTTTCAACGTTTTGCTTGAGTTCACCAATTTAGAATACATTTGATAAGGGTAACCCTTAGAATCACGTGTGAAATACGTCGAAAGGTACGCAGTGGTTACCTATTTAGCGCCGGAATGTCTAACCAGAAATCATCGTTCTTTACTCGTCCAGTACTATACATACAGTCAAAGGGTACCCCCCTTTGAAAGACATTTTCCGTCAAAATGGATAGGGCTGAAATTTTTACAAGAAATAGGCCTTGTATAGGAGAAAGTCTGAAAGAAATTTAGTGCCTACGGTATCGGTCCAGCAATACTGAGCAAACTGGAAAATAACAAATTTCAGGAAACATCGTTTTTCCACGATTTTGAAAAAACGATGAAAAGGATAAGGATAAAATTTTCACGATAGATTGTCCTCATGTGGGTGCGAGTTTAATAGAAGTACAGTACCTATTAGTTGAATAGTTTCCGAGAAAACTGTAAAATACAAAATTCCTGGAAAATCAATTTTTAGCGATAAAACTTAGGTAGATCGATATTTTTATTAATAACATCGATTGCTGTCGATAGTTTTTGTAATTGGAATTCAGATTTATTTTTTGAATTATTGCTGAAAATTGGAAAACTGGGTTTTCTAGCGAAGTATTGCTACCCTAGATTTTTTTATTTTATTCTATTTTTTTTGGGTTCTTTTTACTTTTGTCAACAAAATTGTGTCGAAGAAGTTTGAATATTCTTTCTCTTGTTTGGTATGAATGCTTTGAATTATCTTTTAGCAATATTTGCGGAACATTTCCGAAGGCATTCAATCTGATTTTTCTTGCTTTTTTATTTTATTAGAAAAAAGCTCGGTAGCATATGCGTTTTATTCGAGTAATTTTTTCGCAAATAGCTCATTTAATAAGGCTTCTGGGTGTGTGTAAAATAATATTCGGCAAGAAGTTTTCTGAACTAAGGAAGAGAATTAGGTAAGAGAAAATCCAGGCCAACGGGGGCTTTACAAGGAGAAATAGAAGGTGTTCAGTTTAATTTTTGTCTAGTCATGCCTATGTTAATGGACTTTTGTACAAAAAGCTTGAAATGATATGGGGTTCGAGGTGTATCAGGAATGTCCTTAATCACAACATTTGGATATTTAGAGGAAAGTCTGGAAGATCCCCAAGTAAACCTGGGTCCAAGGATTCTTCTTCGGTCTCCATTTCTTTTTTATTTCAATTTTTCACTACAAACGACAGGGGGAGTGATGGTCTCATTCGCTCCTCCTTCAATTCGCCTATGTGTTCAGTGAAAGTATAAAAAGTTAGAAAAAGTTTCTTCGATTTGAACTGCACATGAAAATAAAATTTTGGGAAGACAAAGAAAAACTATACCCGCGTCGGTTTTATGACGCATCTAAATGACAAATTTTTTACTTTTTTTAAATTTATTTTCGGTTTTTTTTTTTTAACAAAGACTTGCTAAATAGTTGGTATTTTGTTATGGTATTGGTGAATTTATCATTGACTTTTGTTGTTTTTCAATTTCAAGCACTCGGAGGAAAAAATTATGGATTTTAAGTGTATTTATGAGATTTCTATTACCTATGTGAGTAATTTTATTTTTTTATAGGTACCTACCGTACTTCACATAGGTACAGTTTCTGGCTAAAAATCTGATTACCATAGGCTAACTTTCGGAGGAGTCTGGAATTTTTCATTAGATTGTGAATAAAATACAGTAGTATATGTTCTCGATTACTAGTAGAGGGGGATAATCTCACTTAATGTGTCTGTTTATACACTTTAAATATCGTTATTTATGATACAAGTGTATAAAGTAGGTGATTTTGATAGTAGTGTGATTTTTTCAGCACAGGCTGAAGATAAACAATACAAATCACACGAGTATCAATCAACTACTATATACAAACATATACCTAATGTACTATATTTGTAAATAAAGCTCCTCTGAAAAAAAAAACAAAAAAAAAACTTTAGCAATGATTCGTTAGAAAACCCAGTTCCCTCAATATTTATATAGATAGTATAGAGGTTGTGGAATAGTGCAGCCGAGTAATTGTGTAATTAAAATAAAGATGTACTCGAAGTAACGTCTTAGAAGTGTGTGTAAGTGCAGCAAAGATGTAAATCATGTACCATAGTATGTAGAGTACGAGATAAACTAGTATAAGCGGAGATGAATGAGTGAGCAGTGGAATAAGGTAACAGTGTAGCCGCAAGTAAAAGTGTAAAAGTATTCAGAGAAATATAGTCGAGTGTTCGTAGAAGTGTGAGAGGGGAGGAGGGTTGGTGGTTCTAACGGATAGTGATTGATATTTATATCGATTGTCATCGATATTTATATTGAAAGTTATCGATATATCGATATTTCATTGCTAGTTTCATGTTAAGAAATAACAAAAAACTATCAACAATTTTCCATATCTTTAACAAAAATATCAATCTATCGATGTTTTGTCGCTAAAAACCGCTTTTCTAGAGATTTTTTGTTTGCATTTTTCTCGAGAACTACTGAACTAATGAGCAACAAACTTGTTTCAGACCTGCTCCCATATAATAGCTATCTTTTGTAAAAATTTCAGCCCTATCTGTTTTGGTAGTTTTCTCAAAACTGTACACAAAATGTTTTCCAAAAATTTTTTTTCTCCAGTTTTCTCGGAAATTACTAAATTAATAGACACCAAACTTCTAAGAAATTTTCACCAACATAAGGAAGTCTATCTTGAAAATTTCAGCTTCAAATGTTTTGTCATTTTCTCAGAATCCTAGAAAAACTACTTCTGAGGAATTTTTTGTTTTCCAATTTTCTCGGAAATTAATTAACCGACAGGTAAAAAACTTCTTTCAGACCTGTTCCAATGTGAGAGTTTCTTAAAAATTTAAGCACTATCCACCCGGTAAGTTTCTCAAAACTGTGAACATAAAATTTTGGGCAATACTTATATATATATATAACTAAAAATTAGGTCAAGATGAAAAAATGGTACCAATATGAAGTGAATAATTTTCATCATCCCCAACCCTAACCATTTCATGAGGTAAATCCTCTTGGTACTTTAGGTACTATACAGGGTGTCCTAGTTTCTCTTCCTATCTCGCAGTGGTATGATATAACTTGTTTAGACAAAAAACAAAGTTCTCTTCACATAATTATGCTCTCGCTTCAAAATTGACTGACTTTATAAGCCAGTTAAAAAAATGAAAAGGCAAATTTCAGAATAATAATAAAAAAAAAAAGTTCCTAAGAGTATTGATTATTTACCTTGATCAAGTCAAAATTGCGCTTAATCACATGAAACAGAAAAAAAAGGAATGTGTAAAACAAGTTGCATAGCGCACGTTGAAAGGCAGTTCCACGAAGACATGTTTTTTACGAAATTGCCTTTCAACGTGCGCTATGCAATTTGTATTACACTCATACTTTTTTCTATCTTCAAACGTTTGAGCACAATTTCGACTCCATTAAGTTGGATAAGGAGGACTTTTAAAAGATTTTTATTCTTTTAGTTTTTCTGAAATTTGTGTTTTCATATTTTTTCACTACCCTATAAGTCGCCCAATTTTAAAAAGAGAGCATACGTGAAGCTAACTTTTTTTTTGTCTGAACGAGTTTTATCACAGGTAAAAACTGGAACACCCAGTACGGTATCATGAATAATTTTTAATTTGAATCAATTTTCATACAATTTTTATTTCCGCATGTGACTTGGTAACTTTCAACAAGATGAAAATTATAAATCTTCTCTTGAGAATCATGAACAAATTTCGCATTTTAACAATCAAATTTACATTAAGTAGAAAATTATATAAGAAAAAAATAAAACAATTACTTAAAAAAAAAAGTTAAATTAATTAAATTACCTGTGTTTCCATTTGTTTACCTTCTCGTCCGTAACTTTTTTACTTCTTTTAGTTCTTAAAAATTTCTCGTTACCTATTTACTTTTCGAGAAGAACAAGTAAATAGAGCACATTCTTTTCGTTTCTTCTTTCGTTTTTTTGCTACCTATAATGGAAACATTGCAGTATTTAGTGAAAAAATGGAAAATTCTGTTTTCCTTTGAATTCAATTATTTTTTGACAATTAAGTTCCACTCTGAAAAATTGCATAATTTCAACCGTTCAGTTTATCATTTTAATTAAACTTATTTTTCATCATTCACTTTACTTCATTTAAAATTTGACCGACCGACCCAATTGAATGTATTTTCTTACACAGAAACTGAAATTTTTTTCGTTATAGGCTGTTGAAAAAAACACTGCCTTTTTACATACCTCCTCATAAAATTTCGCAACTCCACCATTAATGGTTTAAAACGCACGCACATCGGCCATTTTACGTATAAAACTACCCGAAATAATTACAAGTACGATAATTTATCGAAGGAGGTTTGTGGCAAAACGAAGTACCTAAACGAAAAATACCAAGGAAAAAGGAATAGAAAATTTGTGAAAATTTATTTGAGCACAAAAGCTAGACATTTTCCGCAACATAAACCTTAGAACAATACAATATTGTGAAAAATAATCATTATAGAATTTAAAATCTCCCTGCATGAATACGTTACTACCGTAGCCTGCACTATGGTTATGGTTGCGAAAACCAAAAATTCAAAAAAAAAAAAATATTATGAAAGTGTGTTTAGATTCTACCGCCCATTTTACTTCAGACACTTGTTGCGCGTATATTCAGCAATTTGAATTATAAATTAGTCAAATTTCGGTCGCTTAAAAAAAACAACAAAAAAATGAAAATAATGTACGAGTAGGGTAGGTACTGCATTATTTTTCCGTTGCTAAAATTAACTCAAAGTGGGAAAAAAAAAAGGTCATCGTCTCGAATAAAGTTCGTTTTGCTTTCGCAGTAAATCATTCCAATTAAATTTTGTTTTTGTGGATTCGTGAAAAACGACGGAAAAACTAACAAGGGCGTAGAAAATTATCATTCATTTGAAACTTGCCCCAAAAAAAATATATACATAGACTAACCGAAAATATTAACAAAGGCTACCGTGTATATATTTTTGCGACATTATGCACTTGAAATTTCAGTTCTGATTTTCTAAAAACCGTTTGTGGATAGATATGAATTACATGCTCATTTCATTCCCACCTAATGCCATCAAAGAACAAAAGAGTTGAGAAAATAATGCTAAAGTATCTACGTATTTCTAAGCTAGGAAATGAGTAGGTATCTACTTATGAAAGAATTTCTCATGATTATCGACAGCTACCTACCAAACTGAAGTTGTTTATTTTCTAATTTATTTCAATATTAATAAAAAATGTAGTTTCTATCCTTAATTCTAGTTAGGTATACCTCTTTTCTCTCCAGCTGGGTACTGGGATCGAATTTAATATGGTTTATTAAATCTGTAAATTGACATGTTGATGATGAATAATTTAATACTTATTTTGTAAATTTTATTGATTTTCAAACTGGTATGTGGTGTGCCAAAGTCAAATAAAAATGCACAACCAGCGTCAGAAGAGGAAGAAGTTGGTTAAAATGTAGATCATTATGCGACAAACCAACATACACTACTTTACACAAATGACCCACGTAATCCCTGATTAAAGATCACATTAAAACACACTGATTAGACCTTAGTAAGTTGGTACATAATTGTAATGATGTTTTAAGAAACGGACATATCATGTAAAATAATATTGTGAAATAACAAATTAAATTAGTCTTGAATCGTCAAAGGAAATAAAAGAAATAATCGGAGAAGAATTGGGTACCATGGAACGTGTGTACCATATGAACAAAATTGACTTCCTTTTAATTTTTAGACAAACTGGTATCATAACATTATATATCATATACCTGGTAACACTGTATTTGTCTACCATCGTCATTTAGCTTATTGTCCAAAACATATTACAATTAAAATTTTGATAACTTACAAAAAATATGACCAATGTGAAAGAAACTGAGCAGTCAATTTTACGGTTAGGTTTCAAAAAAGTTGTATAATTAGTAATTAATTTATTCAGAGTTACCACCACTCAAAAACACTTGGATTAAATATAATTTTAATTTACAGTAAGAAGGAAAACATGGTGTACAATAGATCATACTATAATACCTTTTAATTTTTTATAGATAATTCTGAAAATTAAAACTGTCCAAAAACTTAAAACATTGGATCCTGAGAAAATTGAAGATGCTGTAAAAGATGTCTGAAATTAGTAAATTCGTGGGGAAAGTGTCACAACAGATTTGAAAAACACGAGTAATTATTATATTACTACTAGTAGGTACCATGTTTGCGAATATTCGCATCATTGAATTAATATTTGTTAAAAATAATATTTTACTGATGTGTAAAAAAATTCTGTAATTAATATATCTTCAACAGTTATCAATATGAGAAATTTAAAATTTTATGTAGATAAATGATTAAACTGAATGATTTCAGATAGAGTTGTGTATCAGAGTATGAGAATTTTGAGAACTGGATATAAATGGCAGCAATGTTTTGCAGAATTTCTCAAGATGGCTGACCTAGGTTATGTTTTATAACTATTCTGCTCTTAGCTATTCTGTCGCTCTGGGCAAAGTCCCTTTTAGGAACCCCCAAAATAATGCACCTTAGGCAACCCATCGACACTAAAAGATGTGACAATAAAGTTAGTAAACTACTTTTCAAACAAATTATTTATTCTAAAAAATGACTAAACAATGGTTACATTCTTCAATGTAACCCCCCCTATCCTAATACACTTCAGTATTTGGATTTCTCACCTCTAATGAAGGTCTTAATGATAAATTTTGATAATTGTCTCTAGGACCCATGACGAGGCATCTTTAATTTTTTCAATTCCTTCAAATTTTTTACTTTTTTTTTTAAATTTTTGAGTAAAAAAATTTTTCAGAAACAAGATATAATTGGTAGGGTGGTAATTGAGAGTTTTTATTATCGTTTTTGTCCAAAAATCTCATTCAATAGCACTGTGGACAGGAGCATTGTTGTGATGGAAAATCACAATGGTTCCTCACCAATTGATTTTTTTTTTTTTTTTTTTCAAATTCACGCTTCCAAATGTTACAAAATATGAAGAACTGATGGTTAGATGGTAGACCAGACAAGTTTGTTCATGTAAAGCACATTCTTTTCAATTTTTTATTTAAAAAATGAACGAAATGCATTTAATTTTATTTTTTGGACATGTCCACTTACTGATCTGGCCTCATCCTTTTATGCTGCCCTTATTGGAAACACTCTAATAATAAAACTAAGTTTTATTTTTTTTTACTTAAAATTTTCGTTTTCATTCTTTCCTTTATTTTTTTCCCTTTCAAAATTTCTTCCCTTAATCTAATTTTGGTAGTAATTGGCTGATTTTTTGAAATCCTATATTTTCCAGTGAAGATTGAACTAGGTTTTACTTTTTTTTCTTTCTTTACTTTTGCCACTCTCAAAATGTGCCACCCTTAGTGATCGCCCATTCTGCCATATGGTCGGGACGGCCTTGACTTTAATATAATTTGTCACAAGGAAGCTACGTTTTACCTTATTCTCAGCTAAACTATTTTTTTCGCAGTTTCACACTGCAGTTTGAAAACAGACCCTCAGGTTAATGAACATTTCGTGTTGTCTATGAATACCAGCCTTAATTGAAACAACAGTAATAAAAAATGAGTTTACATTAAAACTGCGTTTTTAATAGATAGGATTTTATTTTTTTTTGGCTTTAGCTTCGTGCGAAATAAATGTTATTTCGTTACGGTAGGTTGGCTGCAGTATTGGTATGTTTTAAAATTGCAGTAGTGAGTAGAATAAAAGCTTATAATAAGAAAATCGTTAAATTTAGTTTATCGACGCTGCAAGTTGAATGAGATTTTCAAAAAATGTTTAGTACTTACTTATAATACTTCCCTCCCAACCTTTTAAAAGCTAAAATAGTTCATTAGTATTATTTTTATATTGTTTTTAGCAGAATTTGTGGAAAATATATTTAATGTTTTTAACCAGTACAATGGTTGTAGGTACATAAATTGTTAAAAATTATTATAGCGTAATTCAGAATAGTTGAATAATTAAATGATAGTATTCAAAATCCCTCAAAAATTCGGAGATATTTATTTTTTGAAGCATACCTACCTACCCTTAGCTTTTAGCATGTAATTGCCGTTATTGCTGTATTTTTAAATACTGATGAAATAAAATTTCCCTCAGTGAATAGAAAGTTAATGTTTTCTTCTAATTTGTTATTGTTGTTAATTACAACACCACGTTTTTAGAAAAACACGAGTGTAAAGATCGCATTGTGCTTAAATTCCCTCAATATATACGAAGAAATTATAACGATAATGTTCTAAATCTAATTTGAGTTCTGCTGTAATTTTTTTCACGAGAAATTTTGTAAGGAAACAGAATGAATAGTCGACGATTACTCACCAGCCTCCACTTAAAGCTAAAGTTTCATATTCTTTTTGGAATTGGATACTATTGTCAATTTAATTTATTTGTATATTATTTCAATTTCAACGAAATTATAAGTGTTTTTGAGGGGAGCTGAACGTTACTACTTTATTTTATTACGTAATACGTGGTTTTATCTAAGAACAAATTATTTAATCATTGTTGGAAGAAAAATTTTGTGCACACCAACGTGTACTCTTTGTAAGTTACTATAGAAGAAAAGTGTAACAAAAACATTCGGAAAACTTAGCAACTGGCTTTTTCCTTTAAACAATGCTGAAAACGTTTTGTGACAACCAACAATTTTCCTCTTTTATTTAAGTACAAACTTTCCAGACTTTTCTTGCTGGTGAATTATGTAAAACTTTATTTGCATAATTTTCGAAGTAAGCTATTCTCTTCAAACTCTAAAAACATTCGTTTTTGACTTGTCACTCAGGAAACGAAAGCGAACAAAAAATGTTTCAAAGATCTTCTTTCAGTAGGTCTAATTTGCGCACAAAAAGATTTAATCCTTTTATAACGTCAACATTTAATGTTTTTATACGAATTAAACTCAAACTCGGTTAGGATATTTAATTTTTTTAAATTTTTTCATTAGATTGAATACGTTAAATAGGAACTAATTTTAAATGTACCTATACATATACTGAGCACATGAAATGATTGAAGTTGAACATATTTTCCAGTAACAAAGACTCATATAATCAAGAATGAGAATTTCGGGTTCCAGTTTAACCTTTTTAGTTCCTTAAGTCATAATTATTTCCACCATATAATTAAATTTAATAATTTTGCACTTATTACAGTATTTTTTTAACACTGAATAAATTTTTGTGAAAATTTTTATGAAAAAATTATAAGGTACAAAGGTGGTACATGCCTTTTGTATGCTAAGGTGATGGGCAGGATGAAAACCCCAGCAAGTTGTAAGGCGCTGATTGTTAGAATATTTCTTTTTTTTTTTTCCATTTCATCTCCACTTTAACGAAAACATTAATTACACACTTTTTCATGCTCAGTTTTCTTCGTTAAATCTTTCCTAATATTTTCAGGCTTCATTAAAAGTAGGCAATCACTTTTCTACAACACCAAAGCATGAAAATGAATTTTTTGCAACTCATACATCAAAAGGAGGTTATTATTAAATCAGTTTTGATTAGCAAAAACATAGATTTCCAAACTGATTCGAAACAGTCAAAAATGATTTTCATTTCTTCACTAGTGTAGAAAAAAATTTTTTTCTTAACTGGTTTTTTATTTATTTTTTCATAGTGCCGTTTACACAAATTCAATTTGTGGTAAAATGTCACCATGAGAAAAGGTTTTTTTACACGTGATCCCTACAAACAACAAATTCCAACATTCCATAATTTTTTAATTACTGTACAAAATTCTGTTCATGGAAGAAATTGACATATTTAATCGTATAAATAATAACCTCTTTCTAAAGAATTTGTGGCAAATAATATTGTACACAACTAGTTTGCCACTCGTGATAGTCGATTGTTTTGGCAACAAATTAATGCGTAAAATACTATTATACAACAACCATCCAAATAAGTTTGACTAAGGGGACAAAACAAAAACCAATGGAAACTTGAGTATCCCCTGATGAATTACATGATTTGTGAATAGAGTAGGTGTAAGAAGTGTGGTAATGCCTACACATCTGCTCCGTTCTCATCATTTACCCGGCGCTCTGGCCGAGTGTATATAGTACTAAGTTTTGGTGGTAGATAATGAGCATATAATTAGGTTCCTGTCGGTGAGCAGTTCTATTCCTTGTACCAGTAAGATACCTAAAGTGGTGACCCTGACGTGATATGAACACAACCTTCTGGCGCTATCTGTCAACTATCCACTCACAGCTGTAGTTTGTTTACCTACTCAGCATCGAGCAGTGGTTTGTGTGGTATGTATTGGTGCAATGTGGGATGAGCGGGGGCATTCACCACCTCCCTTTCACACATGCCACCATTATACCTGCTCTGCCACCATTGAATCATACTGCACTCCGAATGTACTGGAGAGGAGTGGAGTGGTGTGGTAAGGCCTACACATTGGCTCCACTTTTGTCACCTACCACTGGCATAGTGACCAAGTGTATGCAGTGTTACGTTTTGGTGGTAAATAATGAGTGCACAATTAGGTTCCTGTTGGTTGGAGGTTCGATTCCACGTACTGGCAGGATACCAAAAAGGAGTAATAGTTATAGTAAGTGAAATCAAAACTATGCATACTCAGCCAAGTTGTGTATGTAATATGCTGATGGATTTGCAAGTGCATACGTGTGAATTTTTACTTTTTGCACCATGTTGAAATTTTTCTCTTTACACACACTTTAGAAATAAGTAAAAGAACAGCTACTTTTTTAATTGGTTACTGCTGAAAATAACTAAAATAAAATTTACTGAAATAATTTTTATTTCTTTGAAAAACTGTATTGTTTCTAAATGCAGGAAGAACTTTTTAAAATTAATTTAAGCTCAATTTAGTCTAGTGCAAAAGTCTCAAACAGTGGCATGTAAAGTCGTAGGGAGAGGGTAGTTTTTGTGTATGTATCTACTTGTAGTTCTGCCAGCTCTGAATTTTGAACTGGGGATCTGCAGGTAAAAAAGTAGTAAAGTTTCCATGCAGCCACGATTCCTTCAATGGTTGACCATGCACCAGGTTCATATATGCACACAGCCCCATAACCCCTTAGCTTTGCGATATCTATACAGCTAATGCTGCATAACAACAGAGAGTGTGGCTGGGGAGCTATTAAGTCGGGTGACCACCCTCAATACAGATTTACATCATCATGGATCAACACTGTACTCCGGAGGATATGTAGGAGATATGGAGAGTGTGATTGTTTGCGTGTTCATTTTACATCAGTTAACACCAGTTGTAGGTCTGTTCGATCTTAGATTCGAACGGGCAACCTACAGGTTAAAAATAAGTAAAATTTCCACCCAGCCACAACACCATTAAGGTTTACCATGCACCGAGCGCATATATGTACACATAACCAAACTAATTATTTTTCAATGTTTAATAATGCTCAAATTGACAATATGTTCCAAATATTCCTCATTCTTACAAATAAGTGGTATAGAGAGAAAAAATTACTTGTAAAAAATTGGGTGGTACGCGAAGATTCTCATTCTCGAAGAAGATAAATGGTTTGCCTAAAAACAATATTGAGAACTTCTGGTCTAGTATAAACTGAACGTAAATCAATAAAATTAATTTTTTTTTCCATAATATCAGCATTAATTTGTTCATGAATCTACATTTGAAATTTTCAAAACATTCCCTTAGTAAACATTTTATAAATCAAAATAACTAACCGGTATTTTTTCAGTCTCCCAAAAGTCTTCGACTTTGAGAAAAAAATAAATATAATTATGTACCTACTTATCAGTTTTTTCTTATTTGTTGTTTTTTTCTTATTTTCCGTTTGTTATATCTTCGCCTCGCTTGTTTGATGATCTCACCGAATAAAACACTCTCCATATTTTTATATTTACAAGCTTTAAAATCTTTGGATTTTATTCAAGCAGCTGAGATCTTTAGCGCTTCCAAAATCTTTACAGAATTTACCAAAAAAAAAAGTTCTCTTCTCTTTGATTTATTTTTCTTTGGTTAACCACGTTAGCAGAACAAGCAAATGCTTTCCACCCTTTTCTCTCTTATCTTTTTGGGTTGAGAAATATTATCGTACTTGATGGATTATTTTTATTAAAAATGAAAAGAATATCTTTGTCGTTTTATCGCCTCCCAAAATAGGCAATTTCTATTTTTCAATTTTTCAACTTTTCAACTTTTTCCTTTTTTCCTTTTTTTACCTACTTTTCAGAACTCGTCTTTCATGAGTCTATATGTACAGAACTTGAATTAGCTGTCAGTTGAATGCCATCTAGTCTTTTCTGTTTTTCTTTTGATATTTTTATGTCGCGTTCAGCAACAAAATTTTTGGAATGACTGGTACAAAATGAAGAACGAATGATCTCAAAATATAAAATTCCTTTACTGGTGGAACATGGAGGTTTAGGCTCTTGCATTAGTGTGAATAATTACAACTGTGACAAGGTGGCTGACACCTATATTCAGTCCGAAATAAGAACGACTTGAAATCGGAGAGATTTCCTTCGATCATTTTGTAAATTGGATACCCAGCTGCCCTATCTCATCAATATTAACGAAACGTGTCATCATTCTAAGCCAAACAATGGATATTGGTTTACTGCACAAGTGCAGTAGGTATTTTTTTGTCTGTTTTCGAAGCCATCTTAGATTCACAATAACACCAACAGCAACAACAAAATCAAAACAGACGCAAAGAACCTACAGCACATACGTAATAAACCGATGTCGACACTGATATGTTGGCATGGATTTTAATCTTTAACAGGGTATCCCCAGTACTAAATGACTGAAGATAGACACCACTTTTTGGTTCCTTTACTTTTTATCACGCCTCATTAGTTCCTTAAGTTTTCTTATACCTCGTTTTCAATAAGGAATTTACTCCAATTCCTATTTCTTATTTATTTTTAATATTTTTTCCAATTCAAATTGATTTCCTACAATTTTTTATCTCGATTGGGATGCGAACCTACATCCTGTGTGGGTTAGTCCATCATTCTACCAACTGCGCCACAAGTACTGGTTGATAAGATGATGTTAGTTTATCCTTATATTATGTTCACAATGAACTATTTTTATGAGTATTTCTCAACACAGAGGATCAATTTTTTTCTCAAATATTTCAAAACCGGCATACCTACACTTATTGCAAACAATATTGTACGCTACAAGTGCTATTAGGTTATTTAAACCCTTGTGAACTTTGAAGCACTCGCCTTGGCTTATTTGCAAACTCGCCACACTTGGTAAAAAAATAGCCCACTTTAGGCACTTGTAGCACAATGTACTATTGTGAACTACAGTTTTTGATATAGCTCATGATTAAACAGTGTGACATATTTACCTTTTCCTTCCTCCCTGGTTAATTTACTCATATGACATCAGCTTCTTAATTGAGATAGACTGTAGTAGTCAAAATGTATAATATCTTTGCTATTTTGGTTTGAAGAAGACAAATATGTATGAAGCATTGATTTCATTTCCTATAATTTATTGTTACTAATCATTTACATTGGGATGTAAGTAATGTTATTTTTATTGAGAAATAAAAATTTTAAAAATCACTGAAAGAATACATAACAAAAAATATGAACTATCCATTTTCAAGCCTCTTATTAGTAAAAAACGGTTAACAAGTGCTGACAGTGTGCACAAAGTGGCCAACTCTGGAACACTGTGCAGTAATAACTTCACTGCATACTGTACACACATCCTCTTCGAATATTCATTTTATCGCACAATGAACATGTGCACCTGCCACAAAAAAAAACTTGTGGCATATAAGGAATAGTTCGTAATTAATGAGAATAAAAATGAGAACTAGTATGAGAGCAGGTAGTTAAATATACTAACTACAACACACTCACAGTGAAAAATTAACAGAAAAAGTAGAACAAGGTTAAAACGTAACTGGTTATGTTTTACATTTCAATTCTCAGATTGATTCTTGTTCTTGTCAATTTTTTAATAAATTGTTTCATTTGATTCGACAAAAATTAATTTTATTAGTCTTGTACCCATTCATCTTCTCCTTGATTATGAAGGCTTAAAAGAGGTGAAAAAGCAGTTCTCACTAATGTAACATTTTCATAAATCCTCTCTAGCTTGTGCAGACTTCATTGTCAGTGTGAATTGTCAAACTGCCTATTTCTCGTAGTTGTCACACAATATAATGTACTACTAGGGAGCTTGGCCCCCTGGCTGCTTCGCGGCCTAACTCCCTCTGGTGTTGCTTTCTCGAGATTCAGTGAATCAAAAGTAAACTATGAATTTGAAAAATGTTTATTTATTCAACAAAAAAAAAAAAAAATGTAAGAAATTAAATTATAATATGAACTTAATTATAATTTAAAATTAAAATGAAAAAAAAAAAACTAAATTGTGGGGACATTACTCGTATGAGGTTTTAGGGGCTCGCACCCCTCGACGACAGTCGCCGCCCAAAGGCTGGCAATATTCGTCTCTATGACGTTAAACTAATACACACAAATGCGTTTGTATGTTCGTACCTGTACGTACGTACAGGTAAGATACATCGTACGAGTCGAGATCAATTACCTGATAACGATCTCGGTAATGTCACGACTCGGTACCAAACGCACTGCGTCGTTTCTTATCATCTCGACGGAGACAGGAACGACGCAACGTATGACATAATTACGTATACATACGTACGTATGTGTGTCCATGTGCGTGTGCCAAATTCGGTATATAAACTCTCAGAACCGGCTCAAAAATCGCCAGTGTTTGCCGAGGATTTGGCTCTCCCATACTTATTTGTATGAAGTGGCAGAACACGCAATTACTGTTGAAGACCTTCTAGTGTGAATATCTCTCACGACAAGGTATTCCACATAAATTATACCAATTTGTCTAATTTTTTAGATTTTATTCACCGAAATACTTCTTTATATAATGTAAAAAGAAGTAAAAAAACATTTCACCCCATTTCACTTCCTTAAGTGATGAATTTCCAAAAATCCAAACATTAACTTTTAAGGAACGAATACAACAATATTTTAGTGTAAAAATTCCTTCAATATCTCATCCCATTGAAGAGATATTGACAAAAATGTGAGAAAAAGTCAAAACAAATTTTACCCCATTTCACCCCCTCAAGGGATGAATTTCAAAAAATTCAGAAATTGGTTTTTGAGGAATGAATACAACAATATTTTAGTGCAAAAATTTCTTCAATATCTAAACTCATTAAAAAGATATTGGTAAAAAAATGTAAAAACACATTTCACCCCTTTTTGACCCCTTGGGAGTGGAATTTCAAAAAATTCTTCCTTAGTAAGCACCTACACTATGATAGTAATATAACTCTAAAATTTAAAATCACTCGGTGCAGTTGTTTTAGCAGGGCGGTGATGAATCAGTCAGTCAATCAGTCATGACTATTTTATTCATATAGATAGTAGCAGTCACTTATTGTGATCACTGTTAATGTGATCAGCCGCCTAATGTGATCGAAATCACGTAGTACAGATCAGTCAGATTTTTCTTACTAAGAAAATAAGCCAGTTTATGTGATCAAAAATACTGTTGTTACATTCAAATTGCTTCTCTTGGGGTCTGAAAGAATATGAATTTTCATCTTTGATTACAATCCAGTCACCTTAACTTATCTCCTCTTTTCTTGTTTTTTATCACAGTTTGCTCCAATCACCTCACTTACCTAGCTGTTTGATCTAATCAAGTAAAGCGATAAGTTTCGACTAATTTTTAAAATTTTTTTCAATGATTATCTAAGGCAGGTACTGTTTTTTTATTCTATTTTTATTTTACGAGCCAAAACAGATGCAGTTTGTGTAAAATAATAATTGTTTTCAGTAAATTCTCACTTGGTTGTGAAAGAATTATGCAATGTTGGTATAGGTAAGCATTAAGTCAGGTTGGCTTTCTGCATATTGAACCAATATTGTTGCTGAATATGCAGGAAATAGTAACTTAAATATTTTTCCCGGCATCATTAGCAAAATATATTCAACACTTCATGTAGGTATTTCAGAAAAGTTTCAAGTGTTGCTGGACCAGTTTTGTCATCAAGAATGTATAGAAAGGGGTTGCAGTACCTACCAAATATTTTTTCAGGTAAAATGTTGACTAATAAGATAGTGGGTTTAATTTCCGCATTGAAACGAAACGAAATTAATTATCTAATGCAAATTATCCATCGTGTTTTACACCTTATCCGACACTTCTTGGTTTATATTTCGTTTTCAGTCAGCATTCCATATTCATCTCTCCTCGAACTGCTCTTCCTTGCAGTATTACAGTTACGTCCAAGTTATTTTTTCGTTTAATCAAAGAGAGAAGAAGCACAAAAACCACATACCAACAAAGATGCGGTTAACTGATCCCGCTATAAAATCATCATTAAACCGAGTACCATGGCCTTTTTTGTTTCTTTTTTTTTCCGCTCTTACTCACCTTTTTTCTGGTTCTACGAGCAAAGTCAAAATGTTTTTCCATCATTTTCTCATACAAAATTCAAAGGATAGCGTTCGGTAACACCTTCAACGTACTTTCTTATGCCAGAATAGCGATAATAAACCGGAAACGTTAGAAGAAAAAACACATTTAAATTTTTTTCCTCATTTTTCTTCGGTTTCTTCGTTTCTTATACTCGACGAACTATGTTTTCTTTTCTCATTTTGGGCGCGGTTCGACTTAGTGATCGAATTCTTGCTGAAAAAATAGAATAACACGTAGATTTCATTTACTCATTTGAAAATGTTTGAATATTTCATTGAAGCACATTCCGTCATACTTTGGTGCTGGAACGTGGGTCGGCGTTCAGTCGATTTATTAAATTTCGTTCGTATAAAATGGCTGAGATAGGAGAGAATGGTTTTTGGAGAACGTGCAGATGGCATACCCGCACACACACACACACACACACACACGCACACTCACACGAGTAGCACAAAATGCGTTGGTAATTCAATTTCCAAGGATAATCGAATACCAAATTAATATTCATTACAGCGTGAGATTTTCCCACAAAAATGATAACAATCGAAAGCAGAACATTATTTTAATATTATTTTGAACACCAGGGAAAGAGAAGAGCGAATTTGGTAGTTTCAAATATTATCACAACATTAGAGATTTTTTTTTCTTTCATGTACAAGCATAGAAGAATTTTTTACAAAATAATCTTATATTATATTCAAGATAATAAAAAATACTAAAAGTGAAAAAACAAATTGTGAGGATCGGTATCTATAGAATCCGTTGCTGTGCCAATATGCCGAGTTTCACAAAGATTAGTTCAGTTTATAATTTTAAGTCCACTATTTTGGATTGGACATTTTAAAATTTGAAAATCAAATGGATTCGTAATTAGCAACCATAAAAAAAAAAAAAATTAAAGTACAAATTTTCACCGAAATTGATTGAATTTTAAATTTTATGCTTGTAATTTCGGATCTGGTATGGATGCGATGTTGATTCAATCCTAACCAAAATTTAAATGCCGGATCACCTCAGTGTCCTACATACATTAATTTAAAGAAATTCTTTCACAGCTCGCACTGCAAGAAAAAGTAGGGTTTTAAACAAGCACATTGAAATCATAAAAATATCATAGGCATAAGACTCTTTCAACTACCTCAAAGTATGAACCATAAAGCCTTTATTATGAAATTTGTTATAATGTTGAAACAGTGTAAAATGAAAGTATATTTCGAATTTTATAACCAAGTATTTTTTTTAAATACCCTTTTAGACACTTCTAACTGACAAAGATCAGCATAATCCAACATATCAGGTGTGCATTTCAACCGGTCTACACCAAACGCAATAGATTTTGTCCTTGTTTTGATATAAATATTAATTTGAAATTTTGTGACTGTTGCTTGAAAATTACGCATCTTATTCTTCAAACTATCAAAAATAAAACATAATCGGATGTATCCAGCACAAAAATCAATGGCCGTCATTCTTGTCCAAATATAAGTATCTGTACCAAATTTGGTAACCATCGCATTAAACATGGGCCCTGTATCGCCTTTGATAGATTTATATGGGCATGGGAACTATTAATAAACGCACATTTCTGTCGGTGGTGGAATAGCCGCGCAAAGGTTTCATTGCTTTTCAATCTGTAGGTTGCTGGTTTGAATATTCATGCTGGCAGACTTAACTAAAATGCTAACCTAAACGTGAGGTGTTTCACGTAATCAAGCTAAAAGAGTTCACTTATTCTACCACCTACAGAAGTTTGTGAGGGCTTACGTGTTCACATCTAACATCCCCTATATGTGTTGCCTTCTGTGTGCATTGCCTGATACATACATATTGCAGTGCAAAACGTACTACAGGGGAGTGGTTGTGAGTATGTAAACTATAATAAACGCACATTTACATCAGCGGTTACATAATCGTACGTAGGTGTCCTGCTTTTTGATTTGTTGGTTACCAATTTGAATCCCCACGCTGGCAGACGTACAATAGAAATTGGTACATATATTATACTGACATCGATATTGTAAATAAATTTCAGCAAATACAGCCAAAATTCACCCGTGGTCATGAATCAAAAAATGTACCCACTTCCACCCCTACGTCTTAATACCAGAACAATTTTAATAAGATGTAAATTTTCTTCCAATACCCACCTAGGTACTTGAAAATTATACAGTTACCCAATCAATGGACTATTCAGAACCTCATTCTTTTTCTAAGTCCGTTAAAAATAAAGCAGATTGTAGCTGATTTATCTGCACGTGGTTTAAATGGAAAAATTTCGGAAAAACCCAAAAAATTGGCAGTGTTGATTGGAAGCTTACGAAAAACTTTATGAATGAGAGTCATTTTTTTGAAAAAGTTATGAGTAAAGATAGTAGACCACGTTTTGTGGAAATTGTATAGTCCTCGTGAATTCAACGTAGTATCCGATTATATTGAACTTTTGGCAGTTAGTAGCTCTAAAATGCATAATTTTTAGTCAATTATTACAAAACTTAAAACAGATATTTTTATACAAATAACGTTGAGATCTATCGATTTTGGCGCCAACTGGCCTTAAGGTACATCTTGTATGTTCGATAATGTTGATTTATGTCATTTTAATGGTTCTAAAATGCCTAATTTTCCAGTAATAAGTAGTGCATAATTTGAAACAGACATTGTTTCTGCATAATTAAAGAGTGTTTTTTCCGAGATCCACTTTTTTTTTCTTTTTTTTTGCATTTATATCGAATCTACACAAAGAAACAATTGAAATAAACTATCTTATCTTATTGATACATACACGAAGCAAATTACTTATCAAGTCATGAAGAAGAGTTATAATAGTGAAGCTGGTAACTGTAGTGAGGAACTAATTTTTACAACTATTCAATCAAAACTATCGAGAAACAATAACCGAAACAATCGCAATAATAAATTACATTTCTAGGAACAAGGTATTTGAAAATCAACTTAAAAAACCTCTGCATTTTCAAAAATACATGCCGACGAACCAATTTTTGCAAATCTGATTTTTACAACGAGTGATTTCCACTCCAAGGTTTGATGAGAAGAGTGGCCTTTAATATAGAACATCCGTACAATCGTATTATATATTACCTACACAATGTTTATGTATGTTTGAAAATCTCATAAAAAAACAAGAATTTTTCCAAAACATAATCAAGTTTACATTTAGTCAATTTTTACGGCCTGTTACTGAGAGTTCAGAATGGATGATAACACCAATTTTAGATATGTACTTGATATTACATAGGAATGATTCGTTAAAGAGATCTCTAACAAACTGATCAAAAACACATTATAGATGAGAGGTTTCTAGTCAGGATTCAGCTCTATCTACCCGGTAGTTTTCTCAGAACTGTGAACACAAAATTTTGGGCTATATATACATATATATATATATATATATACATAAAAAAACTAAGTCAAAATGAAAAAATGGTACCTATCCTTTTCTTTTCTCATGAAACGGATAATTTTCAACATCCGCATCCCTAACCCTTCGTTGAGGTCAATTTTAATACTCTGTTAACAAGGAAACTGGGTGAAAGTGTTTTAAAAAAATAAATAGTTTAAAAATACCACAAATATTTTTTTCTACCCGGAGGTCAGTATTATTTTATATCAACGAATACGTCATGATCTTTGACCATTTACATTACTGGACAAGCTCAATGTACTTTGTAATGTCAAGACATGGCGACATAAAAGTAGGCAACCCGAGCGTACTTGGAGCGTACTGCAGATTTTTCGTTTGAGTTCACCAATTCAGAATACATTTAATAAGTGTCATCCCTTAAATTCACTATAATAGCGTACATAAAAATAGTTTAAAGTACATGGTTGCATATTATTTAACGCTGGCTTGTCGAACCATATAAAATCATTGTTCTTTACTGATCCGGTACTATATAGTCAGAGGTCATGGTCCTTAAAAAGGGTTGAGACAAAATTTTTCATATAATATTATCGAGTGACATAAAATCGACGAATATATGTAATGATGACTTTTTACCATTCTTGTTTGAAAACCGACTTTGCTGCGCAAGTTTTTTTTTCTCTCGTTAAGGTTAGAGCCTTATATTGAAGGATGCCGAATGGAAAACTCATGTAAAATTTTTTCAGCTTGCTTTACTGATTTATCCTCAGTTGACATATTTTTTCTTTTTTCGTTTATAAATTTTTCAACCGCATTATAAGAACACATCGTCTTTTTTTTCAATGATTATTTTTACATTTTAAATCAAAAACACCAACACTATATTTATTATATACTATGACCTATATATATATATATAAGCAGTAAATTAAGCGAATGAGTTAACCTATAAATGCTACCGAATGTGAAAAAATTATTTAACGACGTGTGTCGAATTCAAGTAGAAATTTTCTCGTACCGTAAAAAGTTTTCTCTATCTCTGAAACTCGTATGATTCAAATGAAGAAGTAAAAGGAAATCTGAACTTTTCGTTGTCATTCTGAAACGGTTTGAGCGTACCTATATATACAGTATCTACATATATATATATATAACTTTGTAATTACCGTTCTTCTACGAGGATTTAATACTAACTCAAGAATAAGTTGAATCGTTTCGTAGATTGTTGCCCATGAATGATTTTTTTTTCTTATTGATCAAGTGACTTTTTTAAAAGTTCTGTTCGGACCTTCAACGGCATATTTATTGCTATGAAGGATACTTTCTGACAAGCACAAATTTTTTCGACCAATTTATTTGAAAAATTTACCAAATTTAGAACTAATTTTACCTACCTTTATTTATTGCGTTTTGGAATATTTACGAGAAAAAAAAATGGTTTGTAACTTTTTCGTTTTGTTTTTGGAATTTGACATTAATAATAGGTACTTATTACGGTAAATAGTCGTAGACGCTTGCAAAGTTTGATTGGTTTCAAATCGAAGACAAGAGTGAATCGATTGTATTTTCATTTTCAATTTTATAATTAGGAGAAGAAACAAGAAATCATGAATAGTATCTATCTGGTTTTGTGAAGCGTAAATTATCAAGAAAGACTTCCATCGCTATTTTACAAGTAGCGACACTGACACCAAAAACAGTGTTGCCAGATAATTAATAGCAAAAATTCCGTGAAAACCCAAATGTTTCCTGTGTAACGTTGAAAATATTTAAGTATTTTGAAATTAGCGACATCGACACCGACTGGTACACCGAAATCAAAGTTGTCAGGTACTTAGTTCAAAAAATCCCTAAAAACCATAAAATTTTTCCATTTTTTTGGCTTGAAAAATCCTTAGAAATTCTGAGATCAATATTATGCTCTTGTTGTTTCATACATTTTCCAATGACCCCGATTATAGCATAGGCGCAAAATCTGTGAATTTTTTGTGAATTTCGTAATATTTCGAGAAAATGTATTACTTATTTCATATTAAGTGTTGAGAGTTTGTTAAGGTTTCTTTCAAATGAACTAAGAATCAAACTATGTGCGAACTGTACTGTGCAAAACTTAAAAAGCAGCAAAAAAAAATTATGCAACATCAAATTGTGAAAAAATTATGATATTTTCCATTTTATAAAAAACCCAAAAAAGAAAAACATTTCTGTATATTAATTATGGTAACTTAAAACAGTATAATTATCTAAAATTTTCGTATTCAGCATTCGTAGCCTATTCACAAAACGTAAAAGAAGAAAAAAAGTAATAGATAAATTATTTGACATTGGGTGGGAGGGGGTAATGTCCATCGTTGATCGTAGAAAAGAAGTAGTTGGCGAATACGACAAATTAATATATAAAAGTAAAACGAAAGTACCACACCAGACCATAATAATGTATTGAGAAAAGCATATAGAAGATAGTCAATTCTAAGAGAGTCGTTACAAAAGAACGGAATATCATTAGAATGAAGATAAAAACAAGTATACTAGTAAACAACAACAGACGAATGTAGAGAAATAGTATAGTCAACTGAAATACAAAGACAATCGATATTCCCAACATAAGTAATAAGTAGGTACTAGGGACAAAATTTTATCAAAACAAAACAAAAAAACTAATACCGTAGCAAAGTTAGATATTTTAGCTGATTATTAAAATTCAGCCAGAAGAAATTCTCTTATTTTGGCAATGTGAGTTATGTTCATTAGTACTTGTTCAAGACATTATAACGATTCACTTTTCAACAATTTTTCTGGATTTTTCAAACCTAAAAAACAGAATAATTTATGATTCTTAGGTATTTTTTGTAATAATCATCTGGCAACCCTTTTTTTCGTGTATCAGTCGGTGTCAGCTTCGCTACTTTAGAAATCGTGATGTATGTACCGATTAATTAAACAGAAAGATTTCCATTAAACAGGCCAGCTACTACATACACTGTATGATACTTATATTAGTCTACGTTACTCTCATTTGCTACTCTTTTTCCACAAAAAACAAAAAAACCATTGTGACTGCTTTGTAAAGTATTCCATCGTCCTTCGTTAACACTTCTTCAAGAGATCTAATATAATATTTTTTTCAATCACAAGTAAGAAAAATATGAATAAGTAGGTTTATAAAGTTACAGATGTCTTCTTCCGTAAACAAGAAGAAATTTGCATTAATTTATATCAACCAAAAAAAAAAGAGAAAGAAAAAGAAGAGTTCTGAAAAAGTTCTCTAATCCACGTTATCGAATATCGAGCTGACTATAAACAATATCGAAATTTTTATTTATATGGTACCATAGTGAAAAAAATAACCACTTCGAGATTTTTTTTCACAAAAGCCACCCCCATTTCTTTGCTTAAAATTGACGTACATATCCAAACTTTTGATACAAAAACCATTCCTGTAGAAAGCATGTTTCTTTTTTCAATATTGTCGCATGTAAATTTATTGGGGAATATTTTTCAGTTGTTAAAAATATAATATGTACGATACATCCTTTTGCATAATTTTTTACTAGAATTTTCGTTATTTAAATATCGTCGCAGGTCTAAAAAGAAAATATTAGTTTTTATTTTCTTCTATTTCTCCAACAAAGAAATAAAGCTTTTTAATATTATTCATGAACTCTAACAGAGGGTAATATATATTATTCTAATTCAACCATATGTATTTTTATTTTCTGATTATTTTGGAAAACGTAGAAAGTCAAACTGGTATAAGAAAGTCGACCTTCGAAGTAAGTAGTAAACTGGATAGGAATCGCGAAACAAAAGTTAATTTGTAGCGATAAAGTCGATTTTGGTTAAAAAAGTTTTTTAAAGGTGAAAAAAAATTTTAGAAGTTTTCTGTGAAGTTTTTCCTATTTTTTACACGAAATTCGGCGAATTAAATTTTTATCTTACCCATAATAGCAAAATACCTACCTACACCTTCTTCTTGGTTAAATCAAAATTTTCCTTACGTAGACATTCCCTCTTAAGTAAAAATTATTTTTTTAATTTGATAACGAATTTGATTCGGTCTTTTTAGGATCACCATTATCCTCTAAACTCGAATTAATATAAATCTATTTTTCTCCTTCATTTAAAAAGAGCTGCTAATCCTTTCACAACCTATTCCTCATATACTCCCTCCTAGTTAATTGCTAAACGCTGTTTCAAACTCTATTTCGTGTTCATTTGGTATATAATCCGACAGCTTTTAAGGAACCTGTTTCGAAACCAAACTGTCTAAAGTTCAAATTTAATTTTGACGTTATATGCGGATACACTGTAAATGGGAAAACAAAATTTAACGTAAAAATAAACTGCGCAAAAAATAAAACTTTTTCAGCCTTAAGGCGGAAACTGTATAACTTTAGCAGTTTTTCATTACATTTACTAACGAAACGATGGAAAAAGTTTCACTATCTCTGTTCGAACGTAGTAATGCAGTCGATTTTAAATAACTACACTCTTTTAAAAATATCGAAATTTCAAATATTGCGTCCCAAGGTTCGAGGCTCGAGCATCGTTCACGCGAAAAGCTTTTGCTTTCGACAGCTCCGGTAATGGCCGAGGATTGAAACTGCCAAACTTGTTAAGATTTCCACCTCTAAGCAGCTCTTATCACGAAGCACTTGGTACTGGAGAATCAAAAAAAAGAAAGAAAGAAAGGAAAGAAAAAGAAAAATCATCAGCTCTTCTCGTTGACATTTCTTGAAACCTAAATTGAAAACGCCTTTGGGAGATACATACGTACGTTGGTCAGTCTGTATTTTTTTTTAATACCTGGAATAAAAAACACAGCGTGCGACCACAGCCTAAGGAGCTTTTCACTGAAATATTTTCTGTATTGACCAATCGATGGATAAATTTCATTTCAATGGCGACCTACATTTATGAAACAGACATAAAGAGAAAAAGAAAAGAAAAAAAATGATCAATGTCTGTTTTATGAACATCATTTTATAATCTGACTGGAGGGCGTGCCAAATAATAAAGGATAAAAATGTCGGAGTAATTTAAATATATTTCTTTTTAATTGAAAAAAATAAAATATTCATATCTCAATCGATGAGTGTTTAAAATGATTTACACGAACTCGTTATTGGTGTTCACAATTTCTAAATGGTTCAAATTCACTCGTATTTTATCAATTAAATTCCTTTCGTAACGAAGAACTGGGAATTATTGGACCTAACGATTGCTATCGTCGAACATAAAGTAATAAATTTTTATTATTTATATTAGTAAAATCATCGTTCGTTGCATTTTTTCTTTTCACAGGTTCACTAATTCTTTAAATTAAACAAATAGGAAAGAAATTTTTGTCCTCTTTCAAATTGTGTATAGCTCTTCGAGAGTTAGACTTTCTAATAGCATCATTTTACAGCGTCAATTTTCCTGGCTAAAATCGGACATTGCTTACTATATTAACGATGAGATTAAATTTTTTACTTAGTTTTGTATCTTGAACGACTGATGATGGTTAACAAAAATATACAAAGATACTTGCATCTTAAATTTTTTCACTTTACTTGTACGAGAAAGTTAGAAAAATAATGAACATATAATGGTAACAATAATTCGACCCGTCCATTCATCTGTACCCATGAACCACTAAGCTGATTGATACCAAATTTTCCAGCATGTTAAAATCATTCATAATCAATATTTTTTTCACGTTTAGTGACTTGTGCTCGACAATTATGTATTTGAAATCCGTTTTAAACATTCTAAAATGCAACAAAGTCGAGCATACCGGACGTACCGTCCGGGTGACCCGGACCAACATCAAAAGGTCTTATTCGTGTCTAATTACAAATATTCCGTACCGAATTTCCTGTTTATCGGCTAAAAATTGAACCTGTACTGCATTTGAAATAAAATCTTATATTGACCTATTCATACCGCAAGTACATTTGCACTTGAGCCTTTGGCGCCAAAAGTTTTCTTGTGTTATAAAACGAAAAACATTCTAACCCCTATACCTAGGTCATTCCTTGAGGTCAATATTAAATCGTAGATTTCAAGTACTTAAATTTATGTATTTTTTCTTTTTACGGCGAACTAGTTATGCAATATGCCATGCAAATCCCGAATCCGTTTTGAATGCGGATTTCGAAATAATGGCGTCGCCCATCCCATTAGTTGAACGTGAAAATTTTGTTTTCTACGAATGGTTTTATTACTACGAATGAAAATTATCTGCCATTATACCTCTTATAACCCTTCATTCAATATTAGGATCGTTCAATATCATCTATATGACAGTCGAGTTAGAATGGAAGTCGAGCGCTATCGTACGAATGAAAGTAATAGAAAGCCAGAAAAATTCCTATTCAAACAAAAAATTGAAATAAAAGAAATGGGATGAAAGATAAAGTGTAGATTAGAATGGTAATCAAGTTTTATCGCCGTCGTATTGTTTCTATATTTTTGTCGTACGAGCAAAGCCTGTAAAATTGTTCAAAGTACTCTTATACAGGATAATGGGTCTCAAAACGAGAAAAAAAGGAAGTGATAATGGAACGACTCTACTCCTAATTTTCATTTAGAAATACGGATGTACAGCGTCAACCTTATTCCTCAAGCAAAAAACAATACAAGAATGAGAAATGACTAGACTAGTTAATAATTATTACATAAGCTGATTGTTTTTCGTAGAAAAATGATTATATTATCATGTCTAAATTTTTTTATCACAACTGACATTGAAATTTTAGAACATCATTCTTAAAGCTAACCCAACCTGACCTCATCATACAGAACTGTTCTATAACATAAATAGTAAAATTTGACTTGAGAAAATTGCAAAATCTATATCACTATGGTAAGAATTCGAACAAATGTCCGAAAATCTACAAATTTTTCATCATAAAATAAAATTCATCATACTTAAATCGTAAAAATGTTGAAGTATAAAGTAATAAAGTAAAGTCAATTTTGGTCTCAATTTTTATGGTTTCTGGGTTTCACAATGTTTAGACTGGTTTATGTTAAACACAATTTTAATTTATTTGTGTGTGATACGTATACATATATATATATATATGTATATAAATATAATAAATGTGTATGTGTGTTTATACGTGTGTGTTTTAAGAAAAATAAACTTTCGCTTCTTTTATCCGACTTTTAAGAAAAAAGGCCATCATAACAATGTGACTAGTAAAACGTTGTCGTAAAATTTGATTTTGATGTTTTCCAATCTAATGTAAGACTCGTGTGAGATATTACTTTCGTGTTCACCTTTTGAAAAAGAAATAATCTTTTTGCCACTTTATTTGCAGGTAATAGTTGAAAATAACGTAAGTGCTTATTTATGACTTGTTTGTTTACAGGCTGTATCAGACGCCATGCTCGCTGAATTGAAACAATGTTTTATGGAAGCGTACGACGACAACCAAGATGGAAAAATTGATATTCGAGAAGTACGTGTTTTGTAATTTTTGTAAAAATGTTTGCTTTAAAAAATTTTTCATTTTAAAATTCTCCGTAAATTTGACGCTAATAATAGGCTATAATTATATAGGTACGTATACCTATAATACTATATATTTTTTAAAACTCTTATGGTTGTACTACCTATCGATCGCATGTATCTTAAACGAATTTGTTTTTCGCTACTGGTAAAAAGAACAATATTTTAAAAAATGTTGAGACATATGATAGAGACCATGATCACACGTTCAACGAAGGCAGTATCAATGTGACATGAATAAATTATGTAGAAATTGTATCGAAACTATATTAACACCTATAGTTAAATCAATGACCATCAATCAGTAATATATTTAAAGTGAGAAATCGAGAAATTTGTCGCATGCCCTATCAGTTTTCAAACTAAATTGCAAGCAAACAGAAAGTCAAATTACCAGCGGCGTACCCAAAAGGTGCTTGGCGTTTTAAGCCCCCCGAGCCCCCCCCCAAAAAAAAAAAAACGATTATTCCATGTACGAGAAAGTATGAAGTTTAAATTATGTTTTACTCTATCATGCTAATCAACACCAGTAGTTTATCCACGATTGTGTTTTTGGGAAGAAGGTTTAGTTGCAAAACAATTTCTTTGCTCTTTCCGTTCGCAAAATTTAGATTATTCAATTTGTTTGAGGTTTTTTTATACTCCTAAAATTTTTTTCTTTTTATGTTTTATTTATTTATTTTTTAAAGCGTTGGGGAGGAGTTGTATGTTCTCCCAAGGGATAAACTTATAATAAACACAACTTCAATATGATTGCGTGGGAGGGTAACTCGTATGGATAGGAGAGACGGTCGGGAATGGGAGTTGAAGAAAACGGAAATTTAATTTTTGCATAAATCCTTCTCAGCCCTTCCAAATAAAAATTCTGAGTTCATTCCTGCAAATTTCTACTAGACTACATAATATTAAAGAGTTGGCTAAGTAAAATTCCACCTGTTAGTTTTAAATTTTGTCCTGGAAACATGTATAATGTTTATGTGCCCTCATCACTTTACTTTAAAAATAAATAAATAAACCAACCGAAATAGTGTAGCTGCTGATAAACGAATTAAATTTTTATTTGAATTAGTGGTTAGTAGGATTTTAATTTTAAAGTGGTCAGAACTCAGAAAATGAAAAATATACATTATAAAAGACTATATAATTATAAGACAGTCACAACAGTACATTTGGCTCTGAAAAATTTATTGTTGCACATGCCTTCATTTTTGTTTCAATGTTTCATTTTGAATATTTCAGTGTTTCACTTTTCTGTTTTTCGTGTTTCGCATTCATTTTTTTCATTTTTTTTTTTATTTATTCATTCATGCTTCTTTGGTTATTACAAAATGACTTCTATTATTTGTACTACCTATCAATGTCGAAAAGTTCTCAATTTCAGCGTAATTCAAATACCAAAAATTTAAACATTTTAAATTCGACACATCGTACAGTTGAACTGTAATCACAAGATGTAGGGATCTGTGAGGAAATTACATAGATATACACACATTGTTACAATAAGACTGGGGTATTCTTACTAATATAGGGATATCCTAAAACGACTCGCAGTATGCATATTTCTTTAAATTTCAAAGATTCAAAACACTTATCATAAAAATCAAGGTCCACACCGAGTATTCAACTTCACCCATAAATATGAAAAACTAAAAAGTGGACCATTGAAACATTCGAAACAAAACACAGGAACAAAAATGGAACCATGTGCAACAAAAAATTTTTCAGAACCAATTGTACTGTTCTGATTGTCTCATACATAATTATGGTGATGTCTAGAAGATAATAATGAAGGTATTTCTTTTTCATGTAACTCTGATCAAAGCATAGTCGATCCATTTTCATAAATGTCTCATTGACAGTCCCTTGAAGGTACATACCTATCCTGATATGCATTATGTAGCATGTGGGCATTACATTAACATTTTCAAATTTGCTTTCTTTCTTTTTTTTATTTTCTTTTTGGTTTTCATTCGTTCATAAACGTGCAGCGGAGCTGCCTATTATTGGCTAACAACTGTAGCTCTTAACTACCATATTTTCCTTTCTTAACTTGACCCTTTTTACTTCTCGCTATTGGCACTTCTGATTTTTCTTCATGGCGATTCAAGGAGATTTCTATTCTTAACAACGAAATATCACTATTATTTCATTTAATCGAAATGAAATTGCTTTCTTTAAATTTTCCTAACTCCTGAAATTGTTTCTGGTGATGTGCGCCAGAGCTATGGTTCTTGTTTCATATTAATCAATGTAGGTACCTGCGTTATTTGGTTGTGTTCGTCATGATCAAGTTCTTTGGTAGAATTTTTGCATCAATTTATATTGCCTCTTATTTGGTTAGACATGTTCTGCGAACGAAAGTAGTATTTTCTATGTTTTTCTTTTCTAATAAATTCAGTAATATGTAAAATGTACCAAATTACATCATTTAAATCTATTGAGGTTGACTATTGTGAGATGTGTTATGAGCGCTCAGTTTCCCCTTAATATCATCTATCTAATTCTGAAATAAACCTTGTGTCCAAAAAAACCTGCATCTTTCGATTTTCATTTTCGAAACATTGCTTTCAACTGTGAGTATGCTTCCATTTACACTTTAGCACACCACATTCATGAGCATTCACCAAAACTCTCGAATGACATAAAGGAATCTTAAGTACGACAAAAAAAAAATCTACTCCCTACAAATTAACTGAATTGGTCAAAAATAATTTTTATAAAATCATATTCCAAAAAATTATCGAGAACCTTTGTTATTTATAATTTATCACATTTTTTAGAAACAGCTTGCTTATGAAGCTTCATGATGTGTGATGTATTGCTAATGATTGCTATCTTTTAGATAGAGGTAAAACATACTTGTAGGAGATGGTGCAATAAAAGGAGTTTAGAAACATTGTAGTTGTAATCTGGACATCATAGAATGAAGATGTTTCAGTATTAATGTGTTTGAGTTTGATCGATTAAAAGAACATCACAAATGAGTACAGTTTTTAATATCTGTGGAGTGGTCTACTGGACTGAGTTTGTGTAAACCAAAATAAATACCTAGTTTAACATGAGATGTAAATTGAATTACATTACATATATAAACACCCAGTATATATTATCGTTAGTTTATCGAACTTTGGTAGGGTGGGTTTTAAACTGATAGGAAAATGTCTCCTAATCACCTTTTCTGAAGTTTGTTCAAGCTAGATATTTATTAGCATGCACTTTATACTCCAATTTTTACTGATAAAACGGAAGACTTATTATTTATAGATTAGGAAGGGGGTGACATTAGACAAAAGTCGAATAGAAAAAATGAAATTGAGGAGCCAATTATTCCCCCTATCAAATGGCCATAAAGTGGTGTATTCACCAAAAAGCTTATATTTGCTTTCTTCTTCACTATTCGTGGTAATCTGTCCAGAAGGAAATGTATAATATTCGTCTACAGTTAACACGGAATTGATACAATTATCGGAGGGGAGAGGCTGCAGACAAAATATTAAAATTCCTTGGTTCACGATGAACCGAGACATTTAATTGGTTAGAAAAGATCTAAAAATCATAAAATCAAAATTCAACCTTTTTTACTCTTAAAAACAAAAAATGTACTAAATTTTTTGAATTTTCAATGTGTTTCAGCTCCAACTAACTTAAAAATATGCAAAAGATGGTTGTATAATTTTTTTTTTCCTTATTCAATATTTTCACCAACCTCAGTAGAAAAGTTTGTCCTGCCGATTAACATTAATTCTTCTGTCATGGTTTGAAAATTGCGATTTTTTATTATTCGAAACACAACTTGTTGGCGAAACGAAGTTCAAACACTCTACTTATATTATTAGTACATGTACTTATACTTGAATAGATTATATACAAAATTATCGAAGGAGTCCAGTCTCCTAAAACACTCGAAGTTAGTGCCTATGTTTATTTGGTAAACCAACAAAAAAACATTTTAAACGTTGAATGAAACCAATTATCTTGAAATGCATCAAGTTTTAGTATTGCCACAAGAAATTGCACCCCTTGTGTGGAACGAAAAGTCCGTCTCTATTGTGCTTTCTCGTTCCCATTGTTTATTCATGATCACAAATCTGAGGACTTGATAAAAAAAAAAAAAAACCCGAATAGGTAAATTTAATGTTAATTGTAGATTTTGCTGCGATAAACTAAAAGTTTTCGATTAACCACACCATTGAGACTTCGACGAACGAAAAGAAAATTATTATTTTGTTTCCCACCCCACGAACGAGAGACATAGCCTCACTATATCGACCGCATATACTTTTAATTTATTCCCAACTCCATAATTATTCCGACTTCTCGTCGACCGTGGTTTTGCTTTAAAATGAAATTTCTTCAAGAGTAAAGCTGTATCTACTGTGTTTTCCCCCAAGCTGCGTATAATTTTATAAGTTTTAACAAAATTTATTGTCACGACAAAGCAAACAAAACTTACACAGTAGAAACGGTCGTAAATTTGTTTATTTTTAAATAAAATACGGGTTGACACTCTTTCCTAACTGGGATGTGTGCTGTGTTGTTCTTTCGAAATCATGAGGGCACTAATAAACCTAAATTTTATCTTAAATAAATGCACCTTATGCACTGTAAACGTGATTACCAGATCGAGTTTAAGAGAAATAAAACTTTTTTGATAAATATTCTATCGTATTATCTGATTAGGAGAAAATGAAGATGTTTTCAAGTAGGCCTGAAAAGTTAATGCAAAATTTCCGTGCGGTAGGTACTTAGCTGTGCACTGAAGTTCAAAGTTTTTGATTTATGTAAAATATCAGCCCTATGCGATGACTTCTTAAGCTGTAACATTACGTGAAAAGCAGCGAAATCAAGAGTCGTGAAATATTCGTAATTAACTTTATTCGATTATTGTCATTAAAAAAATAAAAAAATAAATAAACCTGTTACTGTATTGAAGAAGTGTTAGTAAACATTCACTAATATCTACAGATGCTTATATCAACAAGTTATTAGAAAGAGCAAAAAATCGAAATACTTGATGAAATATTATTGCATTTCAGGTATACAAGTAGCTACGAGTATCGTGGCTCCGCCCACAAGGCCCCAGCGCACAGGCAATGAGCCGGAGTTCTCCCAATACTTATGGTAGTGGAAATACTGGTGTTGAGGCAACGCAAGTTGTGAGAAACACGTACGAAGTATAGGTGTGTGACTCCAACCACTTTATTGGTCTCCTGGACCTTAAACATATTATATATATGACTCTACTCACTACAACGAGGGCTTGGGGGGGGCTTAGCTACTCCAGCCAGTTGCTACACACCACCAGAATGTTTCAAACAATAACCAATAAAATAATGTGCAGTCAACCACTTACAATTATAATTAAGGATCCCGAGGTTTGACTTTTTAGGGGCCCGGTATTTAAAAAAAAACAAAATTTGAAAAATGAGTAGAATTTTCCTGAAAAACGAAAAATAATTTTTTCGGAACCTCCCCTCCCACAGATTAATCCTAGATAGAGCACTGAATACAGATGAAATTTTTGATTTTTTAAAAGGACCATAAATTTTGTCTCCACTGGTTCGAATTTTCTTGCTACATCTCTTCTTTTGAAGGCTATTTCCTGTGGTTGTTTTTTTGTATGTTTTACTTAAGTTGAAACACGGTAGGTTACCCCAATAAGGCCACCCTAATTTTGAAGGGCAGCTTAGAGCAACTTAAAATTGTCCGATTTAGCTGGAAATCGGGTAGTACCAAATAAACTGAACGTTCTACTATAATACTTTATTATTGGTGCCCTCTATAATCAATGCTACTCTCCCTACAATTTGATTTACAAAAAAAGGGAAAGTGGTTTCATTAGGAACACGCTGTTAATAAGACCATTTTTTTAAAATTGTATTTTAATGAGAAAAATTGTGTTTTTAAATGTGCCTATTTATTATTTTTTGAGGCAAGTAGGAATTATACTATGTATTACAGTATGAAAAAAATAAAATAACAGACAAAAAGATCATCATCTTCAAAAATTTTCCAGCTACGCCTATGATTTTAGGTATTTCTTCATGGATCATATTGAAATGAGTTTCTTAGAAATTACCTCTTCGGCTAGTTAAATTGTTATTTTGTAGAGACGTACCGTAGGCTACAGATTTCCAATTACCTATGATGCTGGGTAGAAGATTATTTTTTACAATAGTTTTTCCTTTCACCATATTATTTTCATTAATATTACACCAGTTCGAATAATCTGACTATTACGTATTTAGCTTATACCCACATTGTATGTTTTAGTACAAATTCGGGAACTCCTAGCACCTTTGATACCCAATGTAAGGTAAAAGTGTAAGAACATTTTTTGTTACTCTCGGTAAATATTATGAGTTTATAAATGATGGTATGTGACCCTGGGGAAATAGATCCCAGGGCAACAAATCACAAGACCAACACATAATTCTATAACACACTACATTATTTTATCCTGAGGATGTCATTCATTAGCAAAATCTAATTGTAATGAGAAAGTTCAACCTAAACCAACATCAACAGTCAGGTATTCGTTTGTCTGTACTTTTAACCATGCAATTTAAAATTAAAAATTTACTAAATTAGCCTATGCGCTATGAGGAACGTCTTGTTGAGAGGAATGTTGACCGATGGTTACCACAAATCAGAACCAGGACTGGGGCCATTGCTAGCAGAAAAAGTTGGTCCTTGATATTGTTGCAAAAATACAAACATCATGAATTATGAAAAAGCAAAACAGAAAATGTATCAGTGATGTTCTACAGAGAGCAAAACGTTGGATGATTGACCAGAAAAAATACAATATATTCTCACTCCAATGAAAACCGCTCCTTGAAAATAAAAATAAATAGAGGAAAATTCTAAAACAGGTAACGACAGATAGTACAAGATGGTACAAAACCGAAATGGAGCTACAACCATTACCAAGGAGAGAAACAAGTCAGTGATGTAGGCAGAAATTTACTCTAAGACAAAAAATAAATAAAAGATCGAAAAATTTTAAGTTAGGTGGGAAAATTAGGCTAAACAAATAGCCTAGCCTAGGCGAGCTCACAGTAAATCATTATTAATGGGTGAAAATTTATTTGATTTAAAAACTTTTTAATTTGTTTATTTTTATTCTTAAGGCTGTGTCTGTAAAAATAACTATTTTAAAGGAAATTTCCTAATGTCATAATTCTATTATACTTACCTAGGCTAACTCCTCAAACACTGATAATATGACGCTTGTACTTATTGAACGTTTTTTGTTTATCATGAGGTGTGTGTCGTCTACTATTAAAGTTTGAATGGTTTCTCAGGAGATACGCTGTTGTTATTATATCAATTCGCAAAAATAATTACGATAATATTTTGAAACAATAATCACTTTATTTAATATATATTCCCAACAATGATCTTATTTTCTTGAATAATGAATAGCCTACATTTCTCCTTACAATCAGTAAAATATGAGTGTATCGCTGAAGAGGTCGATAAATATTGTCAATAAACTTCAAATATGCCTATCTGTAAAACATTCAGGTTAAGGGATTGTGTAATACCTTGAATCGTGAGCAAGGAATTCGCATGACAGAAGGTAGTCTGCAGTTTTATACGTTCACCAGCTTCGTAATATGAAATATGGGAGAGCCAACCTCAGTAAACATTGACTAAAGATTTGTGTTTACTGGTGCCTTTTATACTTAGCACATTCACTCAAGTGAATACGTATTTATGTATGTACTGTACTTTGAATACTTTGAAGATAACAAAGTACAACGAACCCACCTGCCAACATGATATAATCAGTTGTAAGCCAATTCATCACAGTCCGACAATCATAAATTGCATACAAAATGTAACAAGTAATTGTGTGTTTAATGCCTCTAAATACCTCACACAGTGATCCTACTGACAGATATAGCAAAAAAATGTTTTATTAATACAGTAAACGCAATTGACGTCTCTAATTTATGACATATTTGCACGTAAAATAATTTTTTAACGTTTTTCAGCCATTTCACTTTAGATGCCGTAAAATAATTACATTTTATCCTAGTTAAAGTATGCCTATTATGTTACCAAAATTTTATGCGAGATTTTCCACCGTTCAGCAGAAAATCAGTGCCACCGAACGACGTTTTTCAAATAATTTAAATTTTCCCCCAAAACTGAAGAAAAAAAAAAGAAAGAATTTTATAGCATCTAACCCCATGCACTGTCACACTAAGTTCTGCTAAAGCTGCCATTCAATACGGTCGAAAGACTTTTTGTAATATCGGTTGATTTATCACCTCATGGTCGACGTATTCGTATTTTACGAATAAAAAATAAAAAAAGAATGAAAGAAAAAAAAAAAAACCGTTTAAATTGAAATTTTAGGCATCGTTAATACACCCGCGTGTTAACAAAGCGTGATTCATTATGAACCATTTATCTTCTTATGTATTGTGAGACTCTACTCACCGCCCCTACACCCTTTTATGTATTTCGTTTATTTTTTTTTTTTTTTTTTTTTTTCACTGAATATATATAGAGCTGAAATTTCTCAAGATTCTATACAATCCTCCTTTTCTTTTTCTTCTTCTTCTTTTTTTCTCTTCCATCTTCTATTCGACTGCTCCTTCAACTTTCCGCGTATACATCGTCAATTAGCGTCAATATGGTGGAGTGTTATATACATGATTCGACGCAAATCGTATCGTATCTTTTCGTGGTATATACAGCAGACCTACGGTACCCACCTACTCTCTTTGGGACAGCATTACCAATCAATAGGATTAACATTAATCGAAGCTGAGGTTACTTCGTGATGGCAATACGACTCCCTATCTTTCTCTTTCTCTCGCTATGCTTCGGCAGTATTCGCCAAATTCGTCGTAATTATTCACCACCTAATTGGCTTTGACTAAGTAATAGATACAGGCACCATACCTTTTAGCCATTTCGAATATCGTATTTTGTTACGACTGTTATGTTGGTCTGTGTGCGAAATTTGAAGAATATTTAATTGTTTCGCGTTAATGTTGATAGAGCTAAAACCGTATACAGGGTGGTAATCCATTTCATACGCACACCCCCCTTTTTTTTTTTTTTGCCCAGCTACCATATCCAAGTTGACTCCCTATAATTTGTAGCTGGTATTTTGAATTTATTATTAGAAATTATTTGTAACCCTTGCAAATACCTCGAACTGATAGTTATATCTTTTCTTCTTTTTTTTTTTCTTTTTCTTTGAATCAGGACGACCATTTCCCCATAGTTTATTGTATTTTCATGGGTTTAAAATAATTTTACTACGCTTAAACTAAAGGGAAGTCAGCTTAAATGACTTTTTACTATTTTAAAAAACAACGGAAAATAAGGGAGTGTCCGTAATACATGAACCACCCTGTATAGGTAACTAGGACCACCGCTAGTTTCTTCATCCGTGGAACGATCGATTTGAATATTTATGTGCCTATAGGCATTACCAACCGATGAATGTGCTGAACGGTTACGAAGAATTCGAATGAGAACCTACAGCAACAGATTATTGATTGTAAACTTTCACAACAACACGAAGGACGTAGATTAGGGTGTCAATAAATGTTGTTAAACGAAAGAAGAAAAAGTTTTCGATTATGCGACAGTCTCTTCGCACTGTGTCGACCGTGGCGCAGAGTTAACGCGAATATTATGCTAAACTTTGCAGTCCTAACTCTTTAACTACATACTTTGATCGGCGACGACATGGTCCCATAAAATATGCGTGATTCAATTTCGAACGTTATACGTAAATATAGCCTATAGGTCTATTTTAGTGAATTTTATCAGTGTAACTTCGTATTTGTTATGAACGTGTATACCGATAGGCCTAATTTTTGGGACAGATAATTTGAGAAAACCGAACCAATATCTTCGATGTAAAATATACTCGCTCGAATTTTCTATCAGAATTACACCCTGAGGAAAGGAGGATACAGATTTTCCAAGAATTCAAGGCTATTTTATGACTGGGAATCAAAGTTTTCCCGAGAGAACTACCTATCGAAAAATTCACTCGTCTTTGAGAATCCAATATTAAGAGCAAACAATGTGTTGTACGTATATTTAAATGCAAATGATTCTTTTGCAACAACAAATCGAAAAATAGGTACGTTTTTTAATGCACCTAAACTGAATAAAAAGTACCCAATTTTATTACGACGCGAAAATGGCTATTTGTAATACAAATGTATAAAGTAGGTGATTTTATTCAAACGAATATCAATCACCTTCTGCATACACGTGTGTCACACATTATTTTTTGCAACAACCCCTCCCCCTAAAAAAAAAAAAATTGAGATAAATAAATTAATATTTTTTCAATTGGGAAACATATAAGCGTAAACTATCCGCTAACTTTCAACTAAACTTCGTGCTGTAGTGATTATGATCACTAAAATAGATGTCAGAGGTTTGAGTTCCTGCAGTGGAGAAACTTTTATGAAAAAAAAAAAAATTAAAGAAAATGATTACGAAAGCTATGTGCACATTAAGTGGACCAGTGTATAAAATCACGCATGAGCCCAAGACGGTTTATAAAGTAATGACTGATGTATAAAGTAAATACTTTACACATCGGTCCTAAATAGTTCTAAAATCGCTTACATTATACATCATCAAGGGACGAATAAAAATGTCGTTTATCAGTAGGTGTTACAAAAAATATTGTTGAGTGCCTCATGCACACTTTCGAGTTTACTTTCTTGCACGACTTGATCACTTTCTTGTACAACTCAATCACTTTCTTGCACAGCTCGACTATTTTCTCTTTTTTTTTTTTTTTTTTTCAAGTAAAATCATTGAATTAATTATTTCATTTTAAAAATTTTTTAGAGGAATTTTTTCTGGAGTTGGATGGCAGAGGGGTCCGAAGATTTTTCAGTTAAAAAAGTAAAATTATTCATTATGATTTGACTTCAAATTAAACAAATATTTGCCTTTATTTAGGAGGTGAAAGATGTTTAAAAAATAGTGTGCGACTCGTGTGCAAAGTAGGTGAGCACTCGTCTTTGGCTCGTTCTGAAAAATTTATACTCATATTAAAATGAACTGCTTTTGGCACTTGTATCACAAATAACTATTTGAGTCATTCTTTTTTTTTTTTTTTAGGTTGAGGAAATTGAGAGGAGTACAGATATTTGTTGGTTTAAAAAAAGTAAAATTAGTAGTTATTATTTGGTTCTAAAAAAAACAAATTTTTGTCTTTTTTTGAGGGGAGGGTGTGTTGCAAAAAAGCGTATGTGAACGGCGTGCAAAGTGGATGATTGATACTTGGGTGATTTTCAGCACTCAACTTCGGATCGTATAGAAAAATTCACATTCGTATCAAAATCACCTACTTTTTGCATTTGTATCACAAATAACTATTGAACGATGCGATTCACTGCTATTTATTCAAAAATTTCCTTCTGTTCCTTCGTTTATCTGATGGTCAAAATAGTATAGACCACAAATTCAAACGAATGAATTCACGTGAACAAATCACCGTGATATCAGAGCTAAAACTGAGATAAATGACGTCATTTCTGACTGAAAATACCTGCAACGATAGTCCACCACCATGCATTGAGTTAGTTAATTTTTGTACACATTATCTCCTTTCTCATTCATTGTTTTTTTTCTCAATCAACGAAATTTGAGGTATCTGGTGACATACTCGACCAAACTCAAAACTCAACGATTTGCATATTGGTAATCAGTGTACAGTTCTTCAAGATATTCATCGTTTTGTTTTCAAAACATAACTGATAAAAAACAACTGGTATTAAGTACCCTGGAAACAGTTGCAATAAGCCTATATTTATTTTCCATATCAATTTTTAACCTTAAATTTAAAAAAAAAAAATTAATTCTTAGCCAATCACAGTATTAGCTGTAGAGCTGGTAGGTACTTGTAATTGATTCAAAATTCTATTATCCATCAATTTACATCAACGACAGAATTTTCTTTCAATAGACTGCTCGTTTTGAAATTTATTTAAGTTCGTTGTGACACTATAATATTTTGAAAAAAAAAAAAAAAATTAATACGTTTCTTGAAGAACACAATATTTTTACGCCGTTTGGTTAACTGCTTAGTTTATATTTTAGTACAAGTATTTTTTGAAAACTGAAGTTCTCATTTTATTGCATCTAAAAAGATTTACTATACGTATACAAATCCATTGAGAAAAGATTATTCAGTTGAGGGTGTTTTGACTTCATGTTTCGTCTCTTAATCAAACATTTTTGTTCACATAAAGAATGGATTTAGAGTAAAACTTTTCAAGGTCGTTGAAACAAACGTTTATTCGAGTATTGTGATTTCATTCACAACAATTTTTTTAGATAAAAATAAAAATGAAATATCAGGTTTATTATTCGTACAATGACATATTCACGTATACAGGGTGTCCAAGAGTCGTCTGCCAAGCCAAATGGATTTTGTAGAACTCACCGAGAGAAGCAAAAGTTCCTATTAACATGAACTTTTAAAATTGGTTGTTTCAAAGATACAAAGCTTTCATATTTTCAAAATTTTTATAGTTAAATCAAATGAGGATTCTTTAAAAATTCTTCAAATTTGATTTTCGATGAGTGTATCTTATTGTACTCATTGAGTAAATTAAAAACGTTTTTATGACCAGATCCCTGCCTTCAATGCTTACAAAGTTAAATTTATTTGAAATCGGAAAATAATTATTAAAATTTTAGCACGTCTAATATTCATTTAAAAAAATTTCTTAAAAAATAAAATCTGCTGCCTGGATTTGAACCTGCAACCTTTGTGCCATATGTATTGCTATCTTTTGTAAATTTTGCCTTCAAATGAATGATTATGCAACCTATCCGACGCACGCATATGAAAGCTCGTATCTCTGAAACAACAATTCTAAAAAGAAAACGATACGGCCATGAACTTTCGGCTTCTCTCGATGAGTTCTACAAGACACGGTGCTATGGTGCCTATTGTGAAAGGCACCCACGCAGAGATTCTTGATTTCTCAGATTAATGAACTCAAATGTTTGTAATTTATCCTATTCAGTTTCAATGAATCTGATCGTTGAATTAATGAGAAATCCGTAGATTTTTCTTACTCAAATGGATTACTTCTGCCTTTTTTATTTTTTCGTTGAGAAATTTGAGGTTCCTTTCGAAATAACTTTTAGCCACATTCTACCAACATCAGTGAAGCCAAGACGTAGATTCAGTAAATGTGTATAACAGTGTTCGACGAAAAGGAGGTAGATAAAGGGAATTGTATTGAAAAATTTGGGGAAAAAAAGGTATATTCTGCAATTATTCATATCACTATTAAATTCTCTCCGTCAAAAATCAAAAATAGGACCACTTATATCTCATAATGTTGGCTATACATATCAAAAATGAGTGAAAATTCAAAATTTATTTCACGCTGTTTAAAACAAGAAATATTTTGTCAAATTTTCCAATGAAGAAAAGTGGTCGAAACCGCATTGAAACTTTTTTTAACCAAATAAAGCGAAAAAATTATTTTTCAAGGTTATCATCGCGTATGGTCAAAGATTATAATATTATTTTCTGATTGTTTACAGCTTGCTCAGTTACTTCCCATGGAAGAAAATTTCTTATTGTTATTCAGATTTGATAATCCTCTCGATTCCAGCGTTGAATTTATGAAAGTAAGTAAGATTTGAAGAAATTTACTTTTGAAAATCCTATGAAAATGAATTAATAACTGATTAGATTTTATTTCAGAAGAATTAATTATTTATAAACTCATTTCTAAAAAGGTGAAAAAAGAAATAAAAATGATTTTTAGTTTACACTAGTTTTAATTCTTACTTAAGTTATCTTCAACGATTTTGGTATTAATTTTTACAGATTTGGCGAGAATATGACACAGACGGCAGCGGCTACATTGAAGCTGATGAGTTAAAAGTATGTAAATTTACACATTTATTAGTAGATCTAGATTTTTGCTATTAGGATAAGTATAGAGACTAAATAACCCTCCATCTGCTTTCCCTATAGAAGCTTCTGATTAGAGGTTTCAAGCCAAATTTTATAACTTTTTCTTCTCTCGAAACATTCTGAATTAAGCAGATCCAAATCATTCGAATGAAAACGCGTTATTAACTCATTTTATTCAGCTAAATGGAGAAATTTCACGTCTTTGGTGCACTGTTTTCAATAAGACTACAAGCCCTGTAGCCAACTAGATTAACAAAAGATGTATTGTGATGAAACAATAACACCACAGAGAGCACTACTAACAACTTCACTTTCATATACAGAGTGAGTCAGATTTTGGTGCACCGTAGGGAAATAGCGTTAGGTACGTCAAAGTTTGACACACACCTCTTCACAGTAAATGCTAGAGTCACTATTCTGTGCACCACACCAAGCAAGAAAAAATCTGCAATCTTTGTCCTGATAATTGCTGAGAGATAAGAATAGAAACATTTTTGACTCGTTTATTGTTGATTGGAGTGCAGTTTGTGTGTGTACAGTGAGAGACCATGTCTTATTCACTTGAAGAGAAAATATGGTGGGTGAAAAAAAGTTTTGTTGGCCACACTTATCATGAGGTGAGCACATTATTCCATGAAGCTTTTTCTGATCATCCTATTGCATACCATACCAACATACTAAAAACTGTGCAACAGTTTGAGAGAAATGGAAATGTTAATCCTCCAAGAAAGCAGATGTATCAGCATTGAGAAGATAGAAAAAGGAATCCGGTTGGGGCTGCAGTCAATGCAAATCCATCAGCAAGTACAAGAGTTATTGCTAACCAACTGGGTGAATCACAATCTACAGTCCTTCAAAAACTGAAAAAAAGTTGTTATGAAAGCTCCAAAATATACGTGCATCAGGAGCTTCGCCCTCAAGATTGTCCAAAATAGCTGGTGGAAGAGACTGTTGGTACCAGCATGATGGGTGCCTGCTAATACATACAGAGAGGCTACTACATTCCTTCGAGATGTTTTTGGGGGAACAGTAATTAGATCAAATGAAGAACCGTTGGCTTGGCCAGCACGCTTTCCCGACTTGAATCCATGTAATTTTTTTCTGTGAGGCCATATTTATACAACAATTTACAATGGGTGTAATCTATACGACAGTATTGAAGATTTACGGGAAGCTATTTGTAACGTATATTTTCGTCTATTTTGAGAAATGACGAACATATTCGTTCACTCATTTCCAAATACCAAAAACATTGATATTTGTCAACAATTACCTTCCTATTACTCTTCATAAACAACCACCAAATTATTTGTATTTAATTTTACATATACAGATATACCTCCTGTATATTTATGACCTGGTTGTACCTGTCCCTCGAGTACTCGACGAGTCAGCACAGCCCTATAATAACAACACCCTACTTCACTTTACCTATCCGACACGTACGTTTTCATACCCTGAACGAGTATATAATCTCTCGATTCAGTTGTATAGTTGTTCAGTTTAGTTCAGTTCTCCAACAGCTACTTCTAAGTACCTGGAACCTCTCTTGTAGAAGTCTCTAGTGAACAGATAGTCTTGCTTGTTGAATTGTAATTGACTATGTATTACTATTAACGTAGAATTATGTACATTATGTACAAAATATTAAAGTATTAAATGTGTGTTAATTCACTGAAGTGTTTAAATATTATTGAGTCTCAAACAAATGTTAAGGTCCACGATAGTTTGTGGATGACTAATCTGAATCAATCATAGAAGTATTACTGCTTTTAAAGTACGTGGTATTTCGTGTATGGTGTACTCCCCAAAAGAGGTCGTTACCAGGTACAACCAAGCCTCTTTTGGCCGTTACACTATTCAGATTTTCTTTGATTGTATCACCCATCAACAGCTGAGAAACATGATATCAAATTTTTTTAGTAGATTAAATTATTGTATCCATGACAATGGGGGCTGTTTAAACATTTCCTGTGATTTATTTTCGTATTTTGTTATTATTTTTTATTGCAGTTGGTATTATTTTGTTATTACAGAAGCATTACATTTGGTATTTCTTTGTTTGAGTACAATTTATTTGCTGGTGTACAGAATAATGACTGGACCTTGTACAGTGAAGAGGGGTGAGTCAAATTTCGACGCACCTAATGCTATTTTCGTATGGTGCGCCAAAATCTGACTCACCCTATATAAGCTTACGACTTCTCAGTTGATTTCGAGTAAGCATAAAACTTTATTAAAAGTGATCATTTTGATTGACCAGGCTTGGTTAAAAGTATCGCATTTACGTCCGATCTGAGTGTTAAAGCACAAACGTTCATTTGAACGTAGGCCCGCAGCTAAGTGAAACAAAAAATATAAAACTAGTATACTCCTATTCTGTCGCAGAAAATGTTCATCGAATTAGCTTGGAAATTAAATTAAAAGCTTGTAACTTCATCCACATACGCCTATTATATGCACAAAAATGAATATAATCGACTTGTACACTTAATACCTATTATTTTTACTTGAATTACGCTGCATAACCTCTTCTTTGAAACTAGTGATTTATTATTATAATATTACGAGAATAAATTTACTCGTAGACTACTACGTGCGAAATTATCGGTCAAATTTCGCATCCATTTTCGTAAATCACCGTTAAATTTTCAAAAAACAATCTCTGAAAACTTGTAACCAAACAACGGCTTTCGCTGCTCGTCTCGTAAATAGACTTTATGCATCCAAACAAACTGTTCATCCATAAACGAGATTAGAGAAAGTTTTGGTAGCAAAATTTTCATTCTCCACCTTTCTTACCTTCTTTGATACAATGCCATCATTCGCGATCCACTTTGTCAACGATTATTGACTTTTCAAAATCTTTTTTTTTTTTTTTTTTTTGGCTCCTTTTTTACCCTTTTCACTTTTTATTGATTGGGTTTGGCGTGGTAATTTTAGCCAACCTCTTGAGCGTATATTGATGGAAAAGTTGTGGGGAGATGACCGGGATTGCATTGGCCAACGATGTACCAGTACGAATTTTTCAATCACATACCGGAGCATTAACAAAATTGAACACAAAGCCTTTTTGAACACAACGCCATTTTGGGTTGAGAATCTGATGGTGATCGATCTCAAAGTCTTCATCTTTTGATTGCAAAGCCAAGCACCCAAAGCTCGTTTCACAATCGAGGATAACAAGAACAAGAGCAAGAATGACAATAATAATAAGAAAATTAAATTCTACGAATGAAAAGAAATGATTCGCCATTTAATGCGTTCAAAACATAAGGGCCTAAGTCACACGCCATTTTTTTTTCTTCTTCAAAACCGCATTTGAAGTTTTCGTTTTGGTGCCATGGATCAACTAATACACCTAGGTACTGGATAATTGGATCAGATGACGTTCAATTCCTTCCCTACGCAACCTTTTGAAGAACCAATATGCATCTCTTATAGGAGTGTGGTAATAAATGAAAGAAAAAGACCCTCTTTTGGCCATTTTGGTTAGTATATCGTTTTTAACTTCTAAAAATGTGGTGTATTTGATGATAATCGTACAAAATCATTGCAAAATAAAGCAAAAATATGAAAAAATAAGTTTTGGTATGTAGGTAGTTTGAAAACAGCTCATTGATACCACTTTCTGGCTGATCTGGTACATACTTCATCATATCCTGAATATCTTTCGGTTTGCTCAGCTTAATTGAACCTGGAAATTGGAATGAGTGGCATATAGCTTTCTGCCAGCTAATTGGTTTTAGGCTTCTTGAAACAGAATGGAGTCTAAAAAGAGGTGTATGACAGACTCACCAAAACCACTTTATCTGGCCGATAGTTCATTCGAACATATAACTTCAAATCGAAAAATGTCTTTCTTTTGTCGTACTTTTTTTGTATCTCACAAGTGCATTTTGATTAACATTTTTTTTTTCGAGTAGAAATATCAAAAAACATGCTTTTGCACAGCTACTGGCAGTCGTACATTTCATTTTTTTTTTTTTTTTTGAAGCTTGAATAATTCAGTCATTCTCTACATTTTTCGTGATAATAAAATAAATTTTCCATCAATCTTATGTATTCTTCACGAATCCATTAACAAAAATAATCATAATAATAATAAACAACAATTCTTGTTTTTCTGCTTCAAATATGGTACAAAAGATGGCGTTTCTGTGTTTACCATCTAAGATTTCAATGGGAACAGTCTAAGTGCCACCGCTTTTAATGAGAAATAATGTACTTTTCAGTACTTTTATATTGACTATCAGGTCGTATACGAATTTATTTTCATGTTTTTAGGTTAATATTATTTTTAAAGGTTTTCTACGATAGTAATTAATCACCATGTTAAAGCGCTAAATACCGAAAATTTATTTTTAATTTTCAATTATTTCCATTAAAATGACAATTATTTTTTTTTTTTTTTTGAAAAATCAAGATAGGTCGTCGCTTTTTCCCCCTCTCGCCCGCCATGTTCATACGATATTCGAATATTCAATAAAATTTTCTGTAAATTGACTAATTTTTTAATTATCTTTTTCAACAGAATTTTCTGCGCGATTTACTGAAAGAAGCGAAAAAGATTAACGACGTATCCGAAGATAAATTGATTGAATATACAGACACTATGGTAAGAAATTTCATCTAAAGTTTATTTGGACTGATCTGTCGACGCGTAACGCTCCCAGCCGAAAACTACCGAAAAGTTTGCTAAAATTTATTATTCGAGTTTATTTTTGTTATTGTCGATCTTCTACGTATTTTCGAAGAATGAAGAACTATATTCCTTGCATTAGGATACCGTGTTCTCTATGAGTTATGTAGGTATTATGTTTATGTCTGCTTGGCAAAAAATAACAAAAAATAACAAAAAAAAAAAAAAAGAAAAAAAAGAGCAAAGTATAAATTTTGTGCTCGAATGTAACAAACACAGTGCTAGTAATTTCACATTAATAGTGAAGACTAGAAGCACAATATAAAAAGTACGCAGGCGACGAAATCGTCTTTTTTGAAGGTTATTTTTATAATAAATATTTCGAAATTACCACCAATTTCTGTTTACAAAAGTCCAAACAAAAGTGGAAATAATACATATATACTCGGGTATTGCCTAGCGTGTGTCTTTAAGAATTTGTTTAGTCAAAAGGCACGATTCGCAAATAAGGTGGGTGTAACTGAGAGTGTGAAAATCTAAAATTGAAAGTTTGTACGTTTTTCGTTTTTTTTTTCTTTTTTTCTTTATTTATGTAAATTGGTACTTATATATATATATATATATGTAAGAATATGTATTCACATTCTTAAAATAACCACAGTTTCTGTCTGTGTTTCGCACTCGCTGACATAGTGAGTTGCAGAGATCTGTCATATATATATTAGATTTGTATTATATTCATCTTTTGATGGATTTTAAGTATGGAAAGATGAAAGATGAGTCTACATGATTCTTCATTATTTTCTAAAGAGCTTACAAATCCACCAATACATGCCAAGCTAGTGGGATGATCTTGAGGAAGACGGAATGCTAATTAGTAAACGATCAGCTCAGTTCTTTCCCTAGTGCGGCTCCCCCTCAAAGAATGGGGATGTAAGAATATGTATTCACATTCTTAAAATAACCACAGTTTCTGTCTGTGTTTCGCACTCGCTGACATAGTGAGTTGCAGAGATCTGTCATATATATATTAGATTTGTATTATATTCATCTATTGATGGATTTTAAGTATGGAAAGATGAAAGATGAGTCTACATGATTCTTCATTATTTTCTAAAGAGCTTACATATATATATATTTTTTTACACGTAACGATGAAAACGCACTTTTTAAAGTCTATTGCGTTGCCAAATATTACCTACATAGGTACCTACATGCATATAATTTTACCCTTGTAAACTTGGCTTTTAATTTTGTTTTAATCATTATTTTCAGCTTCAAGTTTTTGATGCCAATAGAGATGGAAAACTGCAGCTGTCAGAGATGGCGAAGTAAGTTTCGCTAAATTTAATCGTTTGAAAAGTTAAAAATGGAAGACATTTCAATGTTATGAGCATGCAAATAGAAACGGAGGAAAATTTCTATTAATGTCGGCTATGACAGGACATAATATCTTTTCAAAAATCTACATTTGCATATTAATCTAACAAAAAAAAAAAAAAAAATTGTTAATAATTATGAAAATTGTTTTCATTATCAAAAATTTGCTGATATTTCGTCGATGAACACTTTTATTGTCTTTGGACATTAAATATAATATTATACAATAAGTGCTGAACAAAGTGGTCTCCTACAACTATAAAGCTCACTTTGCGCTTATGTTTCAAATGCTATTTTTCCCAACACATCCGCCCCAAAGTTGGTGACTGCACCTGATTGGTTGATGGGAGGAGCAAAAAATTCTGATAATCAGAGCAAATACTGGTTTTACTCCCTCTATCGCATTTTTGCTACCTTTATCAAAATTCGATCATGGGTCATGAATTCATAATTTTGCACTGTAAAAAGGAAATGCAAAATCATCTACTTTGCGACATGTGTTGGGAAAAAATTATATTAAAAGCATAATTGTGGGGTGAAGCCGCAATGGATAACGGTTAGTATAATATAAAGCTGTTATCAGAATTAATGTGATGAAAATGTTTCACAATTATTTTATCATTTTTATGTACCTATTCAGCGTTTGGACAGAAATACAGAGTTAAAAATAGTTGGATAGAATTGAGAAGTAACTTTTAATAGAACTGGTTCCGAACTAAAACTTCAAGAGAAGCACTTTTTTGCACATTGAAGACAGCCATTATGGTAAACCTCCGTTTTTGGAAAAATTTTGGGCAATTCAAAGCACATGGCAGAGGTTAAGGTCCAAACTCTCCCCGACTCGTTTTTCGTAAGACATAAATATAGGTTCTTCGAATTTCAAGTTGGTTAAGCAACAAATATTGAAATCGTATGATATACATTCGATATTGCACAATCAAATCATTTTCGACTGAAGGAAGAAAAACATACCTGCCGTACCGAATTTACTTCACAATCGATCCTTTAAGTCGGGAAATGCCAATTTGTGACAACAAAAGAAGAAAGAAGGTCACATGGAGACGTGTAGAGAAAAGAGCGTTTGAAGTTTAAAGTTCCTGTTCCTCTCAAGGTTCCCCAAAATTAAAAAATTTATATCGAAAATTTACGATTTGAAGCGTATAATATTCCTTTGTAATAAATTAATATAGTTCAGAGGCAGGAAAAAAAAGAAAGTTCTTCCAATAAAGATCAGTCAACAACATACAAATCCCCCGATGCCAAAAGTTCTCACAGTTGACAAAATATTCTTTATCTCTTTTTAAAAGGTCGAACTTAAAGGTACCTGTAACAAATGAGCCGCGCACCTAAATTTCATCAAAATTGAACTATAGTTAATTTCCATTTTAAAACTTTAATGTTTATGTTTTTCCACACACGCACATTTCAAATTATCGTCAAAGCCTAATTTCATATACCTAAACAATATTTCAAGAATGACGAAAAAACAAAAAACAAAACAATAGGTAAGTAAATTGCCTTACTTAATATACAAGTCATTCAACTCTCGATTCTAAAAATGGTACTGCTAGTATATTTTAAATTCCTTCGACGAATGTGAACGAATAAATTTAAATATAATTTATTATAAAATTACGAATTATAGTCTTTGTGCGAAGTACCTACGCCAATCTGAGAAAAAACTGATAATGCCTGACGCATGACGAAAAGTAAAAACGCCTGTCAACCACTAATTATACTATATTCTTACCACCATCGAGCCTAAAAACTAAATGTTAGGTAATATTTTTGACTCGCGTGGGGAATTCACTTACGAGCGAAATAAATTAAACCCATCAACTATTCCTTAATGAATGCAGATAAATTTCATTATTTTTAATAATGAGTCGTGTGAATTATGGAAAATAACACGAGTTAAATGATTGATATCAGTTTTTTTTTTTTTTTTTTTTTTTAGGATTTAGCCTAACGCTCCCTTCTAGAACAAAATTACCTTGGTACGTTTATGCTTTCCATTCATTGAAATTAAAATGTAAGGTAAATGAGTACCTACCTACATTATGTGAGGTTTCTCAGGCGCAAACATTTTTATTTAAAATCTTTCCACCAACGTCGTGAATTTCCGCTATTACAAACTAAAGTTAATTATGTTCGTGCCTATTTTCAGGAAAATTCATTGTTTTTACCATAATTTATTATTAAGATATGTAACTATTTTGGATAATTTTCAACCGATTTCAGAAAAAAAGGAGGTTTTCAATTTGATTTACTGATATACTTGTATAATGTACGTTTTTCCGCGAATTTCTGAAGAACTAGTGGACTGATTTTCACGAAACTTCTTGCATTTGACTTACCTATTAATGTTAAACTTAAATTATGAAAGAAAAAAAAAAAAAAGCCAATAAACTGAAATATTACTGCTTATAATCGAAAAACAAACAATATATTTTAATTGTTTTTGTTTTATATTTGTTTCGGGATAACGTTTCACAGAGGACACCGATTTTAATGAACTTTGTTTTTAGAAGGCGATTCCATGGTGGTTCTGTATTAACTATAGAATAAAATCCACGAAGATTATGTCGCTTTTCATGATGTTACTCCATCCACACAGACCGTTTTTGGTTATTTTTGAGCAACCACTAGGTGTCAATAATTATGAAAAAATGTTTTCCCTTTTCACCTAACAGTGTAGGTTTTGCCAGTTTGTGGATCAAACTAGAGACCTACATATTAGCCAGCTAAAAGCGGTGAACTTGACCGCACACGGCGACTATAACTGGCAAATGTATTATGTATTAGGTATGGTATGGTGGTTCCCACACACTCCCCCCCTGGAGATACTCAACACGAGTTGAACGACATTAGATGCTGTGGGAGGTTGGGTGGAGCCAGAAGCGCCTCTTATACCTATACACACAGGCTTATGGGTTCTATTTCCACTATATAGGGCGCCATCTATTGGCAACTCAGGAAGGGGAGTTGTGAGTTCCACCATACACCACTAGGGTGCGTGCATATCCAGCACATGTCAAGGGTCACCAGATGTAGGTTTTGTCGGTTCGGGGATCGAACCTAAGACCTACATATTTGCCAGCTAAAAGCGGTGAACTTAACCACACGGATATCTCACTGCCGACTATAACTGGCAAATGTATTATGTATTAGGCAGAGTATGGCAGTTCCCACAGACAGAAAAATGGAATTTAATTCTGTTGTAAAGAGGAGAATATGTGCTTAAACTTAAAACCGCGAATAAATCTTTTGTCTTCATCACTTTTTCAGAAATGGACCATAAAAAATCACAAATTAATGGAAAATTTGCCATTTTTCTAATATTATTGATTAAAATTTCAAGAACTAATAAACGCAGAAAAAAATTTAATTCCAGTCTCTAGATTTGGCTGAAGATAATTTAAAAGGGTTATTTTTCCCTTCTTAGCATACAGGAGACCAGGGTACATGGACAAAACTGATCTCCCTTTAATTTTTGGACTGACTACTCTCATAGCATTATGTGCCATACAACAAGTAATACTTCATTTGTTTACTATCATTATCCAGTTTGTTATTCAAAAGTTATTGCAATATTTGTCAAATTTTGATAACTCACAAAAAGTGTGACCATTGAGAGAGAAGTTAAGCCATTAAAATTTTAAAATGTGTTTCAAAGAAGTTTCAAAAACATTAGATTATAAATGTAATGTTAATTTTTAGTAAGTAGGTGAACCTAAAGTACCATGATGTAAATTTAATGGTGTACCAAGGAACATACTGAAAATACCTTTCAATTTTTTTAAAATAACTAACAGTATTAGAAACTGCCCAAAAACATAAAACATTGTACTTATCTTGAGAAAGTTTAGTATGCTGTGAAAGATGTCTCAAATTGGTGAATTTGTGAGAAAGACGTCACAACTGGAGAACAATAAATTTTCTTAATAATTATTATAGTATTACCATTCAAATAGCAGATGTCATCTGTTATCTATAAATATATATTTACTCTCATATGCAGTGCGCTGCATATTGTATTAGATAAAATAAATTTAATTTTTTGGTTCAAAAATAGTTTTGTCTTATATAGGATTTAACATGTACCATTATACACTGATAAAGTATTAAATATAAAAGAGGACACAAGTTCATCTAAACGCTGATAGGAAAAATAGCACCGCTTTTGAAGCTATTTGGCCCCATTCCTTCAGTGTCAAAATTGAATTTCCTTGCCCCTCATTTGAATCTATGGGCAATAATTGGAAATTTGTTTTAAAAATAATTTAATTAAGTGAACGATGAAATGTAATTATTAATTTAGTAATCACTACTAACATGAATTTTGTAGATAAAAATGAGATAGAAAATTATTAGTACCGTACCTTAGCAATGGCGGATATTTCGATGATAAAAGTGGTGCCATTTTTTGTTTCACATTGGGTCTTCTATTATATCTAGTACCCTGTGGATACACAACCCACATCAGTTCCATGATAAACTGGAGTAGTGTACCATAGAACAAAAAACGATTACCTCTATTAAAATGGAATATGTTAATTATTTCTTTTGGTTTTATTCAGTACATGAAGGTTCATTATTTTCAAATTTGTTGGTTTCAAAATTTCGAACTCAGTTCCATCTTGGACTAGAGACAAAAATGAAAAAAGTGGTCCATGGTACCTAGGTCTACCCCACCTATTTATATTGTTTTTTTAGTTTTTTCTTTCCTTAAGTAATATCAATACTAACCTTTTAATCCTTCTGAACCAGACTTTGTCATCCAAAACTTGACCTGAAACAGCATTGAAAAACCAACGAAGGGTAATACTGACGCTCATTTCTTCTATCACAAATTAACAGAGGTGTAAACGATGAATATACCCACATACCTACTATAATCGAACAACATTTTAATTAATAATATGAATCAAAAAACGGTTATTGCTTCAACCATCAAGGACCACGCCAAAGATGGTGATTGTACAGGTATTTCCTCTAAACTTCCATTCCATTAATCTTGGACGTATGTTTCGTTTCAGATTGCTTCCAGTAAAAGAAAATTTCCTTTGCCGCCAAGCTTTCAAGGTTTGTAATAAATTATGTTGCAGTGCCTACCTATTCGAAGAAAAACTTCCTCTCATTTTTTAAACCACGGCACTATATAGTTATACTTGTAGCGTCATGTCCTCACATTTCATATACGAACATTAAATTCTTCTCTTTCGTATTAGATAATCGTAATTTTTTAACACTACCTATCGTACATTCTTAAATGCTATTTACAAATTTTCTTTTTACTTTTTTTCTACGAAAGAAGACAATATTCATTACATTACCTATTTACCATGCCACGCTGAATAAAATAATTAAGAATACAAAATATTTATTCGTGGTTTGTTCGTCTAAACGTTCTAGAATGTGAAAACCCATAGCTTTCATCCAGCAATAATTCGTTTCATTATTATTATTATTTTATTGTAATTTGTTTTTTGTGTAATTTTGTCGACTATTTTAGATATTCTTGAAAAATAATAATACCTTATATCGTGTAAAATGTCCTCACAGTTTTTTTGTTTTTTTTTTTGTTTTTTTTTTTTCCTATCGCTTCTTTACACTAATTTTTTCATTTATCTCTTCCTTCTTAACTGTTCTTTGTTTTGTTTCTATTTTTTTTTAATTGTTACCTACGCGAATTAAATAACGATTTACCTAAAAATTGAAACCTGTGCGATTGATTGGTGTAGTCCGGGGGATATGTAGAGGTAGGATATTATAAATCTTTTATTTAATTATTTTTTTCTTCTTTTTTTTCTGTACAGCTTCGTAAATTGTCCGAAGTACGTAGATAACATTGATAAGGCAATTTTTTTTTTTATTAGATAGAATATTTCGTGTAGTCTTAATAGATATTACTGCGGGCAATTGTTTGTAAAATTTGAAAATGCAGTAAATGCAGCACTGCAGTAAAAATACGAGAAATTAATTTAAAAAATGAAAAGCAATGCTTTAAAATTGAAAAAAAATAAAAAATAGACATTTGCTTGATGTTTTATTTTAAGTACCTCTGTATAACTACAGAATAAAAAATTTACTGAAACACAATCAAATAATAATAATAATAATAATAAAGAGTTAAAAATTATAGGTAATATAATATCGTGATCCAGTTATGTAAAATTAAAAAATACCATAATTTTATTTTTATCATAAATAAATCGCTGTTTACTAGGTATTTTTCCCTGCAGATTAATGAGCTTTTTTAGAGATTTAGCGTAGATATAATTTTGTGCATGGTATTATTATTTGTAGACTGCATGTTATTCACACTATATTCGTGTTTCTTTCCCTTTTTCTTCATTTCTTTTTCTTTATTTCTTACTTGACCCTTATTTGAAGAATAAAAGAAAAAACCCCGGCAAAAAAGATTTGAAACAAATCCTTTAAAAAAAAAAAAAATGTAATACCTAACTACGCGAGGTTTTAAGCTTCTGTGGCTCCCACAATCGTGTTTTTCAGTTCTAGTTTTTAAGGTATAAAGAGTACTTTTGTACCAAAGAAAGTTACCTACTTTTACTCTCCTCGTATGCAATCCAAAGAATAAGAAAGAAGAAAAAAGAAAAAAGTAAAGGATTACGTGCACGAATAGTTTTTAAACGCCGTTATAATTACTGCCGAGTTCTTTCAGCGTATCCATACTCATAAAAAGTTTTTTATTTTTTATGTTTTTGTTAGAAAGAAAAATAAAAAGCAACGAGAATAAAAGTGTTCTTGTAGGAGACGATACCTAGTGTATCTACGTTCAAAATTTTTAGTCTCCTTGTCGATTGTCAAATCACAATATATTCAAGGTGTGTCCTTATATGAAACCTTCTCCCCTATAAAGGGGAGAAGGAAAGTTCTTGAAAAAAAAAAAAAAATTTTTTATGCTTAGAAAACAATTAGGTGACCTTATTCGGATACATGTTTACCGAGCAGACAACGAAAAATTAACATAATTATATTAAGTCTGTTTGTCGATTATTATTGATAAAAAGAGGCATTGAAAAAAAAACAATCAATTTACGATCACATAACGAGATCATTCCTAAGTCTACTTGGCTACTCATCATGAAGTTGAATAATTGACTATATACCGCAAAAATTGAATGAAAATTTTCTTCAATGAGATTTCCGTTCATATCCATTTATTTAATAAACCTACCTACCTAGGCAGTTATCTCTTCGAATATAATTATGCGTCACAGTTTGTTCATTTTATGGATCAATTACTTTATCATACTCTTTTTTCTTCAATTTGGTGATAATTTCTCCCAACTTTTACTAATTGAGTGGAATAAATTTATTTCAGCGATGAAGTAAATCGATTAATTTCGATTTATTATTCTAATATTCATCTCATTGATGTTAACACGAAAATTTGGTTTCGTTTTTCATGTGAGAAATTATAAATTGAATAAAGAAACTGGAAAAACGATACTGTTCAGTTCGGATATTGTTTTCATAAAAATTTGATTTCTTTATGCATGTACCAATAGGTCACGCTTCAATACTTAATTCTGGAAATTTTATTCAGGTCACCCTGAGTGAAAAATACCATAATACAAGCCCTGAAGCGCTGCTCCACGGCGCTTTGGCTTGTGCTGGCTGTAGAATTTGTTGTTTTGGAGGAGACAACGAACTTTCTTTTTTTGTGTGTGTCTGTGTGGCCAGTAGCGCATGTGCATGAGAGAACAACTGGCAAAATAATATCGGGGAAATAACTGATGAAATAATATCAGGGAAATAATTTCGTGAAATAATTAGTGGCTTGTACTTTTATTATAGTGATATAGTACCTAATTGTGATTTTAGAATTTTTAAATTAAGTAAACATTTGATTCGGTTTTGGCTCTTTCGAGGTGAATAATTTCATAAAATATCCATTTATCCTACGAATATAATGGAATAATAAATATTAGACAGGTCCAGACAATTAAAATTCAATATTCCACAAAATTTAGGCTTTTCAAACCAAAATCTTTATAGTACCTTCAAACTATTGCAGAATATTCTCAGTGTCATTAAAAAATTATTGAATTTTCATTTAAAGCGACAAAGAGAAAGTACCCAGTAAAAAAAATAAATGAACGAAATGTATGGTGGCTGCAAACTTGAAATGAACAAACAGACTTCATGCGTGACACACCTAGTTGCAGTATCATAAAAAAGCCCAAAACTGAAAACAAAAAATTTACTGACATGAACTTAAGGAGATCCGTATCAGCCTAGCTATAGGTAACCAAATCAAGTTTCTCATAACTTTATTAAGTAGGTTTTCTACGAAAATCTACTTATTAATTATCTCACTCGTATCAAAATCACCTACTCTACGCACTTGTATCATAAATAACTATTTAAAGGTTGGTTTAGAAAAACTCATTTTTTACCATAAAAAACAAACATAATGCCCAAAAAAATCCAAATTTTGCCCTTCCTATGCCTATATTAGAACACCAGCTTACAGTTTCATAGTTTCACGCTTAACTAACTGCGCTACGGTTCGTTTAAAGTTGTATTTTTTCACATCTCTGGTTTCACCTATAATTATTCTCTACTTCTTTTATTTTGAAAACAAGACATTTTCAATGGCCATAAAATGTGTAATTTTTAAGCAATATTCACACAATTTGAAACAGATACCTATTAAACATAGTTTTTTCAAACATGCTTTCAAATGTTGCAGTAAAGTTGGTTTCACAACAGTTCATATTCTCGGGATGTTGGGAGAAACAACTGCTTGTTTACTCAATAATTATCAAAATTCCGGTCTGAGAGCACCGAAATTTATCACACAGATTACATCCAATATAAGGACCAGACCTACTAATTTTTTTAATGATTGGTGAACTTGTTCCCTAGACAGTAGCTATATATGTAGTAACTATGTTGCTTTATGATTTAGTTTTTATTTTTCTTTGAAATAACAGTTATAAAAGATCTATTTTTGAAGAAGTCTTGTTTTGGCCTAAAAAAAAAAAAATTATTTCAAAAATTCAAATAGTTTCCAACCCCCACATCTCTACTATTTACCAATTCGATTCGATTACTTTATTCACTTATTTATATTCAATATGAATCCTCAATCATTTCTACTATATATACTGATTTCATTTTGTGATTTTCTAGGTTCAGGATATTTTTGGGATTATACTTTAAGGTTGGTGTAGAAATTAATTTGGGACCGAAGCTAGGTTTTAAAAATATGTTATAATCAGCAATTATGCTTCAATTGTTTCAAGCGTACCTTTGAAAATTTACTTTTTCCAGTGGAGTATAGATGGGCTACAGTTTTTTTTTTTAGTTTTTTTATCAGATTTTTTTTTTACTTTATCAAAATCCTTTATGTTTAAAATATTTTATTTATCAATTTATTAAACTTGTTAAATTTAAAATTTAATTTATTAAATGAACTAATTTCAGTTGATCTGCTATCAAAATTCACAATCTTTGTTTTTCTCCAAATTGTACATTTTCCAAAAAAGTATCAATTTTTTTTTCTTCACAAAATCAGATACTATAATTTCATTTTTTCTATAAAAGATTGTTATTTTGTGATTTAATTATTTTTTTGTTTTATTCACAGGGTGCAACAAAGTTAACTAGAGAAGACATTGAACGAGTTTTCGCACTTTACGACCGAGTAAGTTTTGAAATTAATTTCTTCTTTTCAACACATTACTCTTACAAAAAATATGTTAAAAAATTAAATTGCTGTTTTCTACATCTTCTAGGACAACAACGGAACTATTGAAAATGAAGAATTACGCGGTTTTTTGAAAGATCTCTTAGAACTTGTGAAAAAAGTAAGTTAATGGGTTTTTCATTCATCAATAAATTATCGACTGTAAGTGTATAATCCCTTGGGTATGCAAATTCATTCCTATAATGAGGCTAAAAACTATTTTTGTAGTTTAATTCATTTGATTAAGCTACATTCAACATAAACAATGCTGTTTGACTTTTTTTCGGGTTCTTACTTTGGCGTTACCATAAATTGTAAATTATTGAAATTGGCTTAAATAATCCATAGCCTTATTTTCTCTTTATTTCAGTATAATTATCGACCTAAATAGGAATTAATTTCTATCAGAAATGATATTGCTGAAATGTGTTGGTGCTGTTATTCCAAGTATGTGGCCAAAGTTGCCTAGCCCAACCCAGATTGCTTTTATCATAGGGGCAAAATATATTACTTGTAGGATGCCGCGGTAAGCGCATGTGTACAACTACCAATTAATCTCATATGTGTGTGAGCTTTGCTCAGTATGAAAATTAGATTAGTAATGGTGAGTTACTAACCCGTGAACCAAAATTGTGTTTGCTCTACGTAATGTAGGGACAGGCTATACAACCTACCAGCGAGTGTACAAGTACACCCATCACTACTGGTAGGAAGTCGCCACATTACTATTTTTATTTTTTTTGTTTTGTTCAAATCTGAGTGGATTTGCTAGGAAAATGGTTCAGTGAAAAATATTCTGTATAAAATTTCATACGTAAAACGTTATTGACAAAATTTACAACAGTATCATAGTTGAGGTGCTACAAGCCTGAGAAAGTAAGGTATGCTTATTTACAAAGTACCTACCTATTTCTATTCCAAATTTCTTATTTTTAATTTGTTTAATATCCCCATTATCGTACTTTTTTTCGGCTCTGTAATACTTTAACTATGAAATTGAAGTCAATTTGGATAGTTTTGTTTTTTTTGTTTTATTTGTTGTTGTTTTTTTCGTATAAAATAGTACATAAAATATATTTTACTGAGCTATTTTCCTCAGAACCTCGTAGAGTTTCAAGCCAAATGAAAAAAACAAGAACTTCATTATTCTACCTAGTTCTCTTCAGCTATTTTGAGGGCCATCGACATCATAATTATGCCAAATGCATTTGTGTCAGCAAGGTTTAATTTGTATATGTTTCGCTGCCAAGTTTATTCAAAGGCAACAAATTGGTTGCTCATGCCACAAACTCTAATCCATTTTTATCTATGCAAAAGCCTAACATCCCATATCGTTCTTCACTTATACCTCCGTAACTATGTAATTATCATGTATAGTGTATCGAAATAAAATAAATTTCATTGTGTTTGTAACAATGATTACTGATTGAAAACAATCATAATATATCAATTTAATCTTTAATTATTGTTTTCAATGTAGTACACATTTTTATTTTCACTATGGAGTAAAAACTAAAAGGTGAAGACGCCAGGTAGAGATCTTGTTGAAAATCTCACGGCAAATTTTGGTATGAAGGAGAGAAGAAAGAGAAAAGAAAAAAATTTATCTATGTGAGTAGGTGTGTGGTTGTGCACGTATGAACAGCATAAATTTATGGTAGTTTATAATATTCTTTCTCTCCATCGTCTCCGCCTCTGTCACCACAACCCAGAGAAAGATTTACTTAATTTTTATTTGAAGGATGATGGTAGCGTATTTTTTTCTTATTTAAGATGAAGATATGGCAGCTAATAAAATGTGTAACATATGAAATGTTACAGTCCACCCCAGGAGGCAGTGAAGCATGCTTTATTTTTACCACCTCACTAACAAGTGAAGACAATTCTGAGAATTGGTTTGACACTTTTTGCAAAGCATACAACTTCTAAGTTTCAGAAACTTCTTTACTAGTTTATCGAATGAAACGCTGTAATTTTTTTACGAAATGCCTTGATTTTCCATAATCCTATTTTATGACTGTCCAAAGGTAGGGCTCAAGAAAGACATAAAGAGGCTAAACCTTTCCAAAACCTGTTTCGTAAGAGGAGAAAGATGACAGAACCTTTAGCCTCCCAGAAATTTTATTCTAACTTTGTCTTTGCATTTACTTTCACTTATTTTTTACAACTTTATGATAATTAAATTTTTACAGGATTACGACGCTCAAGATTTGAATGAATTCGAAGAAACCATAATGCGAGGAGTAGACTACAACAAAGATGGAAAAATTAACAAAAAAGAATTAACAATGATTTTATTAGCCATCGCCAGACATAACCAAGACGACGATTAAAAGGCAAACAAAAAAAAATATATATATATATAAAAAAAAATTAAACGTAACAAATTTTTGTCATAGCACTTGATTTCGGATAGAAAGCTATTTGAAAATTTTTTGTCCATTCCTGTTTTCAATAATTATAGTCTTAGTTAATTTTTTTCTCTTTCTTCTTAAGTTTTTTTTTTTTTTTTTTTTTTTCATTTTTCTTATTTAAGAAATAATTTTACCGTAATATAATTTACTTTTAACGTTCCCTTCTTTTTTTTTTTTTTTTTTTTGTCTGTTCGGATTTTGATTAATAATTCTTAATTTTAAGCCATATCTTGGTACTTTTGCCACATCATACCAGCGCGAAAGTTCCTTATTATTATATTTTACGTTTTAATTTAATAGTAGTACCTACGGATAAACTTTTATTTTGTTTTTTGTTACAAACGCGAAAGCTGAATTATGCGTAGGTTATTCGGTTGGGGCATTACGTCGGCAGCCTTTTTACCAAGCCTAAATTCCAATAATATTTTTTCCTTTTTTTCCCCGCATTTATTCGATGTAATTTTAATAAATTTAATGTTTGGTTTTAAATATGGACCGATTGCGTGTCTTAAATTGTTACTTATCAACTTTTGCTCTTCACTTAAGAGATTATAGCGAATAGGATGTTTAATAATAAATTTAATTAAAATTGTGTTTTTGTATGATTAGGTATACCGAGTATAGAGTTGACTGAAAACCTTGAACGAGTACCATATCTATCTATTGTTTTAAAGAAAAAATTGCTGGTATTTTGCTCCACAAAGCATGCCCTGCTATTGAGATTATACCTATCATAGGAGTAATTATTGTTTTAGTTTTGAAAAAATGATTAATTATACGGTGTGTCCCAAGACTGGTCTACCATAATTTGTAAATTAATCTTGGTTCTTATCAAAACACAAAAAAATGTTCTTTATTTTTACATTTGTTTCGGAATTATCACTTATTGGTCTTTTAATAGAAGCGTCTAAATTCAGTCAAAGAGGATATTTTTATTTGCATTATCAAAGGTTATATAGAGGTGTTTTTAGGGAAGTGTTGTGTGTAGTTATGCTTAAATCTACAATAATGCAAGCTTCTCCGTAGCTCTGTGCTAATGATCTGAACTGTCACCCCTGTAACCCATGTTCAAATCTTTATGATGATACGGAACATTTTTTTTGTTACTAATTTTTTGTTTTATTTTTACATCGTATCTGTCAAAGTGGATTAACCAGATTGATTCTTATATTGAAAAAAAAAAAAACCAAAAATACCAAAACTGCCAAAAATCTTTATTCTCTCGAGTATTTCCATCTGTTATCTGTTTACAGATGCAACCAGAAACACCCGAAAAAATATTCTTTTTGTTGACTGCTGGCACTACAGCAAAATCAAATTGGAGATTCAAAAAATTCTTTAAAATTTGATTTTGGTGGGTAAATTTCGGTTAAAAATGATTCTTTCCGCCAATCGTTCATTTTCAACAATCACAGTCTGCACATCCAAAATACATGATTGCATGACGAGGTTCTTATCACAATTTCACTTAGGTAATTGATTCAGAATGCTTTAACCTCTCGAGTTCTGATGATAACAATTATTTTTTTAGTTTAAGAAATACATTTTCAGTAAGTTTGAAGTTAAAATTGAAATAACTCATAATGATTCGGCTCAAAAATTTACAACAGTTATTACATAAAAAAATGAGATAATACAAGAGAGGTCAGAAAACAAAATATCCGTAGCTTCTTTCACTATAAATTGCAATACTTTTAGTATTTGATAAAACGTTGGTACTATTGAAAAAAAAAATTCCACTCATCTTAATGCATTCAAAATGTTTGTACAAAGAGGAAACATATCAGAGGCTTAATTATTTCTCGAATTAAAAAATATTTCTAGTTTTTCATCTTTACGTGTTTTCTCTTTCAAATCCTTAAACAACCATAATTACAAAGGTAGGCAAAAATATGTAAAAAATTACTTATCTTTTCTAATAATTTTTTTGTCGCAACATGTACGATTATAGGTACTTCATTTCAAGACCCAAAATGTAGAATTTCCGACTGGGGAGCGAAAATGTTTCAGTGGGAGCAAAAGTAAATAACCAGGAGCAAAATAAATATTTACTCCAGCAATGAAAATGTTTGGCTCCTCCCATCCAACCAATCAGACATTTTTCCTAATCGGAGATATACATGTGTTATAATGGATTACAATATACTATTTTTGAGCGTTGGAATCAATATCTGACCGTCAACTTTTTTTTTGTTTCATATTATCCCGAGTCCTTAGAGCCCAATTTCAAGGCACGCATATTTTCGGAAATTTCACCATAAATTCGTATTTTTACATATTTCTTCATAAACGGAATATTTTTGCCCATATTTCACCAAAAATGAATATTTTAGTTTATATTTTCACCATGAATGTATAATTTTGCATATTATTTTGTGGTACATAGATGCGGAATTTTTGCACTTAATTTGACAAAAATGAATATTTTTACCATAAGGTTTTTTCGTTTTTCCTGTACATTTTCAATCAAAATAGACAACGGCGGTTCCGGTGTTCAAGATGTTTGGTCTTCTAATTGTGCGAGTCTGTTTGTAAAAATTCTGAGGAAATGAAGGCGGAATGAAAAAGTAATGTTTTGGAAAAAAAAAGAAATCAAAATTGTTCAAAAAAAAGGTCGCCAAATTATAAATGCTTATAATTTCAAATTTTGAGACTTATAGTGCATATTTTGAAATTTTAAGAGCATATTTTTGCCAGTCTTAATAATTGCTCAACATCGCAAATAGCTTATTTCACCTTGAAAAGAAAATCAAATATAAAATCAATTGATATCATAATACTTTCCAAAATTTGAAGTTTCATTGAAAAATGGTTACTCTCCATCTGATATTTTTCTTTCTCTGTAAAATGTAAACACAGACTATGTCCAAGCTGAACTTCAGTTTTGAAAAACTGAAAATTCCAATTGCTTGCCTTTTTAAAATGAAAAGCTAGTTTATATGAAATATACGAATAATAAGTTATTTATCTCATGTCAAGACTTCCTTATTTAATACAGTAGGTGCTGTTTAATCCTGTTAATACCAGTTTCTCAAGTAAGTGGCAAAATTTCCATGAATAGAACAAAAGGGGTCTTTCCTATATATTTTCCAACGGATAGTCCGGAAAAATTTTTCGTTTAATCCAGGTGAAAAAAAAAGAAAAAAAAAGAGAATGATAAGGGTAAGTCGTGTTGATTTTTCCATTTTTAGAGGTAAATAGGCAATTTACTCAAGAAAAAAAAAAACAAAAAGAAAAACAAGCTGATATACCATATAGTATGTTTGATTAAATTGTAAAAAAATCAAATCACTCATTTTATTCAAAAAAAAAAAAAAAAGATTATATTTCCAAATTGTTATATTTTCTAATTTACAATTTAACGAAATACACATAATAAATTATTCCCCTAGCTTTTTATTTTTCTTTTTCGTAAGTGGTTATTACATTTTTTAGTTAATCCGTTTCAATTAGGCTGGGCCTGATTGAAACGGATTAAACGGCGTCTACTGTACTTTTTTTTTAAATTATTAATTGGGCTTTGTATATACGGCCATTTTACCAAGTGTCTGGTGAATATATATTAAATGTTGTAGTGTGCGAGGGGATATAGCTGGGAATCAGTGGTCAATAATCTACCAAGCATGAATTTTTCAATCACATATTGGAGCATCAATAAAACTGAAAGAAACACATCCCCATTTGGGGACTGGAATGTGATGGTAGCTGTTCTCAAACCCCCAACCTCTAAACTGAAAAGCCAAGAACTTAACCACTATGCCTTGCCAACCACATAAATAATCTCCTCCCAAAAACAAGATTATATTTTGAAAAAATTCCTCGTTCTTATAATTCACCCTTACTTACTACCTTACTTACTGAAAGTTTCACTGCATTTTTGTCACTCTTTTCAAAATGTCAATAATTTAAAAATTTGTTTAAATAGTTATTTGTGATACAAGTGTATAAGGTGGGTGATTTTGATACCAGTTTTGAAGTAGAAATCGGCGAAGAGTGGTGGATATCACACGAGTATCAATCACCTACTATATACACGCGTGTCGCACACTACTTTTTTCAATAACCACCTAAAAAACAATAAAAAAAATTAAACGAATAAAAAATTAAGATTCTATTTTCATCTCTTTTCGCTGTGGCACTCTCCTATAATACGCTCATCAGAACGCATTCACATCTTAGACCTGTGTTCAATTCCAGAGTCATGAATTTTTTTTTGTTTTTTGCAGAAATTCCTCATGGTGTATAAAGTAACACGCATATACACAAGCGGATGCCTAAACAATTTACAGATGATGCATAAAGAATTTACGTTGTGTATTGTTCTAAAATCATCCACTTTATATGTTGTCAAAGTGCACATAATCGTCTAGTCTAGTTTATTGACAGTTGTTGCAAAAAAAAAAAATACTCATTTTTCCCCTAACCTAAATTAAATTATGAAATTCTAAAAGTAACTACTCTCCCCTTCTCTAATATTAGAAAATGTTAGGTGAGGGCAGTTGTCTAGGATTCAGTTCTATACCTTGAATACTCATGTATGAATTCTAGTTCCAATTACTTCCTTAACCTAAAAACAAAGTGATCTATAGAGAGATACTGTATACCTCTCAACTTTGGAATGATAATGTTTTGCCGACTAAGAACAGAATGACTTTAGCAGTAATATTGCGGACTGCAGGAAGTCATCGACGGGCTACAGTAGTGATTTCTGGTCGACCAAGTACAATGGTGGTCGCCCAGTTTTACCAAAATTGATATCCACCATTAAAGCTAACTTTACAACTGAAGTAAGGATCCTAGCAACAATGTTGGGAAACAAATTTTCACACTAACTTTGTTAATTCTAACAAGTGAAAAATTGATGAAAATAATTGTAAATTTATTTCGAATTACATCTTTAAGAATAAGGAATTTGAAAATCAACGTCGAAAATCTCTGGATTTCCAAAAGTTGTTAGTGTAAGGCCAAAATTTGCAACGTTGCCATTTTTAACTTCATAGCTTGTTTAGTTGGCTTTACCACTATTTTTGAGAGCACTTAAATAGAATAGACATGGAATATACTATAGATGCAATAGATGATCAAAAATTTTTGATGCAGACATCTTCCCTTTGTTTGTATCCTAACTTTCTTCATTACCACACTACTATTAACCCTCACCCCAGAGGTATGGAGGTGCATTTAGATCTGATTGAACTGATTAGGTGTTGTTTTAAAATCATGGCAGCGTAATATTGATACTATTTACAATGGAAAAGCATGAGAAAATGTTTGCACAACTTTTAGCTCCATGAATCATATACCCAACTGGTTATACCAACATTACACAGTGTTTCCCTCCCTGTGCCCTATTATATAGGTAATCCTTGCGCTGGAGTAAGACATATAAAGAGAAAAATAACCAAAAACCAAAATCAAGATAGGTAATATATGTTTGTACTCTTTGACAGACCCTACACTTATTATTTCCAAGAACACATAATTATCTATATGAAATACCTTGTGATGAAAGAATATTCATACAAGAAGGTAATCAATTGACTATTAGCATGTTCTACCACTTTATATGTAAATACATATGGGTAAGCCAAAACCTGGGCAAACACTGATGATTTTAGAGCCAGTTTGGATGGTTTATATAGGGGCTTATTTACACACACACATACATACATATGTAATGAATATGTACATCTATGTATAAGGGTGGTTCATCATTTCTTGTTGAGATAAGAAATGACAGACAGGTTCATGTACAAAACTGTGACATCACCATAATTGTTTGATTAGTCACGGTTTGATTCTCGCACATTACTTGCAAGTACTTACAAGTAATTACATTCAAACGCATTTTGTGTTATTTATTTAACAACGTAAAGACAAATATTAGCCAGCCTTTCAACAGTGACTGTCATTGAGGGGTACTATTCCCTATTACCTCATATGAGTATCAAGTCCCCACAATCTATATTCACAAAACAGACTACGATAAATTCATTTTCAATTCAATAAAATCGATAAAAAAAAAATTTTGGTTCTTCACAAAACTGATAGTTTTTTCTTTCTCGGACAAGGCTATAACCAATAAATGAAAACAGATCGACTGAAAGGAATAAGCAAATTATGTTTCCTAAATGAAATATAATTATCTATAATTCTATGGAAATTATAACAAGTAAAAATACACGCAACAAAGAAAAAAAAAGTTACCATAAAAATAATAGATAATATTAGTAAATAGTGATAATAATTGTATTTTTTTCCTCAAAATATAAGTAGTAAAATTTTCTCATTGATTCTTCTCGAACATAATTTATTATGGTAGGATACATCATTATTTAATAAAGAAAGTGTCAACAATAAAACAGGAAGAAATAAGAATAATTTTTTTTTTTTTTCAATTCACCGGAGAACATGTTTTGAAGAAATTTTTTAATTAATATGGTACAGATACGATGTAAAATAGGTACACTGGTTGAAAATTTTTGGAATCAAAATAAATATTATAACAAATTGAAAATTCAATATTGAATAAAATTAAGAAAGAGAAAAAAAGAAACATAAAAATAAGAGAAGAAAATTGTAGAAAGCTAAGAATGTAATAAAAATATTCACGAATGTAATACACATCAATGTTGGTAAATTTATGGAAGACGAAATTTTCATTGGAAGATTCAGGGATATTCAGTAGGTACGATCTTATTAAAATCTAACAATTTTTCTTATTTAATAAGCAAAAAAATTTGATGCTGCTGATTAATTAAAAAATAAATGAAATGAAAATAGCCATAATCAATTAGATTCATATGCGCCGACTTACGGACACATGAGGTATTACTGCAACACTGAAAATTCATTTTCCTAATCTAAAAATTATTTTTTCCATTCTAATTAACAGTTTCCACTCATTTACAAATTACAATTACAAAATTTAGCAATACTGAAAAAAAACTTAAGTCGGTGTTTACGCTTAGATTATTTCTATTTGACATTTGAGTCATTCAAACAAATTATGAGCTATATTTCTGCGAGTAGAAATAACATTTTGTTTCTTTGTTGTTGAACCAGAATTAAGTTTTCATTTGTAATCGTATTTCTTGAGTTCTCTGTTACAATCACTGCGACAGTTAGATATTCGATCTCTATGAAGAAACAATTTTAAATGTTCAGTACGTTCATTTAACTTTTTAAGGAATATGTATGGAATCAAAGTGTTAAAAATATCGTATTAATTTTACAATCAGTCCGACATCGTAGTTTATAAAATTACAATATGTATGTAAGATAGGTATAGGTAGGCTACTGCAAATATAAAATTCAGAAACTGATACAGCTTCTGTATGTATTCAATGTCAACTGTTACTCTGTAAAAATTGATCAAGTGAGTGAAAGAAATAAAATTAGTATCTTCGAATTTGAATGCACTTATTCATCAGTTCTTATAACATAAATTCAGTAAAATTGATCTTTCATTCGATAAAGTTAGTAAATAAATAAAAAAATCACAATCGTGGTTATAACTTAATAGTAGGTTTTCACTTTTCATGTTAAACTACTTTGAATATTCTGAGAAAATCCAAGAATAAAAACTGCTGACAAGTACAAATTTTGACTAAAGTAACCCAGACTCTTATAAAGTAGTGGCGATATAAAACGAAATTTTATTTGGAATTTTGAATAGGTAGGTAGGATAGTTGCATCAAATTGTCACATCCACACGAGTTAAATTATAACAATATCGTCTCCTAGAAATATTTTATTTTGTAGTTTTATGGCTTCGACTAAAGTGCGTAATGAAACTTCAGAAAATTAATATTTTAAATTAAAAATTTGGAAACTACAATTATTTGTTTTTGGTAATACTTATGTTTTTTGGTAAATAACTTTCCAAGTTACTGAATCAATAAAAAGTTTGAAAACTTAAGTAGGTATCATAAATATTTCTCAGATTTTCCGTTCTCTAGCTGGTACAATATTTAAAATAAGGTACTTACTTAGGAATTTTGTTAATAACATGTTAGTGAATAAAAAAATTCTGATAATTTCTTGAAAAAACGAATTTTCTAGCAAGAGTTAAGAAGAGCAAATTTTGAAGGATCTTTATCGAAAAAGTATATCATTAAAGTACAAGGAGAAAACCTTATCAGTCCTTCAAAATAAACTACACCGTAGTCAGTTATAACCAAATAATAACTCATATGATCTCAAAACTATAAAAGATTAGAATGAAGTGAAATATGTTCCAAAAAAATATCAGAATGAAATACACCAAATTAAATGATTTCTACAAAATATTTATTTACGAGTTCTGCAAGAATCGATTTTAATTTAAAGCATCAAGATTAAAAGTGGAGAGAAGGTAGTTTTCTCTTCCATTACCAAATTATTTTGTTATTTTTCTTGTTTTTGACAGGTAGGTTTAATATGGAAGAAGAGAACTGAATTATCGTGATATAATGTAAGGTTTCTCAACCTTTTTTCAGTGAGTGCCCCTTTTCATGGTCTCAAATTTTCCATCGCCCTTTACACTTAGGTACCCAACTACAAAATGACGACTAGATATTTATTTTACTTTGGGAATTCACCGTGGCTTCCACGGTTCCAGCTCCTCTTATTTCTTTCTGCACATGAAAATCTCTCACGAAAATCCCCCCAAACGATACCATATCATTCCCGTTGAGAAACCCTGAACTTTAAATTAACTCAAAAATGTTTTCGTTACCTTTATTATCTCATTTTCCTTTTAATAATGCACATTTATTTTTTTGAAATAGCTTACAGATTAATAATATATTATATAATTGAAACATTGAATAAGCAAAGTATAATTTTTATGTAAAGTTATTCCAACACTGTTCATTAATTTCAATAAAACAAATACCTAGTCCAGAATCAGGTTTCATGCAAAATATTTTCTGTATTCCAAGTAAACAAAAAAAAAAACTATATCAAAAAAACAAAAAATTGTGAATAGGTACTTGAACAATAATTATTTCCCTCGCTGACTTCGTTATAAAATTTTACCGAAAACAACAGTTCATAGATGGAAAAAATATTTTTAAATTCTCACGATGTTAGCAGTCTGTCTATTTGGAAAACTAATAAATAAAGCATCTAATTTGGTATTTAAAAATAAAGTTCGTTAAAAACATTCAAACTTATTATTAATACAATGGAAGACAATGAGTAAAATATTTTTTGTTCTGCAGTCTTTTTTCCGTTTCTATAATAAAATTATAACTTAATCGCTCCGTCAAAAATCGTTACAAATTCAGAAAATTACACCGATTCGTCGAATGTTACCTTTGAGCAGGTAGCTTTTTATATCAGTATCAAAGTTTTGTCTTATTCTGTAAGTTCAGAGAAAAGCTGATTTGAAGACACAGACTACTATTTTTGTTACGTCAAAAAACAAAACGAAAAAAATAAACAAACAAAACATTAATAAAAAAATAGGTTGTAAAAATAAAAGCCTAAGAACTATTGCCTTAACTGCTTCAACTACTATACGTAAAAGCGTTTCTTTCGAATTTAATAATATATATTCTTAACTATATTACACGTCAAGTACATTATTGAAACAAAAGAAAATGTCAACGAAACGTTTTTCAAACGTTAAATATTTGGTATAAAAAATGGAAGACCCGTTACGTATTAAAAATATTCATATAACTTAAAATGAAACAAAAAAAAAAGAAGAAATAATTGAATATTTAAACATAAGAAGAATTGATATGGAAGACATATGTTTCAACACTTATTCATAAAGGTATTAGATGTAAAAAATAAATTCATTGTAGGTAGGTAATCCAGAAAATATTTTAATTGAACGAGGAGGGCAATTCGATTAAAACATTAATACGAGAGTACAAATAAAATTGAAATCAAGAAAATTTGGTAATGATTCAAGTTTTTGGCGAGGAAATACAAATAATTCAATAAGAAAATAGATCATTATCTCATTAAAATTTTTTGGATAGGCTATTCGTTAAAAAATTTAGAAAAATTTCGAATCATTTTAGGAATTCGATGAATTCTCTTTCTCTAACAGCCATCCTATAAAATTTTTGCTTTTATAAGCTATGAAAATTACAAAATGGTGATTCAGTTGATAAGAAAAGTCTTAATTTTCAAAATCTTAAGGGTATTTTGTCACAGAAAAATATTTTCGACTCCATCGGTAATTATCAAATAATTAAATTGTATTAGGAAATGAAATAGGCAGAAGTACCTAAACTCGCAAAAAAAAATAAAAATTACAAACTAATTCACTATGGAACGAATGAATAAAATGCTTAAAAACGTGTTGTTTAAACGAACGTAGGTAACCGAAACTGATTTGTTCAATAATTTCACAAAGTTTCACTCCAAAAATTTCAAAATTAATTATTAAGTATCAACCGCCACTGGTTTACCTATTTCTTCACTGTTTCAATAAGTACATGGAAAACAAAACTGGATAGAAATCAACCAGATATTTTCTCACTGACTACCAAATTGAATTGGAACCAAAATTATGAAGGGCAGAACTTCCCTGAATATTTTCGTTTTCCTTAACTTAGCTATTTCTGATTTTTTTTTGAAGTATACTTGAGGTGAGCGTTATTTGTTCTCCGTTTATTGAGCAGACCATCGGTTGTTCTACAACCTCCAACATATAAAGTCAGGAGTGCTGTGAAGCCGCTTTGTTCAAGATGCTTCCTCAATTTTTTTTTTTACGGGAGTGGGGTGAGAATTTTTTTTACTGTAGTCATACAAAAATGTCGTAGGTACCTACCTAGTAGGACTTGAGATTATAATTATAATTCTCTATTCACTTTTTGCTGAAAGATAAGTGAGAAGGGGGTCGAGAGATTTTTATTCGATGAAAATCAACTCACCACACTTATAGATAGCTGGTACTCACCGAACCCACCATGTTTCAAGAAAAAAAAATCACTATATATGATTGGTGAGCCACTACAGTAGGTAGTTTTTGAGAATAAACGTTCTAAACTCAAACAACGGCTAAATTTTATTTTTTACTCGGTTCACTTATGAAATTTTTTTATTAATTTGTTAAACCACCCCCTCAGCGAAGATGAATCCTGCGTGCAGCTATCAATTTTTTGCACAAAAATTATTATGAAGACTGACTTTTTTTATTTAAAAAAAAAAAGATTCTATAGAGGGTTTTTTTAGTGGGGTCGTTGCTCTTAGTCATACTGGTTTAAGGGGATCACAGCTATACTGTTGCATAAAGTAAATCTAGAACAAGCTTTTGTATTGAATTTTCAGTACTTGAAGCGGTCGAATATTCGTAATTTGAATTCCAAAACTAGACTTTAAAATGACATTTTTGCAAGTTAGAAATAATCACAGTTAAGCTGTTTAAAAAAAAGTGGCTAATAAAATTCAGTTACAAGGAATTATCCTCTAAATTAAATAAAACTACTTATTTAAGATTTTTTTTTAAAATAATCTGACGATTTTTTTTTTAATCAAATTAGTTTTTTCCAATTTGAAAAAAATTTTTTGGTAAACCCCCTCCAACCATTCCAAGTTGCTGAATTTAGTTTAAAAAAAAAGAAGAAAATAAGCCATTATGTAATTCAGAAACGTCAACACATTATTAAAATTCTCTCCAAATAGTTACGAGCAATTTCTACTTACTCAATTTTATTCATAAGGAAAAATAACAAAGACCAAAATGCAGTCACGCTATTTCATTTCCAACTATACTCAGTCTATGCTAAGAGAATCACCTCTGGATACAGCTGTTATTTTGAAGAAAGAAGAAATGGTATAGATTCACATTGTTATGCAATGATAAACATCGAACTGAGGTTATTTGGTGGAGTAAACAAACATAGTGTTTCAAGCAAACAAGTTGTCAGCCCAGTTAGTAAAGTGGGTTTCTTTAAAAATTTTGAAAATTAACAATCCTGGTGAATTTTTTTGAAATGCATCTATTAGTGTGGGGAATATTTCTGAGAAATAAATATATTTTGTATTATTCCAAAAGTAGAAAAATACGTAGGTATCTCCACTTACTTTATTTTTAAAGGAAAGTATTTTTCAGGAACTTCCCATGTTGAAAAAGGAAAAATGTGTATCTTTCCAGGGATTGAGAAATTATACATTTTTTCATTTCATTTCGGTTGATTGAGTTTCTGAAATTTACTATAATGTTGGTTATTTTATGTTTCTATTTCCTTTACGTTTCCTGGTTTTACCAAAAATTTTCATTCAGTTTCTATTTTGGGTTCTGTTTTCATTTCCATTAAGAGAGTTTTTTTCCTGTATTTAAGATTTTCCAAACGTTGTATTTTTTCGATATTTGTTAGATATCTTCTCAGAATCATCAATATTTCTTCCATATTTCCTAAAAAATCCATATTTTTTGAAATTTTTTCTCTTAGATTTAAAATTATTTAAACGAGAAATGAAAATGATTCATCATTTGTTTTCCATTACATTTCCATTTTGATTTAGAAAATAATTGGTCAATTGTTTCGGATTCGGTTTCCATTTCCGAATTTTAGTGTTTCTGTTTTTCAGTTTTAAGTGTAAAAAAAAGTAGTTCCCATTTCCAAAACATTTGGTTTCTATTTCCATTTCTCAATCACTGGTATCTCCAAATTAATTATCTGAGAAAAATGTGTATCTCCATTTATTTCTTATTCTACTTGAATTTATTATTTATTCATGAGCAAAATTAAAAAAAATTTCAGACAAAAATTATACTTCCATGATTAATGTTTTTATAATCCTAAGTTGACAGAAAATTAAAATGTTCAATTTTGGTGCTGAAATAGCATATATTACACATTAAGGTTCAAAAGTGAGCATTTACATGTGAGGAAAGTTTGCAAAATAAGCGTAGCGAGTGAGCAATTCCAAAGTCATGTAAACTCACTTTTGAACCTTGTTGAGGAAGATATTTTATATAATTAATGATCAGAAAGCAATGAAATGTTAAAATTCTATCATAATGATGAGTCATTTACAAAAATTATAAAAAACAGAACAAAATATCAACCTCCTCATTGTGGCAGGTGTAACGTTTCATTCAGAATATGTAACCTCTCCTTCAATAAAAAGTTAATGTACTTCTATGTAAAAAGATGCTACAAGTTTTTACATGGAGGGGCGTTAATTTTCATCGCGATTACATCCATCAATGACAGAAGCTTACTTTCCACTGACAAAATACTAGCCTAAACATCATGTATGATATAAAAGGTTTTTCCTTTTCATGTAAAATTGGGTAAAATAAGGATACTCACTTTATTAAGTAGGCTGACCAAGTGTGAACATGGATTATGACGTCACACTCATCTCAAGGTGGACAGGGTATAAAAAGATAAGAAATTAATTTATTATGGATTTTCAGTACTTTTAGTTGTAGTGTTTGCACTGTTCATAAGATAACTTTATATATTAACAAGTGTAATTAGAGTCCCAAAATGAACTAGTAGACTAGATAATTTAAAAAAAAAAGTTAAATAAATTCATAATTAAGACTTTTCTTATTCAATCACAAACGAAGTGAGTATTTACGTGGTCACTGAAGTAAAATTCACCTAAATTCTGTCGAAAACACAAAATCATTGGCCAACCAATAAATTGTCGATTTTGCGCGAATTTTTAGTTGTTTTTATTGTTTTCTTTTTTAATTTTATTCCCCTCCCTCAGCATTTGAAACAAAAAAATAAACGATTACAGTCTTTTTTGATGGTAAATTCGAGCTGTTACAGAATGCTGCGCAAATGAAAGCGTAGGTACTGGCACCATCCTGCGGCCGATAAATTTATTCTTTTGCCCATTTAAAATGGTAAACCAATCTCAAAGGCTTCAATCATGGCGGAGCCGGAATCGTATACTCCGATGATACCAAATAGAAAACCCAAAAATATGACAAAACAATCGAAGATCACAGTTTTCCACTGCAACGAGTTACCTTTCAGCTTCAGATGAAAGTAGCATGGCCAGATGAATGACAACATGGTGCCAGTAAAGCTGCCGATGAAGCCCATCAGAATGGCAAAATGCGGTATTGAAATGGCCATGATGACGGTGCCGAAGATGACGGCCACCTTAAACGCTAACCCCCACACCTTTAAGTCTCCATCCAGATACCAAATGGATGGGAATCGCGTCTCTGGTTGGCCTTTGAAGAAATTCTTTTCCAAAATCTCGCAAGCCGCGTAATACGGCAGCGGATACGAAAGCAGTGCCTTGATGAAGAGGAAAAAGTTGACCAGCCCTTTGAAGCCGGGCGAATGCAAATTGTTGGTGATCACCTGCTGCGTGTCATTCTGGAAGGTGAGAAAGCACAGGTAGCCGAACAGTGACTTGAAGACAGCAGCTGCGATATGGCTCCAATCGAGCATCCAGTCGAATTTGGCCCGGTCCACCATGTTGCCCTCGAGCGTTGGCAAGAAAATCTGCGATGTGTAGCTGAACACAATCACGCCTAACGATATGGGAAAGTTTTTCGTGTCTATGTGGAATTTCACCTTGCTCCAACCCCAGTCGGCGACATTCAGCAGACAGTAGCCAAGGATGATGGCGTTGATGACCAGATGCGACATGGTGCACCAGAAGCTCAGCAGCGACACGTGGTGCAGTGACTTGACAAAACCTAGTGGCAGTAGCACCACACCGGTGATGCACATCCAGCTACGGCCATCGACAAAGCCATCTGGAAAGGTGCCAATCATAAGGTTGCCGCACACCTCCACATACAGGATACAGGTCATCAGCAGCTCAATCATTTGGGCAACGTTGACAACACGTGAGCCCCACACTGGGCCAAAGCATTCGCGAGCAATGCCCACGTATGAGTCACGCACGCGCACTCGCTGCCCATTGTTCAGGTCGATCTCGTAAAGGCACTCGATGAGTATCTTGCCTGTGTAGCAGCAAATGTAGGCAACGCCGATCATGGCAAATATTGCCCAATAACCACCGTGCAGCACCGCAAATGGCAATGATACAATAAACATGCCCTGCAAAATAGATAAGCAAAATCAGCGATGGAGAGTACGGGTAATTCAGAGATGCTTATACTATACTATAGATACTGAACTCATATCATTTGACTGGTATTAAAACAGAAAGCGTCAGAAATAAATTCTCGAAACTATAATAAAAACAAAGTTTCATATGAATTTAAACCAAACAATCTGGTATTAATTCGACAAAGCAAAAATGTCGCAAAAAACAAATTCAAATACCAAGCACCATTTAGAATTGTGAAGAAAAATTTAGATTTAAACTATACGATACAATATATGTACAATTACGAAAGACAACCTACTGAAGAAAACATTCATGTCAGACATCTCATACCTTATGTCCTTAGAAAAAACAACATAAATAACATTATTATTTCACCAGAAATTAAAGACTCAAAACAAAAATCAAATCTTAAAATTTTTTCCGTGAATAATAAATCAAATACTAACTCAAAAAACCAATTATTGAAGATGCAACTGATGAAGAAAACAAACAAGATTCATTACATGATATTATCGAATCAATAAATAGAAACAGAGGCAGAAAAGATTAATGATATTTTGGCCACCGCCATCTTTGAATTGAGTATAAGTGCCATATAAATGAATGGGTGGAATAGGAGTTTCAGTTCAAATTGTATATTATATAGGGTAAGTTGGATTTATTTTGCTTTTAGGTATATTATATTTAAGCCCTGTAGCAACGCTCCACAGTGCTTTGATTTCTACCAATGCTGGATTTTTTTGGTATGCCTATAAGTAACACTGTAGAATTAATTGTTTAAGATGGGGTAACAATTTTTTTTGTGTCTATGTGTGGCTGTGTGAGTAGTGGCATATGCGCATCAAATATGAGGGAATAATTAGCAAAATAATATCAGAGAAATAACTTTGAAATAATTTTAACGAATGAAGTAGTGTCTTGTATATTTATTACAGTTATTAAAAATAGATGTAATGAAGTACATTTATACTAACAAAAAATTTTTTTGTTCAAAAATAAAAATGTGATATTATAACTTTGTTGCATTTATTTCTAATATATAATATGCCTAAAATCAAAATAAATGCAATTTATCCCATATAAAATACAATTTACTTCAGAAATCTTTTTCCACCCATGTACTTATATAATGCTTATGCCTAATTCAAAGATCGCGGCGGTTGGCTTCACTTTTCTTGGTGAGTTTGGCATCTAGTATGTTATAAAATATCTCTGGGGTAATCGAGATCCATTATACGCAGGCTAGAGGTGGCACAATATCGAAAATTATCGATATTATCGATATCGTCGAGATTTTTCTCTCTTTAATTTACTCAATAATTTAACCAAATTTGTTAACTGTTGAATTTTTACTAAGTTTACTTGCTAATGAGGTATTAAAATTTATCTCAAAAAAGAGTTGAGGTGGGGATAGTGAAAATTATCCGTTTCATGAAAACAGAAAACAATTTGTTCCATTTTTTCATTTTGACCTAATTTTTGTCATGTAGGTCTATACAGGGTGTCCATAAATAGTCTCTCAAGCCAAATGAGTCTTGTAGAACTCATTGAGAGAAGAAAAAATTCCTATTAACATGGGCTTTGAAATTGATTAATTCAGAGGTACAAAGCTTGTAAATTTTCAAAATTTTCATAGTTAAATCGAATGAGGAAGTTCAAAAAATTCTTCAGATTTGATTTTCGATGAGTGCATCTTATTGTATTTATCGAGTAGGTACATTAAGAAACGTTATTTTGACCAGGTTCCTATCAACAATGCTTATAAAACTAAGTTTATTTAAAAGTGGAAGAAATTTGTTAAAATTTTAGAATGTCTCACGTTTATTTTTTTTTTAATTCTGAAAAAAACAATATACTGCTCCTTGGATTCAAACCCGCAACCTTTGTATGATGTGAACGGTTATCTTTTGAAAATTTTGCCTTCAAACGAATGAATATGCAACCTATTCGACACACGCGTACGATACCCTGTACTATCTTTGAAACGCCAATGATAAAAAAAAAGAAGAAAAAAGAGATTTAATAGAAATGCTTCTCTCAGTGAGTTCTACAAGACTCATTTGGCTTGGGAGACAATTTTTGGACACCCTATACATATATGTATACAGACCTTATGTATTAAATACCATGATATTAGGTTGGCTGTATGAGTTGCAATATGAAAAAAATTCTCTTTGTGTTTTTTAATTATATTATGTCATATCATTGCAGGGCATGAAGACAATTTTTTCAAACCAAACTTAAAAAATGAATAGTATTTACTGTACTAGTACTTATCTAAAAACATACCCAGGAGAAATATTAAGAAATGTTACAATATATATTTTTTTACATACATTTTTATAAGTGTTAGTCAGCTAAAAGTTTGCATAATATAGCTAAAGGCAGGATATATGCTCAAAACATGTTTTTTTTTTTGGAAAAAAAGAAGGTGATGGTGAAAACTGGTTTATTCAATGAAGATAGTTTTATGTATCCTACTCATGAAGAAAATTTCCAAGCTACAGGAAAATTCAAGGAATTATAGTGCTTATTTTGTGAAAATTGGTGGTGTGAAGATCAAAATCACATATTGGGACAAAGACATTCAGAATTCACTAAAAAAATTATATTGTTTAATACTTGATTTTACATTATATAACTTTTCTGAAATTCAGTGGTTTTTGGGATGTTTTTCAAAGTGTGTACTTTCAGAACCCGATGTGAGTACTCTTACCACTTCAGGCAGGTGAGCGTATTCATTTGACTTCTTTTTTTAAATTTGAATTGTGAGATTACAAATCATATTACAGAACTCAAACCAGCAACAAACTACAGCTAATTGATGCCAGTATTTCACAGGAAAATTGAAGAAGGGGGCTGCAAGGTAGAAAATATAACACTGTGTGCGTACTCTTACCAACCTTTCGTTTATATACTATACCGTATCTTATATTTAATCTAATGAAAAATCAGTGGAGGTAAAGTTACTTAATAGGGAGAGATTAAAAGTGTAGATGACCTTTTCTGTTCTTCGTGGTTAGAATTTTTGGTTCATATATAGACAAATCACAATTTTAAAGTAAATTTCTTCTATTCCCTCAATCGAATATTAATGATGTTTTATTTGTTAATGTATAGGTTACTATTTACTATTAATGCCCGGAGAGGGGGGATTTTCAGCAAATACCCTGCATTACATATATGAATTTAGCCATTACATAATTTTTATATGCGTCTAGTGGTTCAGGAAAAAATAATGTGGTTTAATAAGGTATAACATAAAAACCTGCTGAAAGAAAAAACCTTATGATTTGATTAGTTTGTAACAAGAATTCGTAAAATCTTACACCAACAAAAATCTTTGATATAAAAAATCCCAAGAATGGTGCCTGACTTCTGTATTACAGAACATAAAATAAGTGCCTCTCCAATTGAAAAAAATTTTTTTCCTCGCTGTTAAATGATTAAGATAAAATATTTTTTAATCGAAAAAACAATTCATTTTAATTAAGTATTTCACCACTTCAGTAGTAGCTAACCATATGTAGAAGATATGGAATAGATTACAATTATTTTCTAAATCTGAGAAAAAATAAGAAAAACAACCAAGTACGTACTTATCCAATTTTTAAATAATCTAACGATTTAAGGCTCGCTGGTATTCTATACCAAATACCAGAGCATATTTTTATGAAGAATAAGTGGATGACTCAGAGGGACTTTTTCTCTATTACTGATGGGATTCGTTAAAGATAGAAAAAAAAAAAAAAAGTGTTCGTAGATGAGCATTGATTACGTACCTAGCGAAAAAGGAGTGTTGTGCCCAATAAAGCAGACATCAGTTTAATTGAAAATACGTGAATAAAAAATAAGATGAATATTTCGGGTAGTTGGTATAATACTATGAGCCTAATAATTATGCACCCATTCCAAAAATTCATAATGTGTTGAATAACAAAAATATAAGCTTACTGTTCGTGTATGTAGATTGTACACAATGAGAACTTAGCGTGATGTTTTTTTTTGGATTTTTCGAGGGGAGAGTTTTTTCTGACATGGCTAACAGGCCTTTAATCCATCGTTGGAATAATGATACAGAAATTATAGTTCTACTTAAATTCATTCATGTGGGTTTATTTTTATCAAAAAATTGAATAATAACGGAGAAATTTTGTGATTAAATATTTTAAGAATGGATAAATGATACGATATCAGTTGAAAGGTCTGGTGTTTGTATAATACATAATTATGTCCCTGTTTCCAGTTTTTAATGTTGTTCGATTAAAAGTACGAAAAACAGGAAGTCATTTTAATGGAGGTGAAATGAGAATTGCAAAGTTTCTCTCAAAATTACGATTTACAAAAAAGAAAAAACGGAAAATATAAAATTGAGTTTAGCTGATCCCTAACCAATGTGATATTAGCAAAACTGAATATTTGTTTGCCTATAACTTCAGAACTACTCAACAGATCGGAAGCAAATTTTCAGGAGCAATTTGTGTTGTTCCGCGGAATGTATGAAGCTGTTGTCAAAGTCTTTAGCTTCTTTATGGTTGTTTTCTAGTTTTCTCGGAAACTACTAAACCAATAAATTCAAAACTCTTATTAGATCTGGTTTCATAAAAGAAAAACTATTTGTGAAAATTTTAGCCTTATCACTTAGTTCGTATTTTTGTCAAAACCGTGAATACGAAACTTTTTCCACCAATTTCTCGGAAACTTCTGAACTAATAAGTACTAAACTTCTTTTAAACTTGCACCTATATAAGGAAAATTCATCGTAGAAATTTCAGTACGATCCCTTTTGCCATTTTTTCAGAATCCTAAAAAAATGACTTTTCCAAGAGTTTTTCGTTTTTCTCAAAAACTAATTAACCGATAAACTTAAAACTTTTTTCAGATCTGCTCCAATATGAGAACTATCGCTTGTGAAATTTTCGGTAAGTACTATCCATCCTGTAGTTTTTTCAAAACCGAGAACACTAAATTTTGAATGATACATATACCTATATATATATATATATATATATATATATAAATGCAGCCAGAAAGTAAAAATTGAAGTGCATATTCTTACCAACCTTTCCCTTACACGTAGTTTATGTATTAATTAGTTGGAGAGGTAGTCCTAAAATGCGGTAAGGAGAGAATCTTACTACACGTCTCAGTCTACACCATGTGAATAAAATTATTGTCAAACTGAACTGGTATACTGTATTAATACAGATGTATCACACTGCATATTATGTGTTTATTGTATTATGCAGGTATTAACAGAAATTATGGTATTTCTAACAATAATTTATGCAAAAACTATGCAACTTACAAAAAAAAATTCTGATTAATTTTTTATAGAATTTTAGTTTTTTTTTTAACTTTGTTCGAACGATTTTTTTCTAAAAGAGAAATTTAGGTAAATGAACGCAAAAAATGGCTTTTCGTTGCAATTTTCACCCTCCAGGGGGTCACTGGCATCTCTCACATCCAGACGTTTAGGTAGTTGTTACGTAAGGATGGTAAAACCGACGTACTCACAGAATTTCAGCTTTCTACAAATTTTTTCGTTTTTAGATAATTTTTTTAGCTAAAATTTTCTCAGAGTAAAAGAAAAAGTGACGGAGCTTTTGTAAGGAGGTTAACAGTTTTCGTGAATATTTCATGAAAAATTTTCTCATTTTCTTCTTAATCCATCAAAGGAGCAGATACAAAATTTACCTAAAAGAAAATCTTCGAATAAAATTCATACTTTGAACAATTCATCTAAAAATCTGTCATCCAAAAAAATTTCCAAGTATTTGCTTATTTTAATTTCAAAAAAAATTAGATCAATACTTATTTTTTGGAGTTTACCAATTTTTATTCCGCAGACTGCTTAAAATGAGAAAATCGTTTTTGTGGGCGGATATGATGAAAATGACAACCCGTACCTACTTAGTCTACTGATGTTCTCTTCAAAATATGCATTTTCAAATCAAATTTAGCTCATCAAATCATATTTTCTTATGAATATGAGAGCAGCAGAGTGTCTCTAGCCGAAAAAACAGAATTTCAGCTCATCTGTCATCCTCACAATGTTTTTTGTTTGTATTAAAAAAGTATTAGGTTCGTTGGCTATGTAGCTTTTTCAACATGGCCGCAGACATATGAAGAGCAGTGTAGCAATGACACAAATTTTAGGGTTGACGATTCATTTGAAAAAAATGTTTTCAAGGACCGTTTTATTCCTCTCCACCCCTCGTTTTTGACTCCTTAATACTAAAGTGCAATTCAAATTGAGTATATTTACGATCATCTTCTTTAGTACACCCGTCTAAGAAATGTATTGAAATGAAAACCTTAGTTATCCAGCACTGTTGGACTGGAATGGATTCATGAATTTTGAGGGAAAATCAGTTTCGAATACATACTCATTTCTTGGAACTGAGCAGAGTGTAAGTTATACCCATTTACCTATTAAAATGAAACTTTGTCTCAATATTTTATCACCTATATTTCTATTAATTAGGCCTATTGATCTTAAACTGATTCGAATTTTGTAAATGAATTTTATTTATGGCCCGTATAGTCCAGGCAAATTATGATTTAAAAAGGAAATAATAGAAAGAAAGATGAATTTTGGTATACTTCTACGTCGGTTTCACCATCTTTAACAACCACCTAAAAATTCTAATACGAAGGACTTCGGCTTTCCCTCAGAGGGCTTAAAATGGTGATGCAAAACCATTTTTTTCGTTTATATCGCTTAATTTTCATTTGAGAGAAAAGTTGTTCGAACAAAATAAAAAGTAAAGTAAAGAGTCTATAAAAAGTGTTTCACAATTTTTTTTGTCTGACACAAGGCTTTAGAATTAATTCCCATTGAAAATATCTATTTATCTGCTAATGTTCATTTAAAACAATAAACGCATGCAATGTAACGCATATAATATTAAATACAGTAGGTAAATGAGTTCGGTTCATCAATAATTTTATTCATAGTGTATTGACCGACATGTAAAGTAAAATTATCTCCCTTACCGAATTTCAGCACCACATCCCCTACTGTTATCCACGAGTACTATCGTATCCTATACAAAAGAATCTAATAAAAAATCAGTTGGAGAAGTGATACTGAAATGGGGTAAAGAGGAGAATTTCACTTCGCATGTCGATCTATACACAGCGAATAAAATTATTGACGAATAAAATTTTTGTAAAAACTATGCCTCTGACAAAAAAAAAAAATAGTGAAATACTTTTTATAGTCGTCTTTCAATTTTGTTTGATTAATTTTTCGCTCAAATAAAAATTGAGCGATATAAACTTGAAAGTCGGATTTCAACTCCCTCTCCCCAGGGGAAAGTCAAAGTCCCTTACGTTAGGACTCTTAGATGGTTGCTAAGCAAGTGATGGCCTCAAATGCTATATGTATAACCTGAATGGCGTTCGTAACGTTCCACGCCGCTTGCCACTCGTTGATTTTATGGCGGCTCTTGAATTCTCCGCCCCCACCATCGCCGAATTCATCGGAGTCCGCATCAAAACTGCCGGGCGCCATCGAAAACTTTTGCGGCTCTGATCGCTGATAGCCTGCCTGATCTTCGTACCCAGCATTGCCGGCTCGATTTTCACCATCGATCACGTCGTATCCGGCCGCCGTACTCTCGAAAACGCCATCATATCCGGCCGGCTGGCGAACTTTCATCGAGCGTCTAACACTTTCGGTGCGCTCCGCCGGAGTCTTATCGGCTCCGGTCGCCTTACGCAGCATTTCCATGCACGGGCTGTCATCCGGCACCAACGATTTGGCTGTTTCTCGCACTACATTCACAACGGCGCTGTACGGCGGTATGTAAAATCTTCCGAATTGTGCCATTTTCTTGGTGACTGTTGTTTTTTTTTTTTTTTTTTTTTTTTTGTTTCCTTCGTCGAAGGCCTATTTTTTATTTTATTTTTTTTAGCAACGTGCCAACCTAGCAAACCCGCCGAAGCCTACCTACTTAAAAGTGGATAAAAAAAAAGAAAAAAAAAGACAGTTTCGCCTAGAACCGACCCCTACTCTACATCACGTTTGTCAAGAAATCATTTGGATGGTGGTACGTGGCCTATTGATCACACTGTGCAGGCAATTCGAAGAATACGATTACAAAAAAAAAGCTGCAACATATAAAATTCGCACTTTTCGCTGACGACGACGACGATGAATAAAAACGAATTCGAAACGACGTACAAAAGAAACACAAATTAAATTAGTAAAAAAATACACTTATAAAATAGGTACGTAAATGAAAATGAGGAAAATTTAAAAGGAAAAAAAAAAAGTGGAAGACAAATGGAGAGAACATAAGCGTTACGAAAACGAAAAGGTTAAAAACTGAAGGGTTAAGAAATATCAAAAGGGGAGAAAGGAAAAAGGATGCTGCAAAGAATTTTGGCCCTTTAACTAAATATCTTTTATCGCGCCAGTTGCAAACTAACCCATGAGAGAATGATCATGGAAAAGTTGTCTGATGATGTATGACTTGGGTATAAGTCGAGCTTGGTTTGGTAGCCATCCAGTGAATGATCCAACAAGATCCAACTAACTGAATGTATAACAATTACGAAAGTATGTTTTCGACTTAATGATTGATTGTTGAAATCCATAAGCTCGAAACAATTTCTATTATAAATACACAATTCACATCCAAAGGTTTATTTCATTGGGTTCGTTAGAGTTTCGTTTTGTTTTCTTTTTAATCAGGTTTTGAAGAACGGAGATCACCGAAATCCAACTGAACATTATTTTTTTCGCCCAAAAAACGAAAAACAGCATAACTCATCGTTTGGAGAAAGCTTAGTGCAGTATTCAAAAATGGCTCACACAAGGGTCGCAAGTTCTTCCCTTTCCTCCAAACCATAATTATAATGCGACAGTAAAAACCATCACCGATGATTAAAAAATAAAATTTTTTATAAAATAATAAAAATTATGAATGAAAATTTGCCAGAGAAAAATTGAGTGACCCTAATTTGTATCCCCCAAAACAAAATTACTCAAATACTGGGTTGAAATTTTCCAAATACATCTTTTTACTGCTAATTTCTTCTTATGATTCCCTCAACCCTTTCTCTCAAATGGCTCACACATTTTCTTAGTCTTATTGACTCCTCCCTTATTAATTTTTTTTGGCTTCGCACGTGAAAATTCGTCGTGTCGTCCTTAACTTCAGCATTTTTATAAGTCATCAAATTTTGATAAATATTTCGTCTATAATGTATCTTGAAAGAATAGAAATAAGGTATGGCAACCAATTTTTAACTTAAGTAACTTACGTTTGTACCTCGACAATAAAAGCTTTTTATTTGAATTTTCGTCTATTTGTTTGGAATAAACCATCGTTTTCTTCCCAAATACTGAATACCAAATATGACTTGAATTTTTTCGGCAGATATTGATAGGTACCTAGCTAGGTAGTTACTCAAAAATAACATGTGATATGACAACTACTTTTTTTTTTTTTTACCATACAAAAACTATTAGTTAGTATACTTAGTGAAAAATTATAAAATATATTTTTAAAACATTTCGATTTTAGAGCTTTGACCAGTTACAAAGTCTCCAAATTGTCTACAAAATAACATTATTGGAATTTGAACCATTTTCCCCATTTTTTTTTTTTTTTGTCTTCGAAGCATCCCACCTAAGATGACATTTCCCTACATGCAAGTTAAGGATAAACTTTTGTTAGTGTTAGTTAGTAACATTTTTTAAATTAAAATACAATTAGTCTTTCTTAATGAAAGAGCAGAGTCAAATCACATAGAGCATGAAATTAATATAATCAATTTTATTTTATTTTACGCATCGTAAGTATTACGTAGCAATATTTAAAAATTGCAGGGTGGTTTTTATTACTGAGATAAAATATCTTATAATTAGGACTGGAGGGGATTTATTTTCTAAATTTAAAAAATGTAAAACTAGATGCCTTCGTAATATAAAATTTGTAAATAAATTAGTCTAATTTAATAAAACTCGTAATTAAAAAATGGAGAAGAGAGTTCAACTTCGGAAACTCCTTTTGCAGAGAGAATGGGCGAACTCATTTATTTAACGTGGGTTCGGACATCAGCGACTGAAAATTCTCAAGAAGTCACTTGTGTACAGGCCAACTCAAGGAGCAAGGATAAAACGAAATATTTAGCCTGATGTTGTATCGTAGGATGGATCAATTTTAGTTTTCAAATGAAGGCGTACAGCGCCAGCGCTGATTTACAAAGAGTAAACTTACGACGCCGTTCAAATGCCGACAAAGGGTGTTTGTGTTATCCGACCTCCTCCCCCTACCCTTTATACGACCACTCAAGCGGTGAAAATCCGCGCAAAAATCACCTTATTTTTTATCCGTGTCTGAAAGCGTCTGAAACAAAGGAACATCGTGGAGACGATAGGATGGGGGGCAGAAATAAGTAAGAATTATTTTCTTATTATTCAAAAGAAGTATTCGTAATTATTTATAGAGGAGCAACATCGCTCTTTCCATTTTATATTATATGCATGGCCGAACTGATTTCAGGCGCTGATTCAAAAACGATTTTGGATTCGAATATTTTTTCTTATAATTTTGGTAAAATAAGAAACTAGAAAAAGTATTTTTTCATGCTTTAGTCGAATAATAGTACATAGTGTACAAAGAGAGGGATGTTTGTTTTACCTCGCCTACGACGTGTCTTCCAAACTCAGGCTGGCAGCCAAAAAAACATTCTCTCCTTGGTGCACATCGTACTTTATGCCACGAGGCGTTACTGTCGAATCTACGAAAAAATTATAACAGTTTTTTTTGTAAGGAAATTTATGGATTTATTTTTGTAGAGACCTATTTGTATTGTAAAATTGAAAGAGAAAAAGTTATCAGTGAATAAACGGATTTGAATTTTTGATGTGTAAACATCTTAGCACTCGGGTGGGGGCTAAATGAGAATTACAATGATCAGAATCATGTAAATGTTACTCATATAATTATTGTAACTCTCATTTATATGTGTTATATGATGTGTAGGTGTGTGGTTGTATGCGTGCGCAACGTGTTGTGCATGCACACAACCATATTATTATTATATTTACACATCAATCCTTCACGAATATAGCCCATACTCACGCCTACTCAAAATAACTTCGTTTTTCGTGAAATCTGATGATTAATGTTAATTTGTGCTTAAAAACTTGGCAGTTATCAAGGAAAATTTTTTTTACTGTTATTAACTTTTGAAATGAACAACAACGATAAAAAAAGTATATTTTGCTATGCGAGTGCAAAGTGAGTGATCCTCAGGTAAGTGTTGTAAATTGCACAATTCAGAGTCGCTCACACTGCGCTCTAGTTGCAAACACAATTTTTTGCAATACATGCACATAGCAATCAGGGAAGGTGTTTGATTGGTTGGAAGGGGGAGCTGAATATTTGTGTTGCAGGAGCGAGTTCTTATTTTTCTCTCCTTAAAAAATTTTTTCTCCATTGTTGGAAATACTATGTTTTAGGCCTTGAAAACACAAACATAATAGCACATTTTGCGACATGTATTGCGAAAAATAATTTATTAGTTCTGAATTTGAGTAAATTTTCTCCTCTTTCCAGCAATACCAACCTATGTTTCCTTGCTTCAATAGAAGCTGAGAAATTATCAAGTGAAAGACAAAAGGTTTTACTCAAAATAAAAATGTTCTTTTACCATACATATAGCAAAATGCACAATTAGATTTTTGTTTTCAAGGCACAAAATGTAGAATTTCTAATCAAGGAGTAAAACATTTTTAGGAGGAGCAGAAGTCAATAGTGAGAACAAAGCAAGTATTTGCTTCCACAACAAAAATATTCAGCTCCTCTTTCCAACTGATCAGATGCCTTCCCTATAATCGCGCATGAACATTTGTTGTGAAAAATATGGTTTGCAACTCGTACTTAATGCGAGAAACCTTGACTCATGCAATTTACAACACTTACCTGCAGCTTATGTTGCAAATTGCAACTTGTCGAGGAACACTCACTTTACACTGTTGTAGCAAAATATACTATTTTCAAAATTAAAAGGTTTTCAAATTATTCCAAGCAAGAATTCCACAATGTTTCATTAGAAACCTTGATTTTTCAGTCTTAGGGCCAAAAAGGGACCCATTTTGGGTCTAAAATGAGACAGGGGTGGTCGTTTTCAAATTTTCAACTTTTCTATCACAAAGCCAAGAACCAAACAACTATACCACACACACCTCTTGCTATTATTACTCCAAGTGTCAAATTTTACTTTTTTATATGAGTGTGCAAATGAGCAAAAAGAAAATTTTTTTTGCAACACTTGTTGATAAACCTCATTTTTATAAGCACCTTGATGTATAGTGCAGGTGATTTCAGAACCATTTAGAACCTATATATTGTAACGTATATTTTCGTCTATTTTTAAATATTACAAACGTATTCGGCTACACAGTCGCAAATACCAAAAATGTAGGTATTTATCAATAATCTAAACATCCTACTGTTCTTTATAAACAACCACAATATTACCTGTATTTAGTTTTATGAATATAGATATATTGTCTTCATATTCATGACCTCATTTTGCTTGTCCCTTGATTATATCGTGAGTCAACACATCCCTATAATAACATGTCCCTACCTCACTTAGTCTATCCATCATGTACACTTACATACCCTAAATGGGTATATAAACCCTCAATTTGAAGGAATCGTTACACAGTGCTACCAGTTAGTTTTCTAATAGACAGTCTTTGTCTAAAAGGTTTAATCCCAATGTTCAATCTAGTTAATAGTATTTGAAATATTATTTAATGTACTTGTGTCGTACAAATTATTATTTTATTAAAAGTGTTAAATCAATCTTTGTGTTTGAAATATTATAATAGTCTCTCAAATATGTTAAGGTCCACAATAGATGTGGATGATAAATTAACTCTTTAAAATATTATAGAGATATTAATGCTTTCCTAGTATTAAATATCTTGTTTATGGTGTAATACTGAAAGTGGTTCTAAATTGGTACTTACCTTATAGATCGGTTTTTACTTTATACATTGTCTTGAGCACATGATTCATTTTATACACTGGTTCTTAGAAAAACACAACCTGACTTCGTCATTTTCTTTAATTTTTAATTTTCTTTTAATAAAAGTTTCTCTGCTAAGAGGATTCAAACTGTTTACCTAGATGTTACCAAGCCAGTACTGTAACTACTATGCCAAGAGATCTCGTTGAATTGAAGATGATAGTTTGCATTTATGTGTTTGCAAATTGCAAAAATATTTATTTATATCAATTGTTTTTGGTTTTTATGAGGAGGGGGTGTTGCAAAAAATAGTATGTGACACACGTGTATATAGTAGGTAATTGATACTTACCTGATTTGCATTACTCACCTTTAACTCGTGCTATGAAAATTACCCTCAGATCAAAATTACCTATTTTATATATTTGTACCAGAAATAACAAATTTTGCAACTCCTGTTAATAAACTCCATTTTTGTACGCACCTTGACAATGAATAAAGCAGGTAATTTCAGAACCATTCGTGACTGATGTACGAAGTATGTACTTTATACATCAGTCTCTACTTTAAACATCGTCTAAGGCGCATGCATCATTTTATACACTGGCCTAATTACTACACGTAGCTACATCGTCATTTCTTTTATTTTTTTTTATTTTTTTATATTCCTTTGTAACAGTTTGACCCCTATGAGGATTCAAACCACTGACTTCTGTATTGCAAGGCCAGTGCTTCGACCACTATGCCACGAGATTTAAATGAAAGTGAGGTGATAGTTTGCATTTATATGTTCCCCATTTGCAAAAATACTTATTTTTCCCAATTTTTTCGTTTTTGTTTTTTAGGGAGAGGGGGTATTGCAAAAAATAGGGTGTGACACACGTCTATAATATAGTGGGTGATTGATACTCGTGTGATTTGCATCACTCCCCTTCGGCTCGTGATGCAAAAACCATATTCAGATCGAAATCACCTATTTTATACACTTGTGTCACAAATAACTAATTTTAATTCAACGATAATGCGCAAAAATGTCCGAAAAGTATTTTAAATATTTTATCCTCAAATATGGTGTATTCGCGATTCGCGCGAAAAAGCGAAAATAATTTATCCGCTGTCTGGCGGATATTTTCAAACAACTCAGGAAACACTTTTGTACCACCACCAGTACCACCGTCATCTTCATAGCCACCATCACCACCACCCTCACCAGCACCACCACCACCAGTGTGGTACTATTCCAAACCACACAGACTCAATGTCAGACAGTACTCGACACAGGAATATTGTTGTCAAAAATGACGAATTTTTGAGACGTTCTCTCGCATAACGTACATAACTCCTTTAAGCTGCCCATTCTTCGGGTAACCATCGAAAAAACCTTTCTCATATCGATCACATAAAATTTCACCTTTACCACACCCCCCATTTCAGACAACCCTCGCCATACTCTTACGATGGCATCGAATAGTCTTTAAAACGTTTATCTCCGTGAAAATTTTCATCTTTGTCGAAAATGTCTTCGGCGTATATCGAGACACCCGTTTGCCTTCGAACTCTACTCCCCACCGTCAGCATTGCCACCCCACTCCTTTTACACCCCTTTTCGTAACTATTTTCCACCATATTTTTATGCGCACCCTTTCCATTTATCTGGGTCATCGCTCGTACGCAAAATAATTATCGATTTTTTTGAGCTCGCGCGCCGCCGCCCACGGTTATTTTTTTCGCAATTTGTACACCAAACATAAAGGTTGTGTCGGTGGGGTGGAGCGAGGGAGATGTGAAAGGGTGAACATTTTTTGAAATACAAAACAAAAAAAAAAAAAAAAACCCAAAAAAAACCGTGTACCCTTTTTTACACAAATTTGTTGCTGCGTACGAGTACAGGTTTATTTTTGTTCATGGCATTTTTTTCCCCCTATTTGTCAACATCACACACCCTTTCCCTCGACTTGTTCTTGTACCCTTTCGAAAAAGGGGTGTAGGTAATTCGCACGCTCGTCAATTAAAAGTTTAATTATGTAATGCTAATGAGGGTGACCGTGCGAGAAAGGTGGCTGACACGTCGTCGGTTGATGAATTAAGCGAATAACAAAAAGAACAACAACAACAAAACATAAAGCGATTGGATGGTCGCAAAACGATACAATACTTTGCAGATACTTTGATGTGTTGTGGGTTAAGAGGTTTGCGACTTTTCATGATGGATGTGTCAAAGGTTCTGCGTGTCCTCGAGTTCAGCCAAAATTGTACAAACGATTCGATGAAAAAGGTAGGAGGGGTTGTTTATGAATACCTAAATTTTTTAGTGGGACACATCACAATGGGCTCACTTTAATTTTTTAAGTAGGTTTCTTATAAAAATGTACTTATTAATCTTAGTGTCATGGAACGACCTATGGGTGGAGGTTGGCACGTTTTTCGTTTTATAATTCAGAAAAATTTTGGCACCAAAAACTCAAATTCAGATATGTAAATGTATAATATATGTATTTATTTTCATATTGTTGATATTTTTTCATTGAGAGAAGTTTACTTTTTTTCTTTTAGGTAACTGTATTACCTTAGTCCAGAAAATAAAGAAATTTTATTATGAAAAATTGCAATATTTTCCTTTTTTTCTAAGGATGGGCGTTCTAAATAACATATTGAAAATTTCAATCCCAAAGTACTCTGCTTGCTAAAACTTTTCTTGAAACAGCGCAAATAAGTCGTCAAAATTTTAGCTAGATCATGGAGCAGTTCTGAAGTGATGGACGTACGTATAAACAAACTTTCATATTTATTGTAAAATATATGGGTATCTGAATGTATGCATTCTATGTATGTACCGTTTTTGTTCACATGATACGGGGATTAAGTTTTGTTCAATAGTCACTAAATTTGATCCAAACGTTACCTCTAACACAAAGAATTAACCAAACAATTTTGAATCCAACTGATCAATTTGTTCAGGGGTTATTTAGTTTAATTTTGCACCATATCTTGGAAAGTTGGTGATGTAGAGGCATGAAATTTGGAAAGTATACCAATATCGTGGAGGATGAAAATTTTTTAAAAATGTGTCAAGGGTGCAGGGTTCAAAATCCACAACTTTTCTCCGAGGGGATACGGCCCTCCGAGTTAGCTTAAAACCTTCCATGGAACAACACAAATAATTCTTCAAAATTTTGGCTGGATCAGTCGAGCGGTTCTGAAGTGATGGATATATATATAAACAAACTTTCACATTTACAGTACCTATAATAATTATATGGGTGTTTGTGTAGGTGTATGGATGTATGTACTCCTTGCATGTACTATTCTTGTTAACGCGGATACATAGCGTAATTTTTGTTCAATATTCATGAAATTTGGAACAAGCTTTACCTCTAATTTAAGGAACTGATACTTACCAATATTTAATTTAATTGATCGATTTTTTCGAAAGTTATTAGTTGTTTAGTTTAATTTTGTCCCATACCTTGGGAAGAGGGTGATGTAGAGGCATGACATTTGGATGGTATATTAATATCATCGGAGACGATATAGTTGGGTGAAAAAATTGTTTAAAAAATGTGTTGGGGAGTGTTAGAGTCAAAATCTACAACTTTTCTCCAAAGAGGGGTAGGAACAACAAATTTACCTTAAAACTTTTTTTGAAACAACACAAATAGGTTTTAAAAATTTCAGCTGGATCGCTAGAGCGAATCTGAATTGATGAACATATATACAGACAATTTTTGTGTGTGTGTGTGTGTGTGTGTGTGTGTAATTGGTTTCCCTGTAATTTGGTTATTCTAATCTCGAAATAAGGTAATGTTCAACAAATCTTCATTCTTTCATTTGCCGCTCTTGAACTTTTTTTTCGACATGCAGTTTTTGATGAGACTTTTGTCAGTAGCGGATCATGAGGCGAAATAATGAAATTTTCCCACCCAAAGCCAAGAAAAGAAAAAAAAGGAAGAAAAATTACGAGAAAAAAAGGAAAATATGACCGAAGAATTCATATAAAAACTGTAAAAATTAGTTGAAAAGCAAAAAAAAAGAGTTCAGCTCCCCAAAATGACTTTCTGGATCTGTTACTGACTTTTACACAATTCATAGTTAAATTTTGCATAATTGATTTAACATGTCAAAGAAACATACCTATTTCAAAAATAGTAGCCTCCATCATTATAAATATTCAGTTTATTCCACGCAAGTTTATGCCGTCGACTCTTACTCAATTAGATTTCTAATTTATCGGAGAACAATCTCATTGTACAAATAATCAAATAACCTAGAAAGTGAAAATTAGGAATAGATAAGAAACGTTGTTGTATATTCGTTTACAAAAAAAAAAAAAAAAAACACGCAGAATTGTAAACCCACTTACAACCAACTATAAAATTCCAATTATTCGTGTAGATGTTTGCATGAAGATTTCTAATTAACTGTTACACGTTTTGGTAACGTATAATCTTTTTTATTAAATTACAATATTTTTCCCGTATTTATTTGTAAGTATAGATAATTGCAGGTTATTTTCAAGTTAATTTTTTGGAAGTTTTCACATCAATAAAGTGAAGTTGATAATCGCATAATTTAAGAATATTTTCAAAAATTTCTAATTCAGAAAATGCTTTTTATTTTTATTTTTTTCGTTTACTTACTCGCACATTTTATCTTCGTTTGATTCTAAACGTTTTCGTTTGATAATTTTCTCAATTTTTTTCTGCCAGATTTTCTAATTTCTCTTTTTTTTTGAAGATTTTTGCTTCCTATTTAACCTACAGTTCTTATACATACATTGGTAATAATATCTTGAATCTAATTACGCTAACAGCTGATCGTCGCTAATTTTTTCAGTCAACTTAAAATTATTTGTCTATACGTGACTCACATTTAACAATTTTTGTAGTACTTTTTCCGATTGGTTTTCAAGTGTTTGAGAAATTCTGCTAATTTTAGGTATAACCTGCATACCTACCTGCTATAACAGCAGGGAGTATATTTTTATCTTTTTTTAACTGCCATTTTACCAGTTTTTTTTTTAATTTTTTTTTTTAAGGTTATGTGTTATAGGTAGTCATTAAAGAACTTGACGCGTAGCTACATAACAATTTTATTATTGCGCTAAATTTGCATCAAAGCTGAATTCGTGTAATTTCTATTCAACGGTTTCACTTTTAATATGCCGTTTAAAAATAAAATTTAAGTAGACTTTGAACGCATACAAAACTTATTATGATTTTTCGTTTTGTCGTTAGTACCTATGCAAGTGAATTTTGAAATTTTTCTGTTACAAACAACGGAGATCGGCTCTAGTCTAAGAAAAACGAATATGGTCGAGTGTCGAGTACAAAATCAAAGCAAAATTTTCCAACAGGTTTTTCCTTCTTCTTCAGTGGACTAGTTTGCGTGTATTATAATTTAAAGTCAGCACCCTCGTGAAGATAAGAAAACTTTTCGATATTTTCGTCGGCGACGAATAAGCCGAAAATAAATATTTCAATTATTACCGATGTTATAATACGTAGACGCGCATATGTATATATCTACCAATTTGAGTGCTAATTCAACATACCTGGCAAAGATAAAAAACAGAACGAAAAAAAAAAAAAAAAATCTTATCAATGCGCGTTCAAATTTAATTAACGATCGAATAACCATAGTCACTTGTGGCCCATGGTAGACTGTCGTTCAAAGTGGTACGTAGCTAATTTTTCGTGAATTTTTTGCTCTCCTCGCTTTTCACGGCGTAAAAAAAAAAACCCATTTCATCATAAAATGAACCTAAACTATTTGTGTAGCGGTCGATTCTGCCAAAGTAGTAAGTATAATATACTGTTACCACTTTTCATCTATTCATTCGTACTTACGGCCTAGGTATATTATTAGAATCTATATTATAAAATAGAGGAGCCGTTCTTTGTGGTCGTTTCACGGCATAACTAGCCGATCAATTTCCTCCATATTTCGGACGATGGTGTGTTCTAAACCCTAGATGGTTTTAAAAAAAAAAAAAAATTGAAAAGTTTGCTTTTCGAGATAAAATTTGACTTTAAAGTTTTGCTGACGTCACGCAACTTGATGGATATTTGCGGCGGGGTATATATGGTTGCGTGATAGAAGGGTACATGTTTGCATAGTGGGACAAAACCTTCTGTTGTTGTATTTAGTCGTCCATATACCTCCCAGTAGAGACGAATAAGTTTTTTACATTATCATGTCAACTTATAAATGTCGAACTCGAAATTAAAAAGCTACCCATTATAAATCTTCCTTACATTCGAAAGAATTGAGGTTTCATTTCGAAATCTGTATTCTGACAGCTGTAACTCGGTTCAAAAGTTACAGTTTGGAATCTGTTTTCTTAAAAAAAGTTCTCAGTTTAACTTTATGATTTCGGTTCAGTATCAATTCTAAGATAGGAAAACATGAACAACTGGTAGCTTTAATAAGTTAGAAATTTTTCAACAAAAGTTTCATTTCTGAACTCGTCCTGTTTGAAAGTTAATTTTCAGTTATACTTAAGGGATTTACTTCTATGTCAGTTCATCAGTGGGAAAGCTTTAACAACTGAGAACTTCAATGAGTTAAAAAGTTATCAACAAAGGTTTCAGTTCTGAACCTATTCTGCTGAAAGTTAGTTCTCAATTCTGTCAAAGGGAATTATTTCTGTGTCAATTTTCAATTGGAATGCTTGAAAAACTGAAAGCTTTAATGTGTTAAACATTTTTCAACAAAAGTTTCAGTTCTTGACTGGTTCAGTTTGAAAGTTAGTTTTCAATTCTAAGGGATTTAGTTTAGTTTTAATTTTTCAATGGGAAAGTTGGAACAACTGAGAGCTTTCATAAGTTACAAAGTTTTAAACAAAAGTTTCGGTTCTGGACCGGTTCTGTTTGAAAGTTAGTCCTCAGTTCTATCTAAGAAATTTATTTTAGTGTAAATTCTTCAACGGGAAAGCTTCAACAACTGAGAGTTTTAATGAATTAAACGTTTTTCAAAAAAGTTTCTGTTCTGGACCTGTTCTGTTTGAAATTTAATTCTCAGTTCAATTTAAGGAATTTATTTCAGTGTTAATTCTTCAATGGGAAAACTTGAAAAACTAAGAGCCTTAATAAGGTACAAAGTATTCAACAAAAGTTACAGTTATGGACCTGTTCTGAATGAAAGTTTGTTTTCAGTTCTGTCAAAGGGATTTATTTCAGAGTCAATTCTTTAATACAACTGAGAGCTTTAATGAATTAAACATTTTTCAACAAAAGTTTCACTTTTAGATTTGTTCTATTTGAAAGTTAGTTCTCAGTTCTGTCTGAGAGATTTATTTTATTGTCAATTCTTCAATAAGAAATCTTTAAAAACTAAGAGCTTTTATAAGTTACAAAGTTTTTAACAAATGTTTCAGTTCTGGACCGGTTCTCTTAATTCAGTTTAAAGGATTTATTTCAGTGTTAATTCTTCAATAGGAAAGCTTGAAAAACTGAGAACTTTAATAAGTTACAAAGTTTTCAACAATAGTTTCAGTTCTGGACCTGTCCTTTTTAAAAGTTAGTCCTCGATTCTGTCTAAGGGATTTATTTCAGTGTCAATTCATCAATGGGAATGTTTAATAAGTGAGAGCTTTAATGAACCAGTATATTCTGAGAGCTGGAATTGAGTTCAAAAGTTGCAGTTTGCACCAGTTCTTTTAAAAGTTAGTTATCAGTTGTTCTTTAAAGTTGTACCGTCAGTTCTGAGGAGTGAAAACTTTAAAAATTGGTTTCTGTAAACAAATTAGAATCTTTACCCTGAAAGTTTCAAAAGTGAGATGTTCTGATGAAAGTTGGCTTTCAGTTTTTTTTTGGAGTTTTTGCTAAAAGTTTCAGTTATTGACCTATTCTAGTGAAAATTTTTTCATTTATCTGATGAATATTTAATAATTTTTGACTTGGACTATTCCAGAGGACTGGTTATATTTATATACCTACTAAATACTTCACCTTAAGACATAGTTCTCGTGCTGTTTTTATTTGAGAAATACAAAATGTCTAATTTTTATATCATTGATGTCTGATGAAATTACTATATTAACTCGAGGGTATTGAGAACATGCTTTCACATGCCAAATTTACTTTCAATTCGTATTAGAGTCTATTTAAAAATAAAAAATAAAAAGAACTTTAACTTGGCAAGCCATGTTTCTGATAAATAGTTGAAAAACGTTTCAAATTATACATTACATCGAAAACGAGTGACAATTAAAACTCCGAAAAGGTTCAGATGTAGGTTTTCTTAAATAAAAAAACTAAATAAATACGTCGCGACTTAAAATACTTAGATTTTAAAAAAAGAATCAAAAAAAAATTATTTGACATAATGCTGGCTAAAAATTATGGAAATATGTTTAAAATGAAGTATCAAAAAAATTCATAATGAATAGAGGATTTTACTTTTGACGTCACAGTTCAGTTGCGCCTCGGAAAAAGAGTTCAACTATATGGACAATCAATACAACTATAACCAATGAAAAGGCCCAAAAACAGTGAAATTGAGACAATTTTTTCTTTTTTTTTCATTATCTCCGCTTGTAGGGGTCAAAATTATTTTTCTTGGTCTCATTTTATTCCTTAGAGTTTCTTATTTAATTTGGTATGTCCAATGAAAAGCCAAATGTTCTTTAAAAAGAAGTATGAAGAAGTATTGGAAGACTGCTATATACTTATCATGCTTTTATCTCGTTAATTGTTTGTCTTCATAGTTATATATCATAACACCGCCCACAGTCGATTTTTCAGGGAGAATCCCCAGTTGTATTAATGAAGCTATAAAAAACATGTACGAGTTAATAAAAAATAATTACTTAGCAAATTAATAATACTTAATAGCAAGTTTGCTTTCGGACCAGCTTCATCGGTTCGTTTGGATCATTTATCTTCTCTTCCTAGTAACAGTTTGAGATTTTTTCAAATCAATCCTACGACTGAACCGTTGAACCGATTGAAATCGAATTTTGCAGAATTTCTGAAAATAATATTTTCTATATTTGTACCAAATTTAATGATTATTGGTTGCAAATTACGCATTTTATAACCATTTAAGCCATAAAAATGCAACACAATATTATCATGTACCAAACGCAGCATCTGGCAGATCTGGACCAACAACAATAGCGGGTTCATCCTTGTCTAGATCCGAATAGTGTATCAAATTTCATGACTATCGGATAAAAATTGCGATTTGTACCGGGTTCGGAATAAATATATAATAATATAATAATATAATAGTAGGTACTCTGTCATAATTAATCATTGTTTCAGCTAATAGTATCATAAGTTTTTTGGAGTTATGAGACGAAAACAAACCTACTCCTAACCCTAGGTTTTAAAATACAAGATAGATTTTGATATATATGTATATAGATTTTCTTCGAAAACATGCAGAAAAAACCAAAAAACAAACAAACAACAACAAAAAGACTACACAAACAGCTACGCAAATTTTCCTACCTAATTTAAAAGCAACGGAAGATTATAAGAAGGTATTCATGTTATCAGAGCGTGAATTTGCCCTGATAAAATCTACTGATCCAGGGTTGCGATATTTCTTAACGCATCATTTAAGTATAATTATTGTCGATAGAAAATAGTGGAAGTTGAACAAGATAAATAATTGTATTGTATTCACTCTTTTGTCACAGCTGATATTTTTTTAGACTTAAAATATTAGATCATTCTGCAGCAAGTGCACCAAAAGGAGGAAACTTTTGAAACTCATACTCTACTTCAATAAGTAGGTACCTACTGAAGTTGTAGATTCGATTTAAATTTACTTGATTGATAAATCTGGAAAAATTTTCATTAACATCGAACATCATCCACGCTATACCACTCTAATTACAAATTTCCAAGCTGAAACATTACAACGTACAAAATTTCAGAAACTAGCAAAAATTGGTTCAATTTTTGCTTTTTAAAAATCAAACATAAAACGTTTATCGTAAACGATTGGTATTTTCAGTTTGAAAAATGTGACACGTTTATCTTTGCTGTCTATCATTTTTCAAGACCAACAATTATATTCGGTTATGCAATAATTATATTGTCTAATAATACATATTCGGTAGGTCCTTTTGTTTAGCTTATATTTCATGGCGTTCATTTTCTCATTTGAAAAATCAAGTTTACCGGCCGAAAAACAAAATTACGAGTATTTAAATTTTCCAATTAAAACAATTAATTGGTTTCGTAAACTGGATAATTTTACTGAAAAATTGAGGTCAAAAACAATGTTGACACAAATTATAATGTTATTATTCAGCCTTTACAGAATATATTTTCTTCTGTAAACCGTATTTTCCTGGTATTTCGATATTGCGTCATTGGGTAAAATGTATAAAAATATTATCCACTTTGTCAATAAAATTGATAACAAATTCTCTATAAAAAAAAACAATTCAGGGAAACAGAACCACGATTGTTGAGTGCTCATGTGTCAAACTCAATAAACAATGCATCAGAATAGTCACACCCACTGGATAAGAGGCTAAAATACTTTTAGGTCATCATCAAAGCTTACGATGATTCACTCTAGATACAAATTAAACGATATTTCACACTGGAATATGTAGCAAAAATCTGAAGTAAATGCCAAGAAATGAAGAAATTACTTACTGATTCAATTAGGGAAAATCTTATCTAGTATTTTTGAATAAAACTCGGACAAAATTTGTTACTAAAATGGGTTATATTTGATGCTAACTCAGAAATTTTAGAAGGATGAGAGTTTCTCAGTGACCATGCAAGGGGGAGTGTGTGTGGGATGACAACTCTCATTTGGCCCCCGTTGTAAAATCAAAAGAAGTGGTAACCTTTTTTGGATTCGATTATCGAAATTGCGATTGTTTGAGGAATGTTGTGAAAATTGGTTGATTACATGACTCCCCTCGATGACACTCCTTCCTGCATTTGGCAAATCTATTGTAAATTTATGTCGAACGAATCGAATGCCAAACTTCAGTAAGAAGTAGTACTCATTGAATCCAATAAAAAAATTATGTGGGTACTCATTTTGCCTGTTATTTGAATCGAAGGGGCTACAAGGTTGCAAAATTCAAAAACTGTGAATTTCCATGGGTTTGTTTCTTAGAAAAATTCAATTCCAATCATTTTTATAAAGGCGGAAACATTTAGTACCTTGAAAATATAAAAAAAGTCCTATGTTTCAATTGGCTATCTAAAATACTAAAAAAATTACAGGACTTTGAAAATTTCAATTTTTTTAAAACTTGAATATTTCGAAGTTTTAAGGTAGAAATTACAGTTTCCAAACAAACTCATTCCCCTTATTCCATTTACTATCTCTGAAAAAAATACCAGCTTAAAAAAGAGACTACATATATTTCTATACGTGCACATAGGTACATAAAGTTGTATAGCAGTATTTTTTTAGGCATAATTTCAAAATTCATTCAAAATGTACGCTTTAAAACTGTATACATGATGGAAAATTGTTACTACAATATTTTTTTACAATCTGTACTGGGGTTGGTAGATTATTTTTCACTGTAAACTTAAAAAATAGAGCAATCTGGAACTACCAATACCTTGTGGGATAAGAAGAAATTTGTTACATGGGATTATTTCTTCCAGTACTCCTCAATGGTGACTCTTGCATTGTCATTGGCAGATCCATACACAAAATTAATTTCGCCATATTCCTGCGAGGTATTAACTGTTAGTTCCAGGTTGCTTCATTTTTAAAGTTTAGAATAGAAAATTATTTACCCACTCCAATCCAGGTTGTAAAATGATATCGTAGAAATAATTTTTGCATACCTAATGTACAGTTTTAGAGGGTGCATTTTGAATGAATTTTTAAATTATTCCTAAAAAATACTGCTATGCAACTTTACATACATACTTACATGAAATGTAAAATATCTCTCTTTTATGAAGGTATATTATTTTGAAAGATTGTTATTAGATGAAAGGGAATGAGTTTGTTTGGAAAATGTAAACTCAATCTTGAAATTTCTAAATACGGAAATTCTGAAAAAATTTAAATTTTTAAACTTCTGTAGTTCTTTTAATATTTCAGATAGCCAAATGAAACATAAGACTTTTTGTTTTTGTATTTTGAAGGTATTAAACGTTGCCGTCTTTGTACAAATGAATGAAACTGAATCCACGGAAATTCATAATTTTCGAATTTTGCAACCTTGTAACCCCTTAAATTCAAAGAACAGGTAAAATGCGTTCATAACTTTTTGGTCGTACTTGATGAGTACTACTTCCCACTAAAGTTTGACACATGATTCGTTTGACATACTGTAGGTATTATATTAACACAGAAAACAAATATGAATTGAAAGTGCGTAGTTCAGTATCTTTCACACATTTATAGGTCTTGGAAACTGTCGCATCAATTTTTGATTGAATAATTCTACCAGATAATTATTCTTATTTAAAGAGATTCCTTACGTATTAAGCACGTTAGGGTACAAGAAAATTTAGTTCTGATTGATTTTTTCTTTTCTTTTTATTACCTTTCACTTTTTCAAAACCTCGATCAATAATATTCAAGTAGACTATGCTAACGTTATTAAATTTTAGTACAAAAATAAACAAAAAAATCGTTTCTATTTTTATTTTCCTAATTATGATAACAAGAAATACTTCGAACTGAAATAAGCACTCGACAGGTTTTTATGATTAGGTATGTGAAGTGTTTGATTTGTCAATTGATCAATTATTACGTCAATGGTGATACAATCTGTTTTAATTTCATCTTCAAGTTACAAATGATTTATACACTGAATTAATATGTGAAATTGAAATATTCGTTTCAACCGGGATGAATTTCAAAATTATAATTTTTACTCTTACAGTGTCCACTCAGAAGCTGGTTTGTTATGGAATAGCAGTCCTTTCCATCGCTGTCGCCGTAATTTTACTACTGACATTATTACCTGGAGGAGACGATTCAGGCTCGTCCTCCCAAGGAAAATCTGGTCACGTGGCATTAGAAAATGTACCATTAATTGATGGGTATGTTGAGAATTCTCCGTCAGAGTAATTTGAATTTATTGAAAATTAAAAATTCCAATCGTGCAGATTCGGCGAGATGCTGAAGATAAGGATTCCTCTTTGGCCGAAAAAAAAAAAAGTTTAAAATTATTGCGTGCCTTTAACGATGATCGCGATGTCTCAGTGTGGAGGGGGATCAGAGGGGACGACAAAGTTGGTGTACACACTCCACCCTACGGGGAAGGTATCTGCGCCCTTGGTGAATACACACAAACGCACATGTCATCCCTTTTAAAATGTTTTCGAACAGAATATTTTTTGTCTGGCCAACGTTTAATTCGTATGTAACTATTCTAGGTATAACAATTTACCAGCAAAACTTATGCAGAAATTAAAAGGTGTGGTTTCAACTTTTCCTTTCGATAAAAGCCTCGTTACAGATAAAACATATTCGTGGTGTGAAACGGATTTACCAGCCTTAAGAAATGGAATGGTTGGAACACAGGTAAAATGGCGAAGATATTACGAAATGTTCAATGGCAGCAGAACTTTATTTTATAATCATTCGGCATCAGCAGAAACAGAAGCGTCGTGGGGGTGTATGCGTTCTCTCCCGAAATGAAAATGTAATCTCATTTTCAAATAAGTTTGTTTATTAATTTTTAAGAAAATCGGAATAAAAAAACGATACAATAATCAAAAAAAGAAATAAAATTCGTTTACCAAGGGGCTGGAGGGGATGCAAATTCTTGAGAAGACACCTGCGGTTGCTGAAAACACATATTATAAATAAAGTTTGTTCGGAGCAAGATATATGGTTTTCATTTTTTAATTAATACTTTTTTTAGGAGAAGTTGGAACTCACTCTATCTTAGGAATTGTTACTTCTCCCCAGACCTAACCGTAGTTACACTCCCATGTTAATGTCATAATATTGTGTCCTTCCCTCACGAAAATCCTGCATCTGCTCCATTTACCAGCCTTCAATTAGTTAGCTGTTTTGATTCGTTTTCTGTTTCTATATTCGGCATATATAGGTAACCTACAACAAAATTTTTCTCAAAATCCCTTCATGAAACTAATAAGTAAACTGATTCTGTAGAAAATTCTGATTACATTGTGTCATCAGAATTTTTAGATAAAAATAGTTTTGATTTTTATCTCTTTGTTTCAGATTTGGACAATAAACGTGAATTGCGCGTCTCAATACAAAGACGCTGTGGCTAAAACAATGCAACAAATAGATGCGATTACTCGTTTGATTGATAAATACAAAGACGATTTGAAAATAGTAACATCATCAAGTGGCAAGTACTAATGTCGATATCAATTTTTAATAGAAAACAATTTTGTTCTTAGATTTTTTTAAACTTTTAAATTGATGATTTTCTCATACAGATATCAACTCTGTATTTAAAGAGAAGAAAATTGGTAGCTTTCTAGCAATAAAAGGTGGTCATTCCATGGACAACAAATTGTCGGCGTTACGTTTATTCTATAAATTAGGCGTTAGGATGATGAATTTTGCCAGTGAATGCAATACACCCTGGTAGGTCCAGGTTTATAGGTAGGCTATAATAAACCTCCATTGCCAATAATAAGTCAGCTCATTCACAAAAAGAGTCACACTCGAAAAATAATTTACATTGTTCAAACATAATTTTTGATATGTAAACATCTTAGCGTTCGATTTACAGTAGGGGCTATGAACAAGAATTAGGATTGTCAGATTTGCGTTACTCGTACACCTTACAATATTGTAACCAGGGATGCCAACCCTACGTCAATAGACGTAGATCTACGTCTTTTTGAACAAAGCGTAAAAAGCTACGTCTTTTTCTACGTCTTTTTTTTAATCTATGTCTTTCTACGTCTTTTTAGGGAAAAATAATCTGTCTCAGAAAAAAATCTCATTTATTGACTAAAAATTATTTTTTTAATCCCAAATTTTTCAAAATTTCTATCAATTGTACTATTTTATACCTTACAATTCATATAACATAATAATCTCGGCATTGATATTTATAACTAATGAAAAATAAGCATAAATTCGAATCATCATTTTAATTTTAATTAAAATAGGTACATAATTTTTGTCATCTATAAATGAAAAATTTATTGGTATCACACTTGATAGTTAAATGATATTTCAAGTTTTGAAATTTGAATGAGAAAATATTACCAATAAATGATAATCCAACATGAAAGATGTTTGGAAAAAAATTACTTTGTGGAAAAAAAAGAGAAGGAAAAAGAAAATGGAAAAATTCTTGAAAATTACCTTAGAAACCTATAAAATATGGTCTGAAGGGCAAAATATGACAAATATGGTCCAATAAAATGGACTCATCTTAATGTAATCATCCTAAATTGGAAAGATATTTCATTAAATGTTAGCAATGATGGAAAAAAATATTTTATACCATCAAAATCTTCATCTTACCAAGTACCAATAGGTATTCAATGCAGTTATCTTCCTAAAAATGGCTTAAAAACATCTCTTAGAGGGGTCCGGTAAAAAATATTTTTGGGGGGTTCCCCCCAATCACCCTCCATTGTTTAAAGGTATCAAGTACTGAAAATGGGTAAAAAACAACGACTACGTCTTTTTTTTAGGGAATTCTACGGATTTTTAAAAATGAAGGACGGCATCCCTGATTGTAACTTTTGTTTGTGTATATTAGTTGATGTGTATGTGTGTGTTTGTGAATGCGCGCAATATCTACCCAACGAGAATTTAGGTTCAGATATTTTTATGTTTACATATCAATCTTTCATGAGTATAGCAGTGGAACTGACGCCTTTTTTTTTTTTTTCAGGGCTGCATGTTACACTGCAACCAAAGACACAAAATTGGTACTCACCGACTTTGGAAAAGTAAGTTATGAATCTCTTTAACCTATACTTATACTGCAAATCTCACAAAAACCTGCTGACAGTATTAATATGCTCGTATATAGTTTTTTATTCTCATCAATACAACTGTAAAAATATGCAATTGTAGACTGTAGTGAAGGAGATGAATCGTTTGGGAATGATCATAGATCTATCCTTGACCTCCGTATACTTACAACTGGAAGTTTTAAAGTTATCGAAAGCTCCTTGTATTTATTCATCAGAGGCCGCCTATACTTTGTTCGCCAATGATAGGAATATTAAAGATAAAACATTCGATTTAATAGTACGTATTAAAAACATTTTTTTTTTTTTAAATTCAGTTAATTAACAGTTAGCCTACCTACGTTTTGTGGATACATACAAGTATAAAAATATTAACAAGAAAGAAAAATTTTTACAGAAAGAGAAAAAAGGATTGGTCATGATCAGTTTTAATGGTAACTTGTTGAAGTATCCAAAAGCAACCGGAAAAGTTTCAATCGATGATGTTATCGGTAAGTAAAAAATTATAATTTATAAGTACGCGACATCCTAAAACATTGAAGTTTAAATTAAATTAATTTTCTCCCTCCTTTCAGCACACATTAATTACATACGAGAAAACATTGGTGTGGACCACGTTGGATTAGGAGCAGGTTTCAATGCAGATTTTAGGTACTTTCGCAGCAAATGTTATTAAATATATCGGATCGGCAAAAGGTTTCATAAATTATAAATATTACAACAGTTCTTGGGAACTATATTCAAATAACCATGAAATTTTTCGAAAATCTGGTGAATTCGACCGGAGGATATAGCCACGTAATCGGCATTTTTGCCAACGAAACATTTGGTGAAACATTGGCCACATTATTAATGTTGAAAACACCCACTGTAACGTAGCAGTACTGCAGTGTAACCAAAAAAGTAGTCATTTCACATAAATGTTTCAAAAATGATTCAGTAGAATCGGTATTTTGGTGTGACTCTCCTTTCTCATTGCCACATATATAAATTTGCCATGTTCCATTGATTTGTCTCAATAAAATAATTATGTTTCAAAAATATTTAAGTGGAAGTTTTTTCACTGCAACATTCTTATCCGATTTCAGCATATTATTTATAATGTTTCATAGATGTTTCCAGTGACAGGTCCAGAAAATCTTTTTCTTTTTTTTGAGCGACAAATGATAAAATTTTTAGGGAGTTGAGCTTTTTTTTTCTCTCCTCTTAAATTAATTGTTTTACACTTTGTATCTGAATTCTGCAGTCGTATTTCATTTTTTTTCCTTAAATTTTCTTTTTTTGTTAATTTTTTCTGGAATTTTGGAAGGAAATTTCCCTATTTCCCCCTTGGAACCGCCACTGGATATTTCACAAAAGTTTTACTAGGAGAAGTGCGTATTAAAGCAGTGAAGTACCTACATAGTTACACACTACACTGTGTGTAATGGAAAACCTGCAGTTGTTGCATCAGTACCATAGCCAGGAAGTTTTGTCAATGGGAACCATTTTAAACTCTTGAGGGAGTCATCTATATAGGCCACATATTATACGTAGTTACTGATGAGTGATAAACAAAAAAAAAGGTCGGAGGAACCAGTGGACAGTGAGGATTTAGCCGCCATTGATCCACATTTGCGGAAGGTCTGAGATATACTTAATATAGAAGGGTGGTTCACTTAAAAAAAGTATTTAGATGAAAATTTAGAGAGTTATAAACGGACACACGTGGATCCAAGGACGTCAAAATAAAAACGTAAAAACAAACGGGAAAAAATGAAAGTAAAAGAAAATCCAGGAGAAAACTGTCCAAATTAATTGTTGGAAAACAAAACTGTGGGTTCACCTCTAAAACCCACAGGCAAATGAATTAGGAATTGCGTGTTCGAATGTTACCAGTTTTGGTAAGGCGTTTTGGTAAGGCAGCCAACCTTTTATAACATCCTAAACCGGCGACTGACAAAAGGCATCGCCGGTGTATATGTTAGGCTAAACACGCACGTCATCCGCGAGTATCGGAAGATAGGCACGTGTTTTGTGTTTAGCCTACCATCTCAACCACAACACGTGCGTTTTCATATGCACGTTCACGCTAGGCTGCGTTCGTAGCATGTAGGCTAAACCGAGAACAAATTTTGTTGATCGTCCTTTTTAGCCTATATGCTTACAAACGCGTGTTTGTTTTTAACGTCCGTAGACTTAATTGTGCGGACTTGGTGATGGACCAAGTCCGCGGTCTGTCGACTGGGGCCGAGCCCTGAAAGAAGGGAGGACATGGTCCCCACAAAAACAAAAACTGCTCACAAAATTAATGGCATTCCCCCACTCCACAAAAAAAAATATATAAAATTGCAAGCACTGTACATACGTTAATTCTAATTTTTTGAGAGTTTTTCCAAATTCGACAAAATTATGGTGAATTATTAATAAAACATTAAACTAAAATAGTGTTTCAAACATAATATGTTTCATGTCACAACAATTCAGTCGAGTTTAACATAATACATGTTTCAGTAATACATTTTCGGATGTTATAAGAATACTGCAAAATTGATGCAATATTAGATTGGACGAAATTACCTTGTACTCAGTTCTGAAAGGCATTATCAAAATTAAATATTATGACGTCAGTTTAGGGTAAATGTGACGATGCATCACCAACGTGACAATATTAATTATGATTGCAACATATTTGTACACCCTTGCCTATCGGGTCAATATACTCATAAGGAAACAATATTCAGTATTTCAGTGGTTATGTTAGGAGCAGAACGCAAAAATGGCCATTGAGCGAAAAAAACAATCAGAACGCGTTTTGTTCCTTTTTAGACTTCAAAAACAACCGTAACGTGTAATGTGAAACTGAAATTGATCAGAACGCGTTCTCTTACACGATAGATACCATTACGCATTGAGGGGAGAGGAAAAAAATGCAGCAACGGGTTGTGGACATGAAGAATGCCAGAATGAGTTTGAGAGAATAAAATTGATGTAATGCAGGCAGGTAAAATACAAATTAAGGAAAAATTTTAAAATAATATTCAATATTATGATTTTTGTTAATACAGGGGCCGATGTAATGCAAGTTGATAAAATATAAAATACAAAAATTGAAAAATAATGTCTAAAATTATGATTTTTTGTCAGTACAAGGGCTACTTATTTTTACACGCCGAATTATTATGGCACTTGGAATTGCAAGACACGCCTTGTCTCTTGCATTTGCATCTTTTGTCAATGCAATATGTTGCACAAGTACGATGTACAAAACCTTATGAATCATATAACTTATTTTTACAGGACAAACTATGTCTCATACGCGTCGTGGTCCTTCTCTGTACCACAACGCGTTGTGGTCAATTTAAAAGACAATCATATCCACAAAGCGTTGTGTTTGTCATAAATCGACCACAACGCGAAGTGGCATTAATAGCTTCCCAAAACGCGTTCTGGTCATTTTTTTCGCTCAATGGCCGTTTTTGCGTTTTGCTCCTAACAGTTATAACAATGAATATTATGGTTTTCCATGTTAAATTTACTAATATTCACTTTGTTTGTCATAGTTTGGCCGTTCAGGATTTGGAAAACAGTTCAAAGTATCCACAACTGTTCGATCTGTTAGCAAAACCTAAATTAAATAATGAAACCGCGTGGGAAATAAGCGAACTGCAGCAATTGGCTGGAGAGAACTTTTTGCGATTGTTGAACGATGTGGAAAAAGTATGGTACCTGCTTAAATGTTTTAAGTGATTTAGAAAATTATTTAAAATAAGTATTAACGAATAGTCGTGATATTTTTCAAGGTACGAGATTCGTTTACTGAAGGCCCATACGAAAATTCAATACCAGACAGTGACATCCTTGCCGCAGACAAGACATGTTATACCAGTACATAAAGAACTGAAAATGCATGATCTAAGTATACGTATAATATCGATCGAAAATCAAGACTACCTCAAGATAGGTTTTTTTTTCGTGTTGTCTATAATAAGAATGAGAATAATATGATGACTAATGATTTAAACAAAATAAATTAAGTATGTACCGAAAGCATTTTAAATTATTTAGGATTTGTTAATTTTCAATTTTCCGGTATGTTGCTGTCATGACTGCAAAAAATATTCAATTCAGTTGTTGATCGTTGAAATTCCATACACTTGACATACCTATGTACCTATATTCAATCATCCATAAAAAAAGCATTGTCATTTTCATTGAACTTTTTCAGTTTTTTATTTATTTTTTATTTAATGCTTCCCTTTATATGTTTACAAATTTCAATAAAATTCTAGTACCTAACTTGAAATTTCATTCTTTTTCTGTAAATCTGGTGATACTTATAAACCCTGCTTAATGTGATGATTGATATTGGCTAAAACTGAACCCCTTGGAGAAAAAACATATTATTTGACATAAAAATTATTTTATAAATGATAAGGAATAAAAAATTAGGTAAGGCATGTATTCTAATCAATTGATACTCAGCCTATCTGAAATTGTTGTAGAAAAATTATTTATTACCTGCTAATAAATTACATATTTATATTTAGCTTGACTACGTACAAAAGCAGGCCATTTTAGAACCATTTAAATCTATGTATAAAGTATTTACTTTAAACATTGGTCTTTACTTTAAATACTGTTTTGGGTGCATGCGTCACTTTATACACTTGTCTTTCCACGCACAGGTTGCCTGCACCATTTTCTTTTATTTATACATAAACGCAACTTCTGTATGAGCGTCTCGCATAAGGAAGTTTTTCCAGCATGCGTTTATTTTTTTCTCAAAGATATCGTACCAAGAAAAGTTATAATTTATTTTTTTGTTTATTTGAATGATTTTAATGGCCTAATATTGAGTTAATTATAGAAAAAATTGATTACAAAAAAATAATCTATGTAGGGTGTCGAGAGAATTGACTGCCGAACTTTTGTGGTAGGTAGTACTTGGGAAAATAAATATAAATTTTTATAAAAACATAATTTTCTGAAAATTGAACTAAAATGTAAAAAATAATTTTTTTACGAGAACAATTTACCAATCAATTGTACCACATTTTTTAAATCGTCAATTACTTTGAAAACAATAAAAAATTAATTATAATTTTAGACAATCTTAAACATCTTTAATTTTTGACTAAAAAGAAAAGGGTGGGCCATGTACAATAAAGTTTTTGATAAATTTATCAGATTCAATTTTCTTATCATCAGGCACCATAAAACAAGTTTAGCGATAGGCCATCTTTATGAATATTAAATGATTATCTGATTACGGCTTTAATTATTGTTTTGAAAATCTACCAAAGTATAAAATTTTATTAGTGTTGAAATATTTTCTTACCACATTCCAAAACCTTTTGTTCATTCACATTCATTAAGATACCTATATTATACAATCTGACATTGAAACAATATTTTTTTGTAATTTTTGACATTTTTCATCTACTCTCTAATGTAATGTGAAAATTTAATAATTTATCGAGCGACTTTGTTGCATAGGGCTCATGGTTTTCTTTTTAGTCAAAAATTAAAGATGTTTAACATTATTTAAAATTGTAGTTAATTTTTGGTTGTTTTCAAAGTAATTGACGTTTTAAAAAATGTGGTACAATTGATTGGTAAATTATTTTTGTGAAAAAATTATTTTTTACAATTTAGTTCAGTTTTTAGAAAAGCATGTTTTTATAAAAATTTATTTTTATTTTTTTACTTTTTAGTCTTGTTTAAATTGACTTAATAGATGAGTATGTGGGCCAAATTTCAGCCCTCTGTAATATCTGGAAGTGGCTCAAATTCATTTTATAAGATTTTTAAATCATGTTTTTTAAAGAAATGACCCCATATTTGACCCCCGGCATTTGCGACCTGGATATCGGGGTCTCAACATTATGACGAAACTCTGTATGGTCATCCGAGATGAGTGTCCGTGTCAAATTTCAGCCCTCTATGACATTGGAAAGTGGTTTAAATTTATTTTTCTAGAGTTGAAAACTACCCGTACAAATGTACGTACGTGTTAGTGAATTAAAGAAAAGCATGTAACAAGTAACAAAATACCTACTTAAACGGGATTCTGTAAATTTTGTACATATATGTACGTAAAGTTGCATAGCAACTTTCAGTAGGTGTAATTTTAAAAAACTTCAATTAGACTCAAACTTCAGTTACTTATTTTTCAGTAGGTGTAATTTTAAAAAACTTCAATTAGACTCAAACTTCAGTTACTTATTGGTATTAAGAAATGAAACGAGTAAAAAATGTTATGTAAACATGTGACTTATTTTCATATCGAAGAAGCTATAAAAGTTTAGTATTTGAATAATTTCCACAGAAAAAGCATTTCAGTCCATATAATGTTGTACTTCACCGTTTTTACTGAAATATTTCTTTATGTAGGAAATACCAATTAGCAAAATTTTGCAGCCGATTCTCAGGAAATCCTGTTTTCCTGATGGAAAAAGGTTAAAAATAGCCATATCACTTTGAAGGTGAGTACAATCTTAATTTTTTTTATTAAGGTTTTTTACAATTTTTAAATGAATGATCGTTTTTTTATGACATTTTTGTCACTGTTTTTTGGAAACTAAATTAATTCTCATGAAAAGAGCAGCATCAAAAATTTTTGTTGCAAAAATAACTTTTTTTTGGTAATTTAAATTTCTTTTTATTTATTTTATTTACCTGTAATGAAGATTTCTACTTCTGTTAGCTTCGCTCAACGATTACTATACTGATTTTCTATTTGATACTTATCAATGTGAATTATAGAGGTTGTAGAATGCTGCATCAAAGTAATTGTGAAAAAGAAATAAAGATGTACTCAAAGTAATGTCTCAGAAGTGTGTGTAATTGCAGCAAAGATGTAAATCATGTACACAGTGTAGTGGCAGAGACACTATGGTTGAAGGCACTTATATTAATACTTTGTTTAGTGTACAAGTGACTACACACCTCTGTTCTTGGCTCTCGTATAACAACGAATGTTGGCAATCTCCTCAGCCCAGTACTCGTTTACCTACATTGCTTCAGTAGACGAGTTCCCTGCTCGCCAGCCAGGTGCACAGAGGATTGTGGGCATAGCCCTCGATACTGGGGATGGTGTCTGTAGCCAGTCTTCCAAGACTCGCTGTCCCTATAGATCTGGAAAAAATGAGATTGAGTTATTCGTGGGATAATGAAATACAAAAAAGTATAATTAAATAATATGGGCGTAGTTTGAAGACATGAAGCACCTAGGGTTTGACCTTGAAAACTGTTTTTTCAATTTCCAAGGAGTTCTAATTCATTGCATGAATTAGGTCCCTGAATAGTTCTGAGTATATTCCAAAATGTTCAGAGCTAATATTACAGCACTTTTTACTTCGTAGTTTTGAATTTTTAAGAAGTTCAAAACTAAATTACGTGAAACAAATTTTTACACAAGTCGTAAGGAATAAAATATTACGACTCACCGGCTGAATCTAGTTGATTTCTCCTTATAAAATAACAAGGAACAGTAAATTCCTCTTCGCTTTTAAGGAGATGATGAGGTTGGAGCTTGTCCAAAAACTCCGACATTCTTGTGGGATTTCAACTTCTTAAAGTAGGTTGAAAACTTAAAATGTGGTTGAGAAATGTTGGCAGATTCTTGACTACACAAACACAATTTTTCAGCAAACTTTGCCAAAAAAATTTTTAAGCACTTTTGGGTTACCCTCACAAGAACAAATTGTATTGCCAAAAATGCTATTAATAACGACACAACAATTAAAACACACAATAATAGCTCCAAATCAAATCTACGGAACATATTCGCACTTCATTAAAAACTGCAATGAATCTAGCTGAGACGTATTTCTGGTAGATCTATATTGATCATGAGATTGATTCACTTGTTCTTTCATTGCCTGCTGGAATGGAAGAGCCTATTTTTTATCTGTGTGTATGTGTGTGCTTGTACAGTTCTTCCTTTGTCTTCAAGGGAAGATTTTTCTTGAAGATTGTGTATGTGTTGATTGGTAACACATACACACTATTACCATCTAGATAAGGATCATGACTTCATACATGTTGCAAGGACAAAAGACGTTGCTGATCATCTTTTATTCTTTTTGTTTTTTTACTTGTTGGTTTTATTGGTGTTTGAACAGTCAATTTCTAAAAATCTGTTGCCAATAACACCGTGTCTAATTCCATGCAGATAAAAGTGAAAGAGGTTGCTGATTTTTCAACCTTTTTCAGATTTACGTCTTTCTTTAGATCTGTGTATTTTTTATTGACATCAGTTTAGTCAGATGTCATCTGTTTTTAAGCTGTTCTCTTTGGGTGAGCAGGTACTAGAACTCGGCTGTTTTTTCATTCGAGTCCATTTATAGGATGGGCATATGTTTTTATTCGAACACATGTTTGTATGTATCGAATTCTTAAGAAGAATTCGATGCTTAGTGTGCTGGGAATGGCTAAAAATTTTCTTGGAAAGAATTTTTAGCCACTTTCTACGTAAATGTTTACAGCAAGTGAAACTTCATTTCGCATGAACAATGACTTCCCTTATAATATTTGGTCAGTGGATTTTTTTATTAAATCTAATAGTAGAGTTGTCTCTATTGTCTGTTAAGTTTTTGAAGCAACTTTTGGATTGGAAACTATGTATATAATAGGTACCTATATAGAGACATGTAATTTAACAGTAATTTTTTCACTGTTAATTTTTTGTTAATTATTTGTTGGGTCCAAAGTTTTATTAGGTTCCTTCTTTTAATTGTTTGGAAGGGATCCAATTTGACTGTAAGATCATTTAACCGCTAATATTCGAGAGCTATATATATATAATTTTTGGCTAAAAAAATTATTTTTATTGAGAAAAAAGTATTAAGTATTTAATTACATATTTGAAACTATTCGTAGTTTAAAATGCTAAGTGCTGTAAAATTAATTCCTTTTATAGGGATTAATTTTGTTTACGAGTGGAAGCGTAGTAGGCAATTACGAGAACAGATTTTATTTAAGGATCTGTTTTCATTTTGCACCTGAAAAAAATTAAAATTCACTAGAGTTTTAATTTCAGAGTTTTTAATTTGGATGAGATTCTACAGAAAGGATCTGATTCATTTGTGAAACTCCCGATGCTCTTGTTACCATGTAGTAATAGAGACATTACTGTTGAAGGCACTTATATTAATACTTTGTTTAATGTTCAAGGGACTATAAAATATGTCATTGTCACACTCCTTAAACACACACCTCTGTTCCCAGCTCTCATATAATGACGAATGTTGGCATCCCCTCAGCCCAGTACTCGTCTACCTACATTGCTTTGGTAGACGAGTTCCCTGCTCACCCGCCAGGTGTACAGGGGATTGTGGGAGTACCCCACGATACATAATATTTAGAGTACAAGATAAACGAATATGAGTGGAGGAACTATATGACAGTGTAGCCATGAGTAAAATTATAAAAGTATTTAGAGAAAGATAGTCAAGTGTTTGCAGGAGTACGAGGGGAGGAGGATTGGTGGTCCCAACAAAAATTGATATGTGTCGAGAATGATTTTTGATATTGATAAACTTTAAATTAAAAAAAATAATTTTCATTTTTTTTTTTAATAATATTTTAATAACATATTGGATAAGATACCAATTATCCTTCATGTTTCAAAAATTTTGTTTTAATTCATATTTAAAGTTGAAATGTGGTAAAAAAAAAAAAAAAAAAAAAAACAATTTTAGCAAGGACGTAACCAAGGAAGGAAATAAGGGTGATTGCCCCCATGACACTATTTTTATTTTATTTTAAGATTGTCAATTTTAAAATTTGATAAAAATTTTAGTAATAAATATGAGATAGTGGGTTCCTTTGATGCTAAATTTCCCAAATTTTCTAAAAAAAGGAGTAAAAAATAAAAAAGCCATCAAATAATTTTTTGCCCCTTTCCTTGAAGAAATCCTAGCTATATCTCTGAGTTATTAGTTTTAAAAACTTTGAATCGCAATTCATTTTACAAGAAAAGAAATTTTAAGTATCAACCATTCTTAATATTGAATCGAAATTTCAATTTTTTTAAATTCAGAATATGATTGAGCTGTGCCAACGTACAGGTGATAAGAAATTCTTCCTGAAATAAAAAAAGGTGTACCACATGCGTGGTTATAAAATTCATCTAACAAAAATACAATTGAGCTCATATTGTTTTCAATCTGTTTTTATTTATTATAATATTAACCCTGTTTACTCCATCTCCAATGGGTATAAACCTTTATCCTAATTTTTTTCTTACAAAAAACTTCACTTTTGCTTCACTCAAAACAGTTTTTCATATCCCATTAATCAACGTATATTTTTCTGGACAATTTGCATTTGAGCTTTTTTATGGGTTTAATTCAACCTCATATTGTAGCTGGGGACTTCACTTTCATCTTTGATATAAAACATCGATACTGTAATTTTTTTTGGAAATATGATTAAATTTCTTAATAATTACTTAATATATGTATGTATCTAGGTGCGTATTCCTTTCATAATTCCCATTATTGTATGTTTTTTATCAGTTTAAAATGGAGGCATTTTCCACTTTCACATCATTCATGATAAATAGAGTATTATACTGTCTTGATAAATAATTAAAAACTATCCAAATTAACTATAATAATAATTATTATTTTTTTTATTTTTTTTTCTATAATGTGTATAAATTACCTTCTGGACCTCAAACAAATGCTTAAAATAGCTAATTGAGACATTTTTCTATTCTTAGTTTTATATGATTTTATTGTGATCTAGATATTATGGTACTGGTTTTCTTTATTACAGAATTTAAAATGTATAGCTACATATATATACTTTTGATTTTTACAATTTTTTAAAACAACTTTCACGAAAATGTTTCGTTTTTGTTTGAAAATAAAATGTTTCTTCAAGTCATTTAATTACCTTGTGAAATTCTAAGCATCGGGACTTAACAACTCACAAAACATCTGGGCTGAGTAAGCATATCATTATTGCAACTTGCGAATATGCAGCTAATTACATCTTGTTTAAAGAAAAAATATTAAAAATAGAAAAGTGGATGGACAGCAAAATTTGTTTGACATAATGACGTCATAAATCGTGAGATTTTACAACGATAACTGATATGTTATCAAAACCTATGATAAATCAGAGGAATACACCGTCGCTGTAAAAATGCGCTTTAATGCTTATTAAAGTTAGTTAAAAATGCAGTTTTTTTTATTTAAATGTATTAAATTAAATTCTGGTAGCTCTATTTGGTTTAAAATGAAGAGTCGTAATCTTTAGGAAGTAGAAATGGATGCAACCCGTTCAAAAGTTATCATGCATTTTCTAACTAGGCAATTATTGTTTCAAATTGAGAAAATGCTGAGAATACTTGAGACAATATTAAATGCTTGAGGAGCACACTCAGCATTTGATCATCAAATCATCAATAATAAATGCTCAAGCATTTACCATCACTAGGATGGGTAGATAATAGATAACTAACTGTCTGGTTGTTAAAAATACAGCAGGTTTAAATAACATTTTCCTTTAAATCTTTGTTGATACAAAATCCCACCTCATCTCATTCTTCATCAACATCATCACATCAATCTATATATATATATATATATATATATATGTCACATGTACACTCTCATCACGAATCACTTCCCCTACTTTCTGTTACCGATAATGCCGTTGCTTCGCCATTGCGTATTTTACTTGAAATTATATTTTTAGTCTGCTAATAAATTCTGTCGTGAATACTTCTCTCTTACTTATTTTCGTTCCTCGTACTTACCGCCTCACATCAATCTTCAATTAATGTTGTTCTACACTCCACCTGCACTCACCTACTAACCTTTAGCGCAACTACCTTCAATAACGTAAACTAACTCTATACAGGTTGTGCGAACAAACACAACTTTTTTCATTCGTTCACCCGAGAACGCTGAAACTCATTTCCTACTCAAACTTTAATGTCGTAATGGAGGGAGATCGTTCATCTTCCTCAAACTTGTAATTTGTACTTGAGATCATTGCATTATAGTATCTCTAACTAACTTGTTTCTTTCCTTGGATTTCAACCTCATTTCATGGTAGGCGGAGCTGCAATTCCTGAACAGTTAGTACAGAGCGATACTTAATCTTTCATTTTAATTTTTTTGCTATAGTATGCAAAAGTTTAAGGAACTGTAAGCTTTTATTTTCGTTGAAAGTTAATTTTTTTTACGAAGTATATTTTAATTCATAAGTCGTTAACTCAGTGAATTTTTTTTTGTTTAATTTTTCGAAAAGTTCATCGAAAATTATTCAAGGTTAAATTGAATTACATTGATGCCAAAATAGTTTAACGCCATTTTAATCATCTTCCAAAAAATACTGGATCGTCTTTTTGCAGTAAGGTGAAACAAAAAGGATTTTCGCCGTGGGATTGCAGATTACTTCGGACCTGGATAGTCTGTTACAGCAAGGTGAATTATCAAAAAGTTCAAAAATCAGAGATGGCTGTTACATCGAACTTAACTATCGTGATCTTCGAATGCCATCATCTGCTAAAAATCATCATCAAAATTTCGTCGATTAAGTGCTGCTGATTCAACCAATTTGTATGTTGCCAAGACTGAAATTCTCCGAAGACGACCTGAGATTGATCCAAGTACTGACTCACGGGAAAACGCCAATTACTCACGAACTCAACTGGGAAATATTCAACGGAATTCCACAGATTACGGGTAATGTAATTTTCGATACTTTCAAGTTATATATTTCATTTACTATTGCGGAAAACGATGGGATATATTCAGTGATTTTGTGGGAGATTGAGCGAAATTAGTTATATTAAAAATTTTTTTTCTCTTTGAGAATTTTTTTTTTCCTTCAATTTCCAAAACACTTAATTTCAAAAACCCCCGTTAGTTCGGTAAAAATCAAGTGAAATTTTACAGGACGATTAAGCTTAAAAATAAGTTCAAATAAAGCAGGTTACGAATGATAAGGTTTTGGAAACAAATTGCTAATTGCACATCAAACTGTGAAGGAACAATAAAAATTAAAGAAAAAGATTATAAAAAATTATTAACTATTTTTGAAAACGAAAAAATAACAGAAGAATTAATGTAATTGAATTTCCATTCTGGAAAACATTTTTGGGAGAAATAGTTTTAGAAACCTTCTCAGTAAATGTTAGTGGAATAATTTATTATAAAAGAGGTATCAAAGTCGCAAAATTCATAGAAATTTCAAAAAATATTTTCAGTATTCAAGCTTTGGACTCAATAGAATCTTTCAGAATTTTTCTTGAAAATTTTGAAAGAGAAAATCATTTTTAAAAATACGTAAAATTACGAAAATTAAAACATATAATATAATATTAACAAGCAAAATACTTTCATATTTGAACAAATTTCATGTTTTAACAATTTATTGTCATAAAACAAAAAATCCATTGTCATATAGGACAAGTTTACTTGTGAAATTTCATGTCACAAAATTCCTTTGTTCAAAATACTAATGCATAAACTTGAAAATTTATTACAATAAAATATTACAGATAGCATTCAAAAATAATTTTCAATAGATCTTTTGTTATAGACATTCACAAGGATTCAAATTTAAACAAGACTTCTTCAAGTTTAATTTTGAAATATATTCTCAGTTGGAATATGTTTTTTCTTCTATCATATTTTAAAATACAAATATATGCACGAATAATATTACAAAAATTAATAATTCAAATAAAAATAATTATTAATTAAAAAATAAAATATTTTTTCCCCAAAAAATAAAATGAAATTTTTTTGCAATCAATTTTTTTTTTAAAATAAATTTTATTTCTTTTGAAAATTGAGTTGTCGGAACTAAGTACACTACCAAGTACTCCAGAAAGCATGAATACGGCAAGTGAGAGAATCACTACCCCATCTCCTCAAGGAGGATCAGGCTCTGGGAGTACACACCCTCAAGTACATTATGTTATGCCAGCTGATGAAACCATACGTCCGATACAAGGTCCAAGTGGGAAAATATTTGATGGTCAATATTACTTGGACTGGAAACGTATGATCATAGCTTTAATAAGGGGTTTGGGATATTGGGATGTTTTTGGACCACACCCCAAACTAAAAATCTATATCGAAAATATGGACAATTTACAATACAGACCATCTTCAAACTCTGCTAAAGCATATTTTAAAAAACAAGAATGTGCAAAAGCATTTATCATGGAATGCATGACATATAATGTATCAAAACAAATTAGGGAATGTAAAACAGTAGATCAAATTTTTGAAAAATTAGATATAACTTATGGTTCTAAAACCAAAATAGTTGCAAACATGGCAAAATCAAAATGGACAGCTTTTTGCTTTACACCTGGTGGTAATATAAGAGGTTTTTTAAATAAATGGGACATATTAGTACAAGAAGTTCGTGATGCAGGGAAGGAAGTATCTGAAGAAGAGGAATTGGAAAATCTTCAATTGGCACTAGGATACGAGTAAACCATTGCAAAAATGCAATTTGATAATCTCCCTGAAAATATAAAAAATTTAGAAGTATTCAAACAAATATTAAAAGAAGACGGTGATCAAAAAATGAGAGATAAACAAATTAAATTACAATACCAATCGTCTAACAAAAAATTCGATAATAATGGGAATAAATTTAAAAATAATAATACAAATTATAATAATAATAAAGACAATAGATGGAATAGAAATAATAATTATAGACGAAATAATAACACAAATGGAAATAATAATGGAAATAATAATAATAATAATTATAGAAATAATAATCAATCACCTAGAAAAAATAATAAAGAAGAAAGATGTTTCATATGTAACCAAACGGGACATTATAAAAATAAATGCCCTGATTATAAACCTGAAAATAAAGAACAAAATAAAGAAAAACCAAAATATAAAGATAAAAAAGAAGAAGAAAGACCAATAAAATTATCTTACATGGTTAAAAAATACAGCAACAATGAAGACTGGCTTTTAAAAAAATTAATTAAAGATAATACAAAAAATGAAAATTATATACAACTAAAAAAAAAAATGTTACTTGATGGGGGGGGGGTGGAAGTCCATCTCACATCAAATATAGAAAAATTAATTAATGTAACCAAATTTAAAATTACAGTGAAATTACAGTGTGCACTTAAAGACACTTATTTATATGCTACACATATGGGAAACATGAGAATAGTAGTAGAAAATGAAAATAAAATTCAAACAGCAATTGAATTATTAGAGGTCCATTATGTACCGGATCTGTCATTGGATATTATGTCTGGAATTAAGGTGACAGAATCTGGAATATTATATATGGACCAGGAAAAAGAAAAAATACAAACATATTTCATAGAAACTGGAGACATTCTATTTACATCTTATAAAATTGATGGTGTCTTTCAGGTAAATTACGATTACATAAATATACCAAAAAAATGTATGCCTGTCACTCAAAATCAAGATGATGACGAATGGGATTCCTTTTCTGTCAAATTAGAAATAGAAGAAGAGGAAGAAGAACCCATTAATAATAATAATTTAGAAGAAAGTAATGAAAATAATAATACTACAACAGAAAATAATAATAATGAAGATAATAATAATAAAAAAATAATAATTATAATATTTCAGATAATTCATTAGAAATAATTCAAAATAACACAAATAATCATAAAAAAATGATTTGGTATAGACGAATAGGCCATTTAAATGGAAAATACATGAGATATTTACATAAAGTCACAATAGGAATTCCAAAAACAATTAATTTTAAAGATGATGATTTGATAAATAGTGAAATTTGCAAAATAGTAAATAGCCAACGTCTAGGCCATAATAATGTTAGAAATAAACCCCAAAGGAGACTGGAAATTATATCCTCCGACATTATGGGACCATTCACACCCACAATAGCTAATCAAAAATATATATAACATTCATTGATAATTATAGCAAATACACATCAAATAAAAGTCAAGTATTTACAGAATTTAAAAATATTTTTCTCTCAATGAAAAACAAATTCCCTGAAACACCAATAAGTCAAATAAGATGCGATAATGCGAAGGAATATACAGATCAAAAATTGGTAAAATTTTGTGAAGAAAATGGAGTACAAATAGAAAATGTATTTCCTTACTCACCAGAATTAAATGGAATTGCTGAACGTTAAAATCAAACTTTGATGAAAAGAGTAAGAAGTTTACTAATTGATGGTTATCTAGATATTAAGTATTGGGCACATGCAATATTTACAGCTGCATATTTAATAAATAGATCACCAACAAGAGTAAATTCAGAATACAAAACTCCATACGAAATTTTTTTTGGCAAAAAACCTAATTTGGATAATTTAAAAATTTTTGGAGCATTAGTTTATAGACATATTCTACTCGAGGTTTGACAGCAGAATGCGACTAAATCTAAAAATAAAAATGAACAGAGAATAGACCCAAAATTTGCACCAAGAGGGGAAAAGGGAATACTCATAGGATATACTATTACGGGATATTGCATTAGAGATCCCTTCTCAAATAAATTTAATATATCTTGTGATGCTAAATTTGACGAAAATAAAAATATATCAAACTTAAAAAATTGTGAACAAGAACTGGTACTCAAACCAGCAAATTTTGTAAAAAATTTAGTCAACATAAATACTTTTAACATTACAAAAACTATAGATAATAGGTGGATTGAAGACTGTATACCAACATGCTAAAAGGATGTTAAAAACAACCCATTTAAAAAAGAATGGATGAAAGCTATTGAGGATGAATTTATTTCCCTAGGGGAAATGGACGTCTGGGAAGAGATAAAAATCCTTAAAAACAATAGATACAAGATGGGTTTTTGTAACAAAACCAAACGACGAAGGATACCACCAACCAAAAGCAAGATTAGTTGCTAGGGGCTTCAAGGATAGAACCGAATATGAGTTAGGACAAGTATTCGCCCCCGTTATTCCAATTTGGTTAGTAAGATGGTTCCTATCGATAGTCAATAAATATGATCTAGAAATGGTTCAATATGATGTAAAAACAGCATATCTAAATTCCCCTGCAATAGTCCCTATATACTTAAAGCCCCCAGAAGGTTTATTAATGGAAAGTAATAAATTATTGAGACTTAAAAAATCTATTTATGGCCTAAAAACATCGTCTAAATCATGGTATAATTTAATAAATGAATATATTTAAAAAATGAATTTTGAAAGATCCAAAACAGACAAATGTTTATACTTTAAAAAATCAAAAGAAAAAATAATTTTTATGATCACATACGTTGATGACATATTAATAGCATCAAACACTCCCAAATGGATTAAAAATGTAAATGATTCCTTTAAAAAAAGATTTACCATGAAAATAATTAATAACCCAAGATTTTATTTAGGATTTGAGATCATAAGAGATAGGAAAGAAAATACAATAACGTTAATACAGTCAAGATATATAGAAAAAATATTAAAAAAATATAATCAAAACGAATCAAATTTCATAAACACACCCATAGAAACATCCCTAAAAATTGAAGAAGATGAAAACTGTACAGACGATACTGAATATCGTTCAATGATTGGAGCCCTGTTATATCTAGCTAGAATAACAAGACCCGATATTTCATTTGCAGTAAATTTTTTCTCGAGATTCCAAACAAAATCAAACTCCAAATTAAAAAATCATGTGAGACGAATATTTAAATATGTGAACACGACAAAAGAATTTTTAATTAAATTCACATCGGATAGTAAAGGCATACCCTCTTTCGTAGATGCATCTTATGCCCCAGATGTAAAAGATCACGGAATAAAAATATCAAATTTAAATTTAGGAAAATCTATATCAGGATTTTTAATATATTTAAATGGGGATTTAATAAATTGGAACGTAAGAAGACAAACAATCGTAGCTACAAGCTCAACTGCTTCTGAAATAATTGCAGTATTTGATGCTTTGGACGATATACAAGTCACATTCCTTTTACAAAAAGAAATATTTGAGGAAAATGACCCTGTAAGAATATTTGAAGACAATATATCAGCCCTCAGAATAATGTCAGGAGGAGCTCAAAAACGAGCAAGAGCCTTAATGATAAAATGTTATGCCATTACACAATCGGTGGAGGATAAAGAAATTGAATTCAAAACTGTTGGTACGAATTCACAATTAGCTGACATGCTAACTAAAAGTCTTGACAAACAAAAATTCAGAAACTTAGTCGACAAAATATTAACATCAAATCTCTCACAATAAAATTTCTCAAATTCATAATAATTATTTGGGAAAATCATTTATTTTAAAAGGGGAAGGAATAAAAATATTCGAAGTTAATAATATGTCAAGTCACAGATCGCTGAATATAATAATCTCGTTTTTTGTAGCATAGTACATGAAAATATAATGTTCGAGAAAAGAAAAGAAAAATCACATGTTCAAACAAAATTAATAATATATTATATTCTTTAGGCCAAAAAATACTTGTTGAAACAAAATTTATTTTTGTGTAGGTATTCATTGTCATCTCTGCAAATTCAACTTTTGAATGAACAGAGATTTGAATACAAATCATCGACATGATTTCACATGTTTAGTTGATATTAGTTTATCACATTTCAGAACACCCTTATTCAACAAGTACTAAACAAAATTGAACAAAATTTTTCTCGAACAGCATGAAAGATTGAAAAAATATCCGAATCGAAATCCATTACCACAATATAATATGTCGATAAATAATTTCGAAAATACATCGAAATATATGTTATAATCTAGTCATTATTAATCATTTATTTAATTTTATGTAATTTATTTTATTTATTTTGTTTGGGAAATGAACACAAATGTACAATAATATGATAATTGAAAATTAATTATTTATAATATTCGTTCTCGCGATAAATTATGTTCGCTCGTTTCGTTGGACTGTGGGGAGGGGTGTTGTTCTGCACTCCACCTACACTGGCTCACTAACACTTAGCGCAACTACTCTCGATAGCGCGTACTAACAATATTCAGGTTGTGCGAACAAACACGACTTTTTTCATTCGTTCACCCGAGAACGCTGAAACTCATTTCCCGCTCAAACTTTAATCTCGTAATGGAGGGAGATCATTCATCTTCCTCAAACTTGTAAATTGTACTTTAAATCATTGCATTACAGTATCCCTAACTAACTTGTTTCTTTCCTTGGATTTCAACCTCACTTCAAATTACAACTTAATTCTTAGTTCTTACCAAAAATATTTTGTATATTTTTCTCTTTCGATATTATTATATATATCGATATAATCATCGATACTGATTTTTTAATCAGTCTTATCAATATTAAATTATCACGGTGTTTTCGTCATTGTAAATGTGTTTACCTCGTTTTTAGCCTTCGCTTTATTCCGCATTAATTTGAATCGTACTATGATCGTATCTACTAATTAGTAATTATTAAAAATCGTAATTTCAATAATTTTCGCATATCACAGAACTGAAAAATCTGCGTTAAATCCAGAATGACCATAGATTACATAGGGTTTGCTTACGCCATCACCGTAGCCACTGGCGGTATCGTTGGATATGTTAAAGCTGGTAAGTCTGGGCTAATTCTTAATTTTACATCATATTCGTCGTCGTTGAACTATCTGGTTATGATTCCATACGTTATTCGCGACCATAACCTACTGTCGTTTGTACTTCATGTATCAAATTCTTATAAACATCTCATGCTAAGCTCCATCGGCGATGAGATCGTTTTATTCCTTCACATGTGGTCGTAGCTATTTATTACGAACACCTGCCTGACAGCATTTTCTTTGTCAATTCACCGTTTCATTGAATTTATTTTCACTTCTCGTAGGTAGCTACCCCAGCCTCGGCGCTGGATTAGTTTTTGGTTCACTCTTAGGATATGGAGCCTATCAGATCACCAAGAATCCGAGTAATATTTACTTATCTCTCGGTACGAGCGTGATACTCGCCGGTGTTATGGGAGAACGATTCTATAGGAGTCAGAAACTAATGCCTGCTGGATTAATTACGTTTATCAGGTAATAATGCATCACATGTAATCTTGTCTAGGGTAGATTCAATTAATAAATAATTCTTTTTCAATTTGTATTCATGTACATTATTCTGTAAACGTATTTCACCTTATTTTCAGTGTGGCCATGATTCTTAAATTGTCATACCAAGGAGTTTCGGATCTTATTGCCACTCATAAAGCTCAGTAACCGATAACGGCTGGAATTTTGTACGTTTTATTGTAAGTTGCATCGATTGGGCAAGAAGGGAACATAATGAGCAGCGTTCGATGTGTCAAATTCTGTTCAGTTTCTTCAAAATATCTGGCGGCTATTCCTCATGAATAAATATACTTTATGGCGTTTAGTAATATTCTGAACGACTTTAAATGTTGCGGTATGGCTTCATTATATTATGATTTTATAGAAACGGAAGAGAATGACGTCACATCGAACGCAGCCCGTATTCATCGCAATCAGGTTTATTTTATACCTTCATATTTGTTTTTTTTAAATACACGTAGTAACACGTATTAAGTTGACTCAGTACCGTGGATAGGCTTTCTTTATTTTTGTTAACAATATTCATTGATGGTTTCTTTTCAATAAATTTTTTTATGCTTTAAAAGCATGAAGTGTGGACTGTGAAGGGTTTTTTAATTATCGTTGTTGTTACCACTGAACTGAAATAAAATAAATAAATAAAACAACTTTATTTTTCATGAATTTCCTCGAATTTTTCTTTTTCATTTTTTTTTAATTTAATAAAAAAAATTGCGAGTTTTAATTTATATAAATTATAAAATGGTATACAAAAGACTGGTAGCTCGTTAAACAAAAGAAAAAAGTCATACGCGGTAAAAAGAAACAGAAAAAGAGAAGAAATTATTTAAAAAATACAAATTTACAAAATTTGAGCTACATTTTTCGGTTGTTCCTATGTTTAGTCGACTTATTTAAAAAAAAAAAATTTTAAATATATATAGGAAGATTGCTCGTATTTACAGATTTGGTTAATTTACATACACACACACAAAAATAAAAATCATTTACATAGGAGAAAAGAAAAATACACTTTTATAAAATAAAAATAGAAGAAAAGGAAGGAAAGGAAAAAAAAAAGGTAATCAGTGGAGATCATATTATTTATGTTTCTCATAATGGTTGGTTGTTACACAAGTATTTGATCGCTGCGCAGCAATTTTTTCTAATGTATTCATCGGCGCAGTACTGAAGTCCATATTTAGTTAAATAGTCGTAACAGGAAACAGCACCAGGAATTTCTTCACTCGTATCGACGCAGTCATCGTTTTCTAAAAAAACAAAAAATATGTTAGAAAGTGTGGAGAAAATGTTTTGATGTTTGAAGTTGGTAAAATTCATGAAATCATCAAGTGGGTTATATTATATTGATTAGTAGCAAAAGTAATACACCATCTTTTAAGCAGACTTTTTTGTTTCTCGAAATGATAAATGCATTCTCTTCCCAATAATTAGATAATCTGAGTTAGAAGAGTTCTCAAATTATGGTACAGTACTTGTAGTGATTATGTTATACTAAGGTTTTTTTATTTTTTGTTTTTTCATCATGCTCATCATGAAGGAAATGCATTACGTTGGTTAGTTCCCAATATTTACAATGTATTTTATCTTATTTAAATAGGTTTGGATGTTTTGAAATTTCCATCAGTTGGTTCGAATTTTTGTGATTTTTATCTGTATTTTACCAGTGTAAGGAAATCACACATATACATGTAAGAAAAGCGCATGACTGCATTTTAACTCGTTGCAATATGTCTCAATTTGTTATCTTGTAGATATAGTCATACACATCTCTCTTAAACAGGGTTTAAACTCACATCTCTATTCTCCAATCTTTAATCTGTATTCTGTGAGATTGGGAAATTTTAACTTTTAGAAAATAATTCAAGAGAAAAAGTGTAAACCATAATTCAGTGTTTCCCTTTAGTGAATTTTTTACACATTAAATCTTAGAGAATAAATCAATGAGTATAAACTATCCTTATAGGACTATTCTAGTGTTGAACAGTAGTCGACTATATTTTCAACTATTCAGTTCCAAAAAAGAAGGTAATTTTCTACCGCAATGTACCGAATTCGGAAGCATCGTGGGTAATAGAGGAGAGAGGAAAAAGTTAGGATACATCCTGGATGCAAAATTAAGTATGGCTGTTCGCATACAATTTTTATTTTGCCTAACAATATTTAATTTTACGCTCATGAGAGGCTGCCTCTTCGCGTTTTTGAAAAAAATTACCTTCTTATTTGATATGGACTATAATTAAGAAAAAAATTTTGAAGTTTGAATTCAAATTTGTATACAAATTGGAGGAGATAATTTTATTCTTCACTGCTAGAAATGAAATTTTGCATGAGCATAATTATGTCTTTAAGATATCTCAGACAAGTTCGAAGATGGCAAATCCGTTGTTAGTTTTCAAATTACGGATTTTTGAAGTTTTATTCTAATATAAAATTTTTAGAATCTATGAAGAATACAACCCACAATACGTATTATTTGAGAACCTGTCTACATTCTAGGTTAAATCTACCTTTCTGACTGGCGTGTTTTTGGAATTTTTTGTGATTTTGGTAAAAATAAAATGTTCGTGTTGATTCAGATCTCTATCTGAAATAGTTTTTGCTGTAGAAGACTTTAAATTTGAGTTTGCAGGCACAACTTTTTCCTGAATACTCTCGAAGAGAATATTAAAGGTGTTTTTCTCAAAACATGAATAATCAAGTGCACTTTTTCTGTGTTATTCGTACAGTTTCCTTACATTGTGTGTATTCCTGATTTACCAAAGGAAAATATTATTGTGCTGTTAGAGTCAACAGCCTCTTTTCAGAATTTCGAAGAAGTTCCAATAAAATCACCGTGTTAAATCATGCAAATAGTAATAAAGTTTAATTATTAGATATTACAGTGGGTGTCGTTTAATCCGGACAAATTGGGTTGAAGATGTTTTGTTCGTACTAACCAGAAACCGAATTAAGTGGAGAACAAAAAAAATAAAATAAATTGACCTTTGAGTATGTATGTAATGAGGGGCCGATTCTTCTGTTTTCTTTCTTCAACTATAGAGTGTTTTAGGATTGTATGTCTGTATATTTGTGTATAATTAATTATATTCCCCAAAAATGCCATCTGTGAGCAAAAGTAACTACATGTAGAAATGTTAAACGAAACAGTCCTTAATAACATATTATAATACCTATTCAAAGATTAGGATAAATGAAAAAAAAAAAAATTATATGTCTTTGGTAGTTATGTAGCGTGGTACTGCACTGTAGGGATGTCGATATGCGTCAATTTTTCCATTTTTAGAGATCTTAGGTTAGTAACAAACGCATCTGTCAGGCGAATCTAACACCGAGGGCAGCTAATTTGAAATAAATACTTGAACAGGGGCACATTCAGAAATGATACCGAGGATGGTAAAAGTTCCATATCACGTGACCTCACATTAACCCTACTCGGTAAACACAATCCGTACGATCTTGAGGAGATTTTATTTTAGTACTACGAATTATATGAAGTTACCTCGGGGAATTATTTTCCCTGTCTCTCCAGAGTTGGGGAAAAAAATTACTCTCCTGAGTACAAAATTACCCTTCTGAACTCATCAGGTAACACTTTTCCCTCCACAGTAACCTTTCTGAACGCGTCCCTGCTAGTCAACACTTCCATTATAACTGAAAAAATAATATTTAATTTTTATTATAGATAAAGAAAAAAAAAAAAATTAAAAACCATTTATTATTTTGATCAATATTCCGAATAACTTTAATTCAATATTCTCTTGATATTTGATAATAATAATATTATGTTCGATAATTATCGATGGCAAAAATACTTATCAGTCATAGCGACATTCTTACTGTACTGTAAATCGATTACATTTTATGTAGACAATGGGTTGCTTCAGTTGAATTAAAGACAAAAATCTATTTCATGTGAAAAAAAAAATCGATTCAAATTCTTTTTAGCTTTGAAGAAATAGTTGTTTGGGCTTGCTTTTATTATTTTTGTCCGTATTATCGGAAATTATGTCCAGACTCAGCGGCGAAAAATGCTTGGGAACAGATATGTTCGATCAGTTCCCAGCAATTTTGGCTGCAATGAGCGACCATCCTGATTATCCAGTGGCCGGATTATGTGTCACCCACTGTATTATTATTATTATTAGGTATTATTATGACTATTAATATTAATATTATTATTATTATTATTATTATTATTATAATTATAATTATAATTATAAATACTTATTCTTGTAAGATAGATCAAGCAATCAAGCGTTCAAGCATAAACTATTAAATGTACGTAAAAAAAATCAGTGAGTCAGTATAAACTGAGATTGTATGAAAATTTAGTTGCATAACAAATGTGACGATCATCGTAGAAAAAAAAAGTAGAAGTTCGGAAGAAATTTGAAAATACACCATCAATGAAGTAGGATACCACCTAAGTATATGCGAGTAAAAATGTGAATGTTTTCAATGTAACTGACAGCTGTAATAGGTTTGTTTTTCATCGTGTCTAGATGTAGCTACGAGTGATGTGGATGATGAACAACAGCCCATAGAATAAATATTTTTTCAGTTACCAGTGGGTATGCATACGTGGTAAAAAAGGAGAAGAAGAAGAAGAAATATAAATTAATAGGCCATGAAAAACAGAATAGGTAGGTAGATGTTGAGAAAAGCGGCAGTATTTTCAAGAAATTTAAAGATGATCCGTTAGTTCATGCCGGAAAGAAACCGATCGATAGGTTTATTGAGAAAAAAATGGGGGTTTGATTTGTACTCTTTATTAACTTACCGACGTGATCGTTTTTCAAATACGAGTACAAATCGTTTTGAGGTGTCGTTTGGCCGTAAAATAAATTATTATAATCTTGGAAAACGTTTTTGGTCGGTTTTTTGGTGGCGAAAGACGTTGCCGTGTCCGGTTTGGACGACGCGTGGTATTTATTGTTGTACCAATTTTTATTTAAATTCTCGTACGGATTTTTGGTTGTTTGGTGGTGGTTGGTGTAAAAATCGAAAACATTTTTGTAAGGGTTGTAAGGGTCGTATTGCTGCGTATTTTGACTGGACACGGTGGGATTTGTAGCCGTTCTCCAAAATTCTTCCCATTCGGACCTACAAAATATACGAGCACACGCACAAAAAAACAAAAAAACAACCAATGCGTCAAACTACAAGCAAATATTGTACAAAGCGGCATAACATAAATATAATTATTAATTATTTACATCATATGGTATTTACAAAAATGTTAATATTGTACTGTTATATTTTACAATTCGGTATACCTATTATATTTCTAAATCTACATACGTTTTGTACAGTCAGTGGTTCTTCGAAATAGTTTAAACTGGCGGGGGGAGGGGTAAAATTCCCAATTTAGCCAACTTTTCTCGAAGAAAATTTCCAACTTTCGGAAAATTAATACAATCAAAATAAAAAATGTCTTCAGTTTCATGATTTTGCCAGCTGAGATCGAGCCATGGTGATGAAACACCCCCGCACCTTCGATCGAAGAGCCGTTTTGTTTAGTTTCAAAAAAAGAAAAATAGATTGGCATAATTATTTCGGCTACTTTGTATCGAACAATATTAAAAGTACATGTGATGATGTGAAGACTAGCTGATATTTTGGGCCACTATAAAGAAAATATCATTAAAATCATATCTAATTATTAATTACCAATGGAAAAAATAAATCGACTCTGTTTTTGAATAGACTTGGGATCTTGGCTACGTATAACCTGAATTGGCGAAATTCTTTGGATTCTCAATGTTTTTCAATAGAGAAATTATTAACAACGTAGTATGATCCCGAATAAGCACAAAAAGGGCGTTTACTACATCTCATGATATTTTGACATTTTTACTTTATGGATTTAACAAATAGATTAAATTCGTACACCTATTTACTAACTATCTACAGGTATATTAATTTTACATGCTTCGGACATGAATGAACAAATATGTCAAATTTACTGATGAGTTTTCTGATCATAACCACCTACATATTAACTATGCATATAGAGATAGGATACGTATAGTTGGATAGGTACCTAAATACGTTTATTTACTACTTGGATTAGAGTTCTTAGTTTAAATTAGCAGAAATTTCAGACATAGGATATTAATAAAACTTCGAAGGACGAGTGAATTTATTTTCCTACTGTTTTTACCTCACTAAAACTGCTTGTTTTTTGCAATATAATATTTTTTTAGATTTATTTATTGTTGGCTTCTCTTGTGGTATCGATAACACACTGTCCGGTAATGAAAATTAATTGATGTTTTTATGAGAAGAGGATGGGTTCCAGTAGTCAATAGTCTTCTGATATGAAATTTTCCGTTTAATGTGAGAATCTTCCCGACAGAAACTGATCGCAAATCTACGATTTTGAAATTGTGAAGCCAAGCACCTAATCAACGAATTATTTAATGAATTTTTTCAAAACAATATTCTATATAATATAATAATACAGGTTTCTTGAAAAGCCATACGAATTTTAACAGCCAACGATTGAGAAACTGATAGGAAAACCAAATTTTTTGGCGCATTGGAAACCAAATTTAACAGAAATTTCAAAATTCTGAAGTGGAAACGAAATTTGAAACAATTAATCAACTAGAAATTGCGATCAAGACCAATAACGGAAACGTAAGAGAAACCAAATAATGAATCATTGATCAGTTTCCATTTCTCACGTGAATAATTTTCAATTTTGAAGAAAAAATTATAAAATATCAATATTTTTCAATTCATATCGAAACTATTTCAATGTTACTCATCGGCGCAGATGAGGTTTCACATTGGAGGGAGACAGAATAATTTTATGGCTTTTTTTTGCTCCTTATCACTTTTAAAATTGGGAAATGGGCATCTCTGGAACCCTGAATCACGAATTTATTAAAAAAATTTCGTAAATGACAAGCGAAACAAAAAAAAATTCCAAAAACGTTTTGGGGGACTATCACCCTTCCCTGGTTCGAGGAAATTTTTTTTTTTAGAAGAAAAATCGCCTCGAACAATTGAGGTAGGTAACCAATCATCGCAGCAGCAATGTGTCGCATTCATTATTGTGATAAAGTCGTCTTCTCAAGACTGACAAACCTAATGAAGAAGTTTTCTACTAAAAATCTAATTCGTTTTCAAAAAAAAATGGAGCATTAGTAGTACAGATCTTCTATTTTTCGCAAATATTACTCCAAATTGTTCTTAAACTAGTCTTTTTTTTTATCAGGTATCATAAAAAATCGATACCTACACAAAAGGTTGGCTGTTGCGGACAATAGAAATCATAGCCCTTGAAAAAAGGATTGTTTATTGCACACAAAAGAAAAAGTGAATGATCATATACCTTTTTGTTCTTTTTCAAACTTGAATCCCACAACAGCAGAGAAACCTGTATGTGGGATCCATTTCTCGGATCCAAGTTTGGTCGAAAAAATATAACGTTAGTTTGTCAGTCTGTTTACAATAGTATAATTATCTCGTGAATTTGAATCATCATTCTCAATTTTTTTTCTGTTGCGGCAGAAATTTGTCATTTGAAAACTTGGAATTAACCGACAGTTTTTTAACTGTTCCAATAAGGAAACTTCTGTTTAGATTTACCTGTAAAAGGTTACTGGAGTCTATACTTTCGTTTAAAATTTTTTTTGTTCGATTTTTGAAACTTAAAAATTTTTGGGTTGTATTACTTTCCGGTCATAGTATTTTCGAGTAGGTACTTAGGTTTGTTTATGCCATACTTAATGAGTCGTCACCAGGGCCGTAACTAGCTTTTTTGTCACCCTGGGCATTCAAACTTTTTGACGCCTTTCCATTACTTCTATAAGACAAAAAAAAATAAAAATTACTGTGAGGGTAGGGAGGAATGAAATTCTTCATCGTCGTCAATGTATCAAATTTACGGAGTTTTTTTTGTTTTTTTTTTTTCAGTTATGCTCGGGTTACCTGTGCCTGGTTATGGCCCTGCGAATCATTTGCTTATGACATTTTTTTTTCATTTGTTTTGAAGTGCAATATCAATTGTTAAGGTTCAGGTGGGTTCTCAGAAAGCACTTAAAGGTGTTCATCATCGCGCGAGTTAAATTTCTCTACAAAATTCTTAAGTATGTAGGTACTTACAAGGTTTTACGAATAAAAAATACCCAATAAATTTTATCCGTTAAAATGTAACATTATTCCTGCCAAATGAAGATGTAACTTGTATGACAGCAATGTTTAGTAAAATACATATTAATTATAGTACTTACATTTTTCATCTGTTTAATATTTTGCTTCGTGAAATATTCGAACGAGTGCTTGCGTACAGGGGCGTAGCCAGGATTTCTTTAATTAAGGGGAAAAAACAACTTTATGACTTTTTCCTTCTTTTTTTTTACTCATTACTTTTGAAAATTTAGAGAACTGAGAAATTTAGCATCCATGCGATCATCATTATATTATATTTATTAGGTACTGAAAATTTTTTTAATTTTGAAAATTGACAAACGAAAACATAAACAAAAAATGAGGTCATGGAGGAGCAATCACCCCTTTGACCTCTTGGCTTCGCCCTTGCAGGCGTACAGGATTAATATTTTCAAAATTTAATGTACCTACTTAATGAACGAACTTTGTTATTTTACTCTTCGATTTGCGAACTCATGCTCATGTTATATTTTTTTTTTTTGTCTACTTGATGAGTAGGCTGCTCTATCTACCGTGAAATTTGACCCACCCGATGGTGAAGACCCTGTATCAGCTCAATGTTCCTTCAAAATTCATGTTGTTTCAGCCAATATTCACTGTGCGCGATTGACTCATCCATTTTGGAGAAATAAAAATTTTAAATTTATGCCACAAACCGAATTAATTAGCCCGCGGTGTTGATAATTACGGCCACTACATAAAACATCTGAAGTATGGTACAAAATACGGAACTGTACAGCACTGTATGTCCTTCGCTCCAAATTACCGCTGTATTAAAAACCTACCTTTTGGTTGAATTGCCATAAAATGCTCGTCCAAAGATATCCTGATCTTGTCTACGTAAATACGATGGAGTATTTTGCGAATAATCTGGAATTATATTTTCGTGCTCCGATATGCATATACCGTTACTACAAGTCTGTAATCAAAACACAACTCAACTCAAAAACGTGAGAAAAATTAACGAACACTCTAACAAACCTGCCTACTTAAAAAAAAATAAAAAATAAAAATATTCAGAAATAGGGAACTTGAAACTACAGGGTTCTGAAGTAAAACCTTTTCCCTAATTTTATTGGGGTATAACAATCTTTTATTGATTATGATTACACTGACTTACCTTAAATCATATTTCAATAAAGTAGTATTTCGATATAAATCCTTGGTAAAAAGTTCCATACAGAGTGCACTGTATTGAATTTGGTTCGTATGAGGGATTTTTTAAAATGGATTTTGACTAAATGACGGCAATTCAGCAACATTTTATGAAAATATCCCAGATATTTTGATGGAATTTTTATACTTTTCTGGTTATAAATTTTTCCAAAATTTGGTTTTTTAAAAACGATTTGATTGTATTACCAAAGTTTTAGTCTATATGGAAATTTTCAAACGCTGACAAGAGACAAAAACGTGTTAATTTTACTAAATTCAAGATTTTCTAATACCTAGCCATAAACAGTGCGTAACTGTCGGAAATAGAACTGATTGCGAGGTATTTTAAGGAGGGGTTCTGAATAAACTGATTCAGATGAAAAACAATTAATATTTTGCAGATGGGTGATACAATTATTGCGATGGAACAAGCGAAAATACGCCTTTTAAAAAGTGGGTTATGCAATTTGTCTTTCATAAGTGTATTTGATGGCGGGAAGTGCAAAGTATGCGAAGTGCCACTTTTTTCAAAAATAATTTCGCGTCAGCAAAATGTATTATGTCCTGGCCTGGCATACATACGTAGCACATAAGACTATGTCCAATAATAGCATCTAAATATTATAGATTTACGGTCAAAGATCGCGCCACCTGTATGTCCCTACATTATGTTACTACTAGCGTAATGTTCTAAAGCCTGATTCACAAGTGGCTAATTTTGTACTTACCTACTAACGAGCAGTTCGGGGTACTATTCTGTTAATAGTTGAAGTCAATTTGGTGTTTTTAGTAATTTAAGTTAACTGTAGATTGACGGATAGTCTAACAAAAGTCTCGCTGGAATCTCACAAGATAATCCGCCATGCATAGTTAATAACTTTAACAGTTAACAGAATAGTACCCCAAGTAGCTGACTGGTAGCATGAAAACCAGTCAAGTGTGAATCAGACTTAAGTACCACTTACCACGGATGGTAAAATATTATTTTCATGTCATAATTCAGTTTCAATTCTATTATTTTCTTCTTGTACGTTGTACTTTTGCTGTAATTATTACTAATATAAAAATGGATGAATCAATTTGTAGTACATATAGTCAGAGTTGGTATTTAGCATGTTATGACATGTTTTTTTTTATACATGGATTTGGAATGTATTCGATTTGAATTTCAGTCTCTCAACTTTTGGATGATTTTACTTAGAAATTTGACCAGATTTATAATACTTAGGTAAGATATATAAAAGAATTTAAACAAGTCAAAAAAATTCAAATTTCATTTTTAAAACTCACAGGCAGTTATTTGTGTCATCTGTCAAAAATAAAAATTGGTATGTAGCATACTTTGCCCTTCTTGCCTTCATTTGCAAACAAACATGGCGAAGGCAGCAATGATAATAATTATTTTGGTAGTCATTGTTGGTATTATGCAATTAATTATTCACTAATTATAAAAAATGCATAAATATTCTCCATAAAGGGGGTAATTTAAAAAATAAATACATTAATGAATCGGCAATCAAATGAAATATTGATATAACGTTAAGTAGAAATGTTGAAATGTTTTGAAAAATTGTTTAAAAAACTGAAACTTTAATCACTCCTTCAATATGGAGCATACGTCACACGAGTAAATATTTTTTACTTGTCTCATCGAATAATATCAATCAGTAAAATATTGCGAGCCTTACAGTCGATCAGCCTGTATAAGATTCAAATACTTAATGTCACTAGTGATTTGATTTATATCTTAATAGGCATAAATATATGTGTGGGTTCATGTGTAGTAGTACACGACATCACACAAACACCAATAGAAGGTGGAGCATGTTCTTCTGAAAGACGAGTGTGTGAGCCTAGCTCAGTATCAAAGTTTAGCTACGTAGATGAAATACATAGCCGTGAGCGCAAAAAGATAGTTCATGGAGTTTAGTCCTCTGGCCCACTAGGTAATCGACGAGTGTGTAATACACTGGTTGGTCAACAATCACCATCGCCGCAATATGTATTACATATATGTATAATTTTGTTTTCAAATAGTCCCATTTTACGTAAATAAATGAAAAAATCTGGATAAATTTTCACCTGGCCATCACCACAAGGAGAACCTTCAGCAGCCGGCCTATAGGCCACACAATATCCGGATCCAGAGTCGAAACAAAATAGTTGCGAGCAAACACGTTCGTCTTTCTGCAAAAACAAATCAAGCCGAATATGCCAGCCATGTATTTATAACGACTGTATAGACAAACGATGCCCAAATTTTAGCCAATTCAGCGTAGGTACGTTTAAAAACTCACGAAACAAGCGCTGGTTCCTCGATCTCTTCGACACTGAGCGTCTAGAGACAGCAATTTACCGGGTAACACACGTGGAAGTGATTCATCTTCGTGCGGTGAATTGTACAGGCAAGTGGCGGTATCACCGCTAAAGTTGTGAAAATCAGAAACACATAAATCGTTCGGTTCCGGCGAGGTGGGCAAACCGCGCAGAGTTTTTCACTTACTTCAGAAAGTGGTGGAAAGACGAAACGCTGCACGGAGACCATTTGAAGCCTTTTTCCGAATGCCTTAGATCGCTCATGATGAATCCGTCTTCCCAGCGACATTTTTCAGCTCCAGGGCCACCGAGGTAGGTAGGTGGTGGTGACCCATCGTGTACAGCACCCAACCTGCGCGTACACCAAAAGGTTTTTACACACGTTCAGCCTTTTTCAGCTAGTAGAAAAAAAAATAAAGAAAAAAACGTTCCAACTCGTCGAATGGAACCAGATTTTCGATCGATACTTACAAATGGCCAACTTCGTGAGCAGCGACAATAATTCCGGAAAATCCTCCAGTATCTTCGATAATGGCAACACTATTAACTTTTTCTAGTCGCTTATTCACGACGCATGCTCCGCCGACGTAAGCAAAACCTGGTATAAATTGAAAATTCAAAATAATTTATCAAAATTAATGACCGATTTTTATGACAGTATAGTCGGTATCTATACTGCTTAGTTATCTCGCGTCACCAAAAAAGAATGTCGATTTATGCAAAAATAAAAGGCTATAAGAAGTTGGTACGACTGAATATGGCCATGAGTGTTTCCAACATTTTAGCATGAAGGAAGCTTCTATTTTGGTTGAGCATTTTAACTGCAATCGTCGTATAATAATATTATTCTCCTAATGAATTATCAAAATTGGGTAATACAATATCTGCCTATAGATTATCAACAGACAGTTGGTTACTTTTTAAGTAGGTCTCTACGAAAATCTACTTATTAATCTTGTGCTCATGGAAGGACCTAGGTGTGGAAGTAAGTACGTTTTTCGTTTCATGACCCAATGAATATTTTAGCACCATTTTTGAAAAAATTCATATGTATTTATAAATGTATGTATGCCCAATTCTTGTTAACACGATACAGGGCGTAATTCTTGTTCGATGGTCACGAAATTGGGACCAAACATTCGTGTTAAGTCGAGGATTAGACCATTTGAATTTGGGGAAAATTAATTTTACGGTACGTCAGGAATGGACGATTATGTTGCAGTTTTGGCAGTTTTATGGCTTTAAAAAACGTAATTTCAAAGCAATAGTCACAAAACTTGGTACAGTTATTTATTTGAACCTATTCTAATATCTTTCCAAGTTTGGTTGCGATTGATTTTATGGTTCACGCCCTGGGGCTGTTGGAGGAGCTAATTTTCGATGTTGACTCACAAAAACTTGCAATTCTTATCCAATAGTCACAAAATTTGGTACAAACAGCACATTTGACCCAAAGGCAAGCCCTACTAATTTTCATTTTAATTGGTTAATTTGTTCCCAAGTTATAAGTCATTCAGTGTGATTTTCTTTATTTTACTCTTCAGATAACAGCCTTAAAAAATCCATTTTTCAAGCTTGAAACGAAAAAAATTTTTTTTAGCCCCAAAAAAGCAGAATTACTTCAAAAAGTACATTGTCCCTCTACCACGATAGTTGATTTGCAGATTCGAACTCTATACCCCTGAAATACGGAAGTTCCATCTTTGAGTTTAACCAGCTGGGCCACAGTTTGTTTTGATTATGTTAGAGAGTTTCAGCGTTATTAGAACTGACATTATTTAAATTTGATTCATTATGAAGTTCAGTTTGTGATAACTTATTTTCTGATACAGTTTTCTTTCTACTCTTTGGACAAAATTCATAATTCTTTCTCTCGAAAACCTACTTTTTCTAGCGAGGCTTGCTGCGCTAGTTTTTTTATCTTTGCATTTGTCCTCCAAAAATAGAAAACCGCAAGAAATGACGTGGTTTTCGTCTATTGTACAAAAATGATAAACTTTTTTTCTGACGCCAAACGCCAATTTATTTTCGCAAAATATGACTGAAAAAAAAATTTTCCTATACTGAAAAAACGTGATTTTCATGAGTGATTGAATGGTTGCTTATACTCCTAAAATTAAAGCATGAATTTTTTCACTTTGGAGAGAGAAGCTGTTTTGAAGAATATTGTCATCAGATGTTTACTAATGAATCGAATAAGATGAAATTTTATCCATAGATACGTGTGATAGTGGTATAGCTTGAAAAAAAAATCTTATACTTTCTTTAAGAGCTGAAAAAATCGTGATTTTTATGGTAATATTGCATGATTGTATATTCCTGTGAAATGAAAAGAAAATTTTTTCATTTTTTTTTTTTAGTATTATTGGTTCTTTTATTATAAATTAAAAATAAAGAACGAAGCTTTTCTGAAGAATCGTCGTCAGATCTTTACAAATTAATCTGTTGAGATGAAATTTTTTCCACAGATGGGTAAATTAATTGGAGGTACCACTTTGAAAAAAAAATAGCAGTTCTCGTACCTAATTCGTAGGCTGAAAAAAATGTGTTGGTGTATTACATGACTGAATTTACCTTTAAAATGAAGGCATAATTCTCTTCTCTTAAAAAAAAATAGTTATTGGCTCATCCAGTGGTGAGTGAATCTAAAGAGAATTTGAAGCTATTCAGTCACATAAAATTTAGTCTTGTTATAGAAACGAATTTTTCGTTAATAATAGGAATCTCAATAATTACACCAGTTGGAAACTGTTAACTGCATAAACAAATTTTTGGAATTACCCAAATTGGCCGGAATTCCCCTGCGCTCATCAACAGAATAAAAAGTAAAGCTGTTTGGGAGAATCATCATCAGATCATATTACTAATGGGATTAACTGAGATGAAATTCTGTCCATAGATTGGTGTTGTGGTAGTTCCCTGTTTCCCACATTACTGTAAGCCTTCTACAAATTTACTGTTTTATTTTTATTCAAATTTTTTGATTTTTTCATATAAAATGTTTTAAAGACAGGAATTGGTTTTACTTTTTTTTTTTTTTTTTTTTTTTTTTACAAAATAGATTTAATTCTTTATAGCGTGAATATCAAAACACACTGATGCCATCATTATAATACAACAAGCCGTTAATTATTTCACAAAATTATTTCTCCGATATTATTTCTCCAGTTTTTCCCTCATTCTCAATGGACATGCATCACTATTCACACAACCACACACAGACACAGAAAAAATGTTCTTTTCTTTCCTCTGAAACAAAGAATTCTACAATGTTACCTACATAGGGATGCCAGCTAAAATTCAGGGTCAGCACAAGTCAAAGTGATGCGGAGTGGCGTGTCAGGGCTTGTAGACTATATTATGTATCTGGCTAGGAAATTTCATATTTTGTCTCAAATATTGAATGATAATGCAATAATTTATTACATTTAGGAGAACAACGTTTTTGAGATCAAATAAATAAGTAGTGTCTGAAAAGACAGTGATCCATAGTTCTATTAAACAAAAAAAAAAATTAATTTAAAAATAATCCGATTCAATATTTGGCATTTATTTTCAAATTAATGATAATATCATCGATTTTCTGAAGGGGTAACTTTTGAGAAATTTTTGGATATTGCCAGAGTAATTCATCTCCTCATATCACCAAAATAGCTCCTGTTGCTAAGATTCTTTCATCTTATTCCTATTCCCATTATTACATACTTACCTAATACTAATTTAATACTTAATAAACACTGTGGGGAAATTTTGACCCAATTGGGCGGATAAGAGATGTATTTTCGACTTCCCTGATTAAGGGTGAAGTCCATATTATTCTGTGTTTGTTTGGGTGATACCTTCAATTATGTAATTATTTCCCATTTAGATGATAAGTGACAAAAGGGATGGGAAAAGGTTGTGGTCAAGATAGACAATGTTTATAGTTGGCAGTATCCCTATCCCCTACATTTGGTGCATTGTCTCCTATTTTGCTACTGCAATAGTTAGAATGATTAACGTAATACTTCTTTTTTTCAGCTATTTTTGGCTATTTTCAGCTACCTTAATACTTATTGTTCATCAAAATAGGTTGTATAAATGAATCTATATTCAAGTGAAACAGTTTTTCTTAAAATTTTACGTACCACACCTGTAAGTTACTATTTTGAAAAGTCAGGTTTTACTATTCATTCCTATGACCTCAATTTGTGAGTTAATTCAGAAAAAATTTATTATTTCAAGACACCTTTTCAGTGTAATTTGAACCCCAACTAACGCACAACTTGACATGAATAGGTATTTGCTTCTTGTTATTTAGCCTAAAACAAATACAAGAAAATTTGCCTCACTAATAGGCTCAATATTTCAGTTCTTTTTCGAAAAGGACCTTAAATAGGTATACTTTTGGATTCTGTAGAGATTAGAGAAAGATAATTTAAATTTTTCTCGACATCAACACCTTGATTCTTCTTCCCACCTATTTTCTTCTGTGAAATTAATTTAAATTGAAATAATGTGTAGGCTATAAACATAGTTTTATTGATAAAAATATTTTTGTAATTTAGCAAATAAGCTATAATACTTGACTTAATTGCGGCCAACATTTTTAAGAATCCTTCGAGACACATAGAAGTAATTTCAGAGAGCCCAATGAGCCATGTCCAGCATAATGTTACTGTAAAAATGTATGAAATTATCAAATTATCATAATAATTTGGCTAGAAGGTTTTTTCTGCTCAAAGTGGGTTACTTTCTCCACAATAAACGTATAAGCCATTAATTAGTTCGTTAAAATTATTTCACAAAATTATTACCCCGATATTATTTCGCCAATTATTCCATCATATTTGATGCGCATGTGTCGATCCATACAGACACGAAAAAAAAAAGTTTGTTGCTTCCTCCGAAACAATGAATTTCTATAGTGTTACCTACAGGTATGTTAGAAAAAATCCTGGGCCCGCACAAGCCAAAGTGCCATGGAGTGGTGCTTCAGGGCTTGTATACATAATTATAAGGATGCGCAATGATTTTTAATTGGAATCGATAAATTGTATTGCATAAAACGACATTCATTTTTTCCAAAACTGAAAAATTTACTGAGTTCAGTCATAAACAAGGTCACTGCCATTACATTCCCAAAGAAATAAAACTATAATTATTATTACTATTATATGAAGGTATGTAATAATTCAATGTGATAAAGAAGCATGCTGTATAAATAAGTGGACGATGTAAATACAGACTCTGAGAATTATTTTCAATGAGTTAATGATAAAAAACTTGTTCACGCAAATAAAATAAATTCGACTAAAAAGAATAGGCATCGCGTACCATCCTTTTCAAAACACCTACTAAGTACAAAAAGAATTGAATTACTTTTTAATTTTGAAAAAACATGCATAAAAATAGAATTTTAAGCATTCAGAAAATTTTATTTCTTTAATTATGGCAGCAGTAGTTGAAAAACTATAATACACAGAAGAGAACAAGTTTTGCGTGACTACAACCTCATTTGAAGGTAGGAAATTTTTTTATTTTTTTTCAAGTAACGAACAGCAATTTTTAACAATTATTTTTTGTCAACGAATGAGAAAGTCTGTAATTGTAATTGAAATTACAAGAATAAGATATATACTTTAGCAAGATGACAAAGCATATCAAAAATTAGTCTACCATAACCGAAAACGAAAGCAAATATGTGCACCCAATCACCACTGCAAATTCATTTCGCACTTCAACACAAACATTCAAGCAATGAATAACTTATAAATATTATTTGTTGGTGATGAAGTTACATTATTATATGTAGTGTTCATGACGTTGCAAATATTGTACATCAATCATTATTTACAATTACCTGCTGTGCCTCTGTTGCACGCATCGTTTTGATAATGCCTTCTGCACATATCTAATCTGGAAATGAGAAACTTTATTAAACTGATATTTCCCTGTGTTTTCTTCTCGTATTTATTTTTTCTTTCTAACTCTTCATCGCTAACACAGATCGACCAAACGATCAAGTTCACGAACACAAACTGAATCAATGCGTCTTGAATTTCATTAAATTCGTGATTCGAAAGTTAAAATTCATGAAAAACAAAAATATTTGGTTAAAGATACTGACAGAAACGTCAATCATTGTAAAACCAAAGAGGAATTTTCAGTCTAATTTAATGACAAGTTCGATAAAACACCATTCGCAGATTAGAAAAGTATAGAAGTTGTTGTTGTTGTAATTGTTGTTGTTGTTATTTTTTCTTATTTTTTAAAAATCATATTTTTTAGCTACCTCAATCTTCTTCTCACCAGAGAAAAATTTTTACATCATTGAAATGATGAATAAAAACGATTTTTTCCTTTATGACTTTAACTACAAGAATTTTATTTTATTTTTTATGAAAGGAGACATAATACTGGTACTCATTCTTGATAGACATTCGTAAAAAAATATCTATAGGCCTGAGTGTATCAAAAACAACACGAAACGTATATTCTGTAGGCCGGTGTTAAGTAGGGAGAAAAAAACAAACAACGACGCGTGATTTTTGGCCAATTGTAATGCAACGCCTTAAAAGTCAAGGTATGCAATAAGACGTACAAATAAATACGCAAACTGGTTTAGTCGTGATAATTCGTAGAAAATCAGTTCAATGTTCATAATATTTTCCTGCAGAGACGGCCAACCCTAAAATTACATTTTAGAAAGATTTCTAATCGATTGTAAGAAAAGATGAGTAAAAATTGTTCATCTATTTAAACTATATACCTACTGAGAATAAAATATCGATTACCTAATGTAAAATTTGATTAGCAGCGATACAATAAGAACATCTATTTTTTGATAAAAGCCTCCAGAACCATAATATTATGTAGACTAAGGAATAGTATCTCACAAAGAGTAAAGTTCACGCCGAGGAGTCGAACTTAAAAATTCCTTTACAGATAATAACATACAAAGAACTTTATAAATAGCGGTTTTATATAGGTGCGTGAAATTGTCATAATTATAATTTTTGAGGCTATAGAAATACTTTCGAAACACATCAAGAAGAATTTAATCTTTTTTTCATATGTAATAAAACATCGACCACAACTGATAAAAAAGTATTCCAATTTGATGGTCATTTTTCGAAATAAAACAATTTTTAGTTCAAAAGATTGCAGAATTTTCATACAACAAAGAATTTAACCATTTGAGATGAATGAAAACATACTTAACGTTTGATTGTAAAAATTTGACCCACAAAAAGAAATTACGTCAATAGGGGCTGAAAAAACTGTACCTATATAAACTTAGCAGCCATTGCATGAATGTAGCATATATTTTTAGCCTATTGATCAGTGTCGAAAATCGGATGCCTACTTCAAGAAAGGTTTATCGTTTTAGTAAATTGAATCATATTTGTTATTAGGTATGAGATTGTTTACGTCAACAATGCTACGATCACTCATTAAAATTAATTTCCACAACTCTACGAGAAATGCTCGAGCATTAAAACGCGAGATTCGAGTCAGGTTAATCGCTACCGGGGGTTAATATTCTTATGTACACAATAAACTACAAAACCAATGTACACATTCGATAACAAAGGATGAAATTTTCAAACTACCGCACCTAAATAATTAATTTAGTGGCAACAAAACTACTTAAGCAGTCGACATTTATGTACAGGGAACTAATGCAAACGCATAAAAATTCAAAAAATTCAAACATACCGGCCGTTCCTTTTGTGCAACGGCCCCCTTTTCGACGGCGACACATATCATACCTAAATGAAGGCAGAAATATTATGTAATTTTGTACATATTTGATTAAATATTACTGTACGATCGAAAACCTGAGGAGCAAGGTTTGCAATATTCCGACGTGAAGACAAAAGTTTCGAATAACTGAAACCGGAAACGAGGAGAAACGAGCGAACAATTAGGTGTGTAAAACAATAAGACGTCATTTCGGCGCGAAAAAACGTCATTTTAAACCAATTAATATGTGGAAATATGGCGGATAAAACATCGTTTTGGAAACTTACTTAGTAACAGCAACCGCGATATCATATACAGGCAGTCTTCGCTCTCTGAATAAATACTTTCCCATATCGGTTAAGGCTGCTGCCGAATCAACAGCATCACGACCGACTCGATTACGTTCTAGGTAAGGGGTTGCATCTCTTCCCTAAATGGAGGGGGGAATCAAAAGTAAAAAAATTATTGGATTACTAGATTGAAGAGAATCAGATATCCAAGGGCGTAGGTACACAGGTCAATCGTAAAGGACGGGGTATACATCTTCACAATCTTCCCTTCCAACGTCCTCAATACCTTGAGTCGTGAGCGAGGATATTCCACAACAGAAGGTAATCTCCAGTTTACATGTTTACCAACTTCATAGGTAAGTATGGGAGAACCAACCTCAGTAAATACTGGCCGATGATTTCTGTTTACTGGCGCTTTTTATATTTGGCTCTATATAATATGCACATTCACATAAATACTTACATACGTAGGTATGTATTAGTGATCTAATTACGTTGTTCATTTGTAGATAATAAAATACAACAAACGCACTTGTCAACATGATGTAATCGGTGATAAGCCAGTTCTTCATGATCTGACAATTATGAATTATGTATAGAATGTAATGAGTAATTTGTGCAGTTATGTGTTTAACATGAGGTGCACTAAATTGGACAGCCTTTTGGCACCAACTGTTGTCAAGGGGTCTGAGTCCCTAAATATCGCTTACAGAATGATCCCCACAGTGATCATGGCGCAAAATATTAAATAATTTTCTTCATTTAAGCCTACAACAATTTAGTTTAGATAAATGAGAAAAAAGGAAAAATAGAAATTTTTTGCTACCAAAGATTTTTTTTAGGAACATTATTGGGAATAGTCCCATAGACACTAAAAATTGCAACCACCTCCTTATTTGGATAATTTTTAACATCCCTGAAATTAGTTTTTTAGAAAATTATTCAAAATTTTGGGATATTTGGAAAAATTTAGCAACGAAATATTTATTTTCTTCATTGAGTCAATTTTAAGTATCCAAAAACCATCTTAAAGGGAAGTACCTACATTGATTGAATAACATAATATTAATTTTTTCCTAATACAATATCTGTCAATAATGCTAAAATTCAGTATGTACATAATTATATTCTACGCCATAAATTTTCTCTACTAAATTTGAAGCAAATGATACGTACTGTCGCATTACATGTTATTTCTTGAGCTATTTCCTATTAATGTGTTAGGGTGGGTAATTAATTTTTTTTTCAATTGAAAAAAATTTTTGTACATAATTAAGTATTACAATGTAAAGGAAATGAGGAACCCTATCAATTTTGGTTGCGATTGTTTCATTTATTCTCAAGTTCTTAGCTATTTAGTGGGATCTAGAATAGAAAAACAATAAAAAATATTTTTCAAATCTATATTGGAAAACTATATAGGTAGGTAGGAATTTTAAATCTCAGTGCAAACAAAATGTAGAAATAGAATATACGTACCCTCGATATAATTAAACCAGCAATGCTAATTCTAACTTTTGGACCTTTTAATAATTTATATCGAAGATCTACGCCATTCCAAAATGATACAAAATATCGTTTAACTTGAACGTTGTCACCACCATGCAATCTGGGAAACATAAAATTAATTGATAAATTCAACACCGAAGACCTGATAAGTTAATAAAAATCAATCTAAACAAACCTATACAATCCTATTGACACAATATGTGTGTATAAAAAAAAAAAAAGCTTCAATTTCTCTCCAACAAAATGAAAATTATCGAGCGTACTTTGCAGTATCTAAAGGACGGCTATTCTATTATCTAATAAAGTAAAATTTGATTTCCCTAGGGCTTGTAGGTTTTGTTGGTTCGGTGAATTGAACCTAGGACCTACATATTCACCAGCTAAAAGTAGTGAACTTAACCACACAGCAATCTCACCGCCAACTATAACTGGCGAGTATATTTTGTTTAGAGCAAGGTATGGTAGTTCCTACACACCCTCCCCTACAGAGACTCAACATGAATTGAACAACATTAGATGCTGTGAGAGGTTGGGCAGAGTCAGAAATGTCTCTTATACCTACACACACAGGCTTACACAACCTATATGGGTTCTATTTCCACTATATAGGGTGCCATCTATCACAGACTCAAGTTAGGAAGGAGAGTTGTGAGTTTCATCATGCACTACTAGGGTATGTGCATGTTCAGCATACATCGAGTCACCAGATGAAGGTTTTGTCAGTTTGGGGAATCAAACCTGGGACCTACATATTATCCAGCTGAAAGTGGTGAACTTAATCACACAGTCATCTCACTGCCAACAATAACTGGCGAATGTATTTTGTATAAAGGGTATGGCTGTTCCCAAAGTGCACTCTCACTTGACTTACTTGATGAAATCAAAATTTATTATAAATTCTGAAATTTTTCTGAAATCTCACTGACATCCTCTTATTTCAGTCACAGGGGCTGAAAGGTAATCTGATGGACAAAACAAACCTAATTTTGATAACAAATGATAAAATTTGTGAAGTGCGACACTTTTGCATACTTCTTTAGTGGAATAGCCCTCCAGATGTAGTATATTATTCCAGTGTAATGGAGAGGAAATTTCCCCTTGGGTGGTCTTCACTATCCACTCTATAGGGATGTGGTGGGGAGTGAGCAATTACAAAAAAACATACAACAGAACAAATTCATATTTTTTCTTCGGGACAAACCAAATGCGGGCCCTTCCGGGCCCCTAAAAAATCCGGACTTTGGGGAATCCCCCTTTTAACCCCTCTTGACAGCACTAAGTAATTAGCATACTGCAAATTACATATGCGCTCTGTTGTGCCTAAATCGCATGGTTTCCGCACTGCTGCATGAAGGAAGCAGCAGAATCGCGTATATTTTGTCAGTGGAGAAGGAGTCGGATTGACTGCACAGTCAATGCATTCGACCGTAATTTGCGCACAAAAATGCTGCAAGTTTCGCCAGAAATGTTGATGTTTCAAAATGCACTTCAAATGACTGGCGAAAAATTCTCACCGATAACCATCATAATCTACGATAACGAGTATTTCCGGATAAATAATGTACGGAGCTTCGCGTTTGACTATCGATCGTTTTCGACGTTTTCTGTCTGTGCGGATTTTGTTGGCGTTCATATCTCCGGCTTCCATGTACGCTGGAAAAATAGAAATTCGTTCGTTAAAAATTGGACAAATTTTTTTCATGTTTTAAAATACGTTATTATTTTTAGCGAATGAAAATTCCGCAGCTCACCAAAATCGCTAAACCTTAAATCAATATTATCTGATGACTGGCGCCGATAGACGACGTGGTGAGGGTGGGCGGTGCCTTCTTTACTTTCCGAATTCAGTGGAAATCCGTTTTCTGATATTTGGTCTTGACCCAGTTTCACTTCTCGGTCGAGGAACATTTCATCTCCGTTGCTACTGCTGCCTTCCAGATCGCTGTTTCGTAGATTTTCCACTTTCTTTTTCGTCAGATACTTCCTAATGTGCAGTGGCAACGGTTTAATCACTAAATCGTGGCCTATCGTACCTTCCTGAAAAGCGAATGTAAGAAAAGTATAACATTGGTGCAGTAGGTATCGTAAATTAGGCTATTCGTGTAAATTTGATACCTAAACTATTAACATCAGGATAACCTGCTATTTTGGAAAACTGCATAGGACCTACCTAACACTAGCGTAATGTACTGCCAAAAGTTTTATGATCTGACGTAACCACGATAAGGATCCCCATCCCCTCCCGCTGTCCAAAACGATCTTCAAAAAAAATTTATATCTGATGATACTATCTCAATAGCTTGTATAGACGTTCCTCTCATCAAATTGAAATTATATGAAATAGGTAATGTTAATTTTCTTCCTCTATAAATAGGTAGCCATTTACAATGCTTTTCACTTAGTTTTTTGATGGTTTAAAAATTTTTTATTTTTCCCCCACCCACATTTCAGATGACCCATTTCTTACTCTAATCTACGAGAGAAAACTAGTAACGTCAGTAAATGGATCAAATAAAATGATTTTATATTTTTCTTAAATTTGAACAGCATTTACTGATGAAAAGGAGTGACCAATTTTGGTCCCACTCGTTGAACGTTGCAGCGTTCATTACTTGGATAAAGAAGAAGAATTTTTCCTGGCATAAAAATATCTTAAGTGGGCATTGGACTGTAATGGGTCAATGATTTAGTATAATTCTTTATATTTAATATCGTATTATTTATGTTGACAAAAAAAATTGAAAAAATTTGACGCAACCAAAATGTTCAAAAACATATTTCGGAACCGACCGCCATTTTGGATCGGGAATGTGAGGGCAGCCAGTCTCGAATTCACAACCTTTGGATGGCTAAGCCGAGCACGAAGCCAATACGATATAAATTCATGTACCTATTTACTACTTCTTTGTTTTCTCTCACCTTTTAATTTACTTTTTTTTGGCGACCATTTTTAAGTTTTCAAACGATAAGTTCTAAATCCACCAATAATCATATTATTCATGATTGTAGTCTGTAAGTATTTTATTGATTTGTAATTAAATCGTTGCATGAATATATTTTTACTAGGAGAACAAAATTAGCAGACAGATAGGTGGACAGTTTTATCTTCGTCAGCTATGTCTTCAAAAATTGATAATAATCTATTCCTTTTTCGACCAGTTTTTCTACAAATTTGTCATGCAGTATTGCGAAGGGAGGGGGGCTACGTTCAAGTCATTACATCCACTTTTTACCTACAAATTTGAAATCCACCCAATAATCGCTTGGCCTGTTCCATGATATCTTATTAACTGAAGTCTAAGAAAAAAATAAAGAAAAAAAGAAGTAGACTGGGCCAATCTTTTTGAGGATCACACTTGAAAGAATATTCACACAAAAAGATAATCAACAGATTATTTGCGTGTTCTGCCTCTTCATATGTAAACATATGCGTAAGCCAAAATCTGGACAAACACTGGCAAGTTTAGAGCCAATTCGGATGGTTTAAATAGGGGCTTATTTATACACATACGTACACACATATGTAGTGATTACATACGTCCTTGTATAAGGGTTGTTCGTTATTTTTTGTAGAGACAAAAAATGGCGGACCAGTTCGTGTACCAAATTATGACATCACCGTCTTTGATTAGTCACAGTTCAGTACTCGTACATTACTTGCACGTACATACAAGTAATTACAATTGAACGTATTTATGCTATTTGGTTTAACATTATAGAGACAAATATTTGCCAGCCTTTCGGCGGTGACTGTTGTCGGAGGTCCAAGCCCCCTCACCTCACACGAGTAATGTCCCCACAACACTTTTCAGTTAAGTTTTTTTTTCCATCTGTTTTGTATTTTTTCAGTAAATTAGATGACCCAAGACGTTTGTTATTGATTTATGAAAAATAAAAATTCTGTGTTATCTCATTACCCACCCTCTCACTATGAGCTTCAGAAAATAAAAATATGATCAGTGCATGGGCACCATTGGAATTTTTTACAGGGTAGTGAGAAGCATGAAAAAAAAAATTGTCAATGTTCATTCGGTGGACCTTGTAAATTTAAAGAAAAAATGAAAAACTCCTGAAAGGGGGTGGAAATGCATCCTTCTGACTTCCCTCAACGGCGCCCATGGGTCAGGGTGAAACACTCTGCATATTTAGCAGGAAGAATGAAAAAATCTAGACGAGTGAAAATTAATACGTCATCATGATTCGAAGTAATAATGAGTATTATTTTACTGCATGTAGACATGTGGGCTATACCTTATAGTTATCACATAGAGGTTATACCTATCTAAAAATAAACTCTCGATACAAAGTTGCAGCATCATCAGACAGTTCCTACGCGATGTAGGCTAACGAAAAATTTCCCATTTCGAATATTTACGTAATGGTTTGCAAAACCAAAATGCATTTTTGAAAAGCAAACATTAATATAATATGTTGTTCATGATCTCAAAATTTTCTGCACAAACGGTTAAATGTTGCCTTGAAAGTATATAAAACATGTGTAGTCGCACCATTAAAAGTGAGCCATCTTTCGTATCCTCGTGCAGTAAAAGTGCAGCTTGATTATTTTCGTCTTGGTACGGATCGCCAACGTATGTCTGCAATCGGTAAAACAAACAGAAAAAAAAATTTTTTTAAAAGTGAGTAAAAATAATTAAAAGTGTACCCACGAATGGTGTATTATTCTAGACGAAAAGATTGACCGTAACTAATTTAACGCAAAAGGAAACGTTAATTATACGAGCTTGCTATATAGGTACGTTGAACCAGATATACGAATGGTTATTACCTGCTATAAGACAGCACACAAGTTGTCGTTGTAGGCAGTAACCTACTCCCTGCAACACCCCGCAATGATACAGTAGTCAAATTTTATTAGCAGAATTTCGTTAACCTCGTCTAAAAAATGTTTGTTTCTAATATTCATATTCCATGCCCTTATGCGTGTGCATATATATATATATATATATATATATATATGTGTGTATACACGTGCGGAGACCTCCAAAGCAGACATGATTAAACCTAAGAGGAAATACCTTCCTCGAAGTACAAAAGTATATCCATGATCCGTATTACATAAACGTCACGTATTATGTTTCCATTTTTGGTTCAACGTACTCGAGTGGGCTTCACTACCTATATAAAGGGTGTATTTTGTAATAAAGCTACAGTACGCTTTTGAAGAAGAAAAATTATCAATATCTACATGCTAATTACTTCCACATGTTACGACAAGATGAGAGGAGTGGTGGTACCTTTATGAAACGAATTGAAAAATAAGTTCCTATAGGCCTGTAGACCTCTGTTGCCTACAATTGTACGAACAACAATTTTTTCTTCCAGTGGCATTAGATAGCTCGATAGCATACAAATGGAAATACTACATTCTGATTTACGAATCAAATGGCTTCTTTTTTTTTTTTTTTTTCTTTTTAATTGACGATAGTCTGACTTTAATTTTAATGTCGACTATATTTGAAAAAAAAATGAAACATGAACAGTCAATCCTATAATGTTGGAAGATGCACAACCAGTACTACCTACCTTGATCTCTGTCCATTTGCTCACCAATTATAAATCTTGGATTCTGAAATTTGTACTCGTGTACAAATGTGCCTATAATTTGCGGTCGTTCTTCGAATTTATAATACATATATAATTAATTAATTAGTTTTGAAATACCGGTTATACACGGTAGCGGTGACCAAGAGAACAGACATTGCATAATATACCAGAAAAGTTCACGCAATGATAGGTACCTAGGTACTTTCCATAGGATGCCGGCCTACCAAATCGAAAATACGTTCTAATGACATTTTTTTATATATTCTGTTGGTGCGAATTCTGCAAGTACCTATTCAGCTACAAATTGCAGTAGCTCATCTTTGTACGAGAATTTACGTAACAGTAAAAATAAAAGAACAGTTACTTTTAAATTACCCACTTGCAAAAAATCGATATGAAGACAGATTTCTGGTAAAACCTGTAACGACAACAATAAAGTGTCTGTCTATCTGTCTGTCAGTCAGTCAGAAAATTATTAATTTGCTGAGCCATCGATGAAAACGTACAGTCCTCTAAATCTTGCGAGTGATTTTATTAGGTAACAAGTCGAATCCGTATCAAGAGACAAAAGTGTAAAATTATGCGCTAGTAAATAGTGCCTACGTGTGGATATTTAACACAGTTTAACTTAAATTATTTCTGGGGTTATGCAAACATTTTTGAATTTTCTGGGCTACGTAGGTATTACCTTAATTTAAATTAATATTCATATAGAAATGTGTAGATGAGTATCTACGTGTTATTTTGTGCTAATGAATTTAAATTTCGAATGGCATTTCTTGTTGGAGGCTTCAACATCCATCCTGACCTTTGTATACAACTCAAATTTCGAAACTTTTTAAAATTTTCGTTCAATTTTTAATTTTTTAAAATAGATTTGAGTATTTTTTTTTAAAGTTCAGACTTCAGGTTATTTCTTCTAAAAGACTCCCATTTCCACCACATACTCCTGAAATTGGGATATTTCTTATAGTTATGTTTCTTTGCTGAAGTTGAAATTCGATAAGAATGCATGTACTTGGAGCAGCAGACGTAAGCATTCTTTTTTAAGAAGTCTTTGACGTATTATTACCTATAGATACCACAAAATTATTGCAATTTTTCGTTCGAATTTATTTTATTTTCAAAAACTTTCGATCGATTTTTATAAAATTTTCACACTCACACCGATATACTAATTAATATTGTGAAATGTGATCAATATCAATAGAAAATTTTCACAGTTGGCTTCATTTTCCGAGTAATTTAAATCCTGTAAATTGATTCCTTCTATTTTATAAATTTTTTATTTTCATCAAATCAAAATTTAATGGATGAACTCTAATATGGGATACCAATTATTTATGTTTAAAACATCAAATAATGTAATCAAAATGTTGTAAGTGGCATATTTTGCGACCATTTGTAAGAAAGAATAAATAATTTTTAAAGCTCCAATTTTGATATTTTGCATAAATTTTCAGGTACCACATATTAGGAAAGTGGATACCCTATTTTGGGAAAACCTTCTATGAATTCATTATTTTGAGTCATGTAACAAAAAAATTCATGTAAAATTAAAGAATGGTTCCATAATTTTTTTAATGTTACAAACAATAACATCAAAGACAACTGATCTTGATTCAACCACAAATTTGAATTTAGATTAATTTTTATAATTTATATACCGTTTTCAAAGTTACGTACCCCATATTCGGTACATTTACCTTATAGGTACATCCAAGTTAATGAGTACTTATACATACCTATCGTAAATGTGCCTTAGATGTAAACCATATAAAAGTAACTTACATCTGGTAACTCGGTGTAACTAATGGATCCATTAGAATTAGATTCGGCAGACCACATTTTTAGGTTGCCTTTGAATAGTTGCTGGTCCAGTGGCTGCAATGCTAATTCGTGTCTTTTGCCAAATGCTTCGAGTTTCAGCAGTTTTTCAGCTATACTTCTTTTGTTTCGTTCATCGGTGGTATTATGCGGTGGTGCTTCTCGTTTATGGATTGAATGCAAAGGAATGATTTCATATTCAGGTACTAGAATCAGAAATAATTATGATTTTAGCATAATTTTGAATTCACTGTGGCAAAACTGCGTTAAATAATGATAAAACTTAACTTAGTACAAATTTTCCATCCTTATTGTGGATTAATTGTAACAAAAGAAAAAATTGTGCATTCACTATAAGTATTGCATTTGAATGTTTAAGGATTTCCAGGGCCGTTGAGGAAAAATTCGGGTCCGGGGAAGAAAAAATTCATGAGCCCCCTAAAAAATCAAAAATTGTCTCTTTGTGCAGGTGTGGACTAATTTTTCTCTTTTTTTTTTTTGAGAATGCTGGGACCGGGAGAATCCCCCTTCCCCTTCCTTCTTGTTAGGCCTGAGGATTTTCTGGCATTTAAATGTTTCAAAAAACGAAGGAAGGGGGTAGGCTAGCTGAAGAATAACTTTCGAAATCTCAATTGGTGATTATACGGGCACTTTGTTGATCCACTAATGGTTTACGGTCATGAAACCTATAGCCATTGCAAAAATCTTTTGAATCATAAGTAAATTTTAAGAAATTTTATTACCAACTCGAAAGTTTTGAAATGTTACATTAATCATTATATTGGTATTCAAAAAATGAAATAGTCTAGATTTCACTGATTATAAAAAATTAATCAAGCCATTTCTTAACCATTGAATTTTCAAATAAATCACGAAAAGTTTTTCGATAAAATGAACTTAATATCCCTTGACCGTTATGATAGATTTACATTTAAAAATTTATTCAATGGTCCATAAATAAGTAGTTACTAAAATATTATAGAACACAAGTTAAAAGAAAAATAAAAAAAAACTCTAGCTCAGCAAGCAACGCTAAAAAATGTAGGTTTCCTAACCAAAACAATTTACATAAATTAATGTATACAATTAAAAAATGAAAATATCTAAATTACTTGCCCGAATTCTAGGTAAAAATCAAAAATCACGTTTAATGAAATTTCAAGGAAATTCATAATAAATTGTATTGTGAGGTTATAAAATTAGAACAGAATCGTTCCAGAAATAATACATTTAGTGATAACATTTCAAACTTAATTATAGCTCTCAAAGTAGAAAATTTGAACCGTGCAAAAACAACCTAATGAAGATCCAGAATTTTGTGAAAATCCGTCAAGTTGAAGGGGCAGAATGCTCCAATATAAAAAAGTAAATTGAATTTATTTTGGATACCTATCATTTTTCTACATTCCAACGGGCCATTCGATTTCGTAAAATTCAGAACTTGAATTTTGAAATTTCGAATTTTCACTTCTTAGAACCAAAACTATAAATTAGAATTGAGAATTAACTTTTAAACATTACTGGTCCAATACTAAAATTCTTGAAAACATTCGAACCCAACAGAAGCTCTCAGTTGTATGAGTTTTCACTTTTCAGAACTAGCAACTAACACTGACATAAAAACTATCAAGTAAAATTGAGAACTAACTTTGAAAAGAACAGTTTTGTAATAGTAACTCTCGAACTTATTTACAGCTTTCAGAATATAGCTTTCCAGACGAAATTAAAAAGCATCTAAGGATAAATTTGGATGATGTAAAAATTTAGAGAAAATCCCTGAAGTCGAAGAGGCGTGAAAAAAGCAACCTGAATTTATAATATACTTAAGTATATTACTTTCAGCCAGTAGTGCAAAAATTTTTCTACGGTCATGAGACGAAAAACGGATCTACTCCTAACCCCGAGTCTTAATACAAGATCAATTTTAATATGTAGATTTTCCACGAAAACCTACATAAAAAGAACTCTATAGATACCTAGGTAATATAATATTTGATTAATAATGATTTTTTATTTTATTTGTTTTCGAACCTGTGGATGCCTGTTTGATGTTGCACAACTCAGGCAAACGTTTTCGGTACAATGTTAAATTAAGAGGCAGTTTATTTAAGGTATAATCGAAGATGAAGTTTTGGTACGAAGTCTCTGCCTCGTTATTACCGAATTTACAATATTAGTAATTTAGTTGCCGACGAAGAATATTACGACACAGTGCTCACTTAAAAAATTACTCCTGGCCAGTCGGTCGTGCTGAAGGAAAATTAAAAAGAAAAAAAAGTACGTAAGATTTAAAAAATCTGTGAATTTTCTCCACGCATGCCAGTTAATGACGCGAAACGAGGTCATTAACATTTGAAATGGTTCATAGAATTTGTAAATCTTCTCAATTTTGACCTAAAGTCGACAACTTTCAAGTGTAGCAAATGTAGTCAAGAATTTCTTCAATCTTGAACAGCATATTATACGAATAGGTACATAGGTGTTCCGTAAATTGAAGTAATTCAATGAACCATGAAAAAATTTCCAACCAATATTTTCTGGACCATAACAACTTGGAGCAGATTTGAATAAAATATTAGCTGGTGGTTGCATAAGTTTTAATTTATAATCACAATTTGTGAAATAAATTTAAATGTAGAAGGTAGAACAATAAAAAAAGTCAACGTTTTAAATTAAAAATCAGCATGTTTTTAAATGTTTCACAGAGACTCGCTAGACTTAATCTATAAACTAGGCAAGTAAAACAAATTACTGAATTAATAGCGTTTTTACTCATCGATATTCTCTTTTAAGATAATAGGCTGGTATTTGTAGCACTATTCAAAAATTGAAATATTTTACGACAGATTTTTCGAAAAGTGCTGAAGATTGCTGTTAATGTAAGCGGCGTGACTGGAGTATAATTTTTGTGGAGTTTTTACCAAATTTTTTCAAGTTACAACCAAATCATAAATTATTTTTTTAACAAAAAATTTTTTGCAGGTTTGATCTCAATCCCCCCTAAATGCACATCCGGCCGCTATGGCAAGGTGAAAAAACGAAATTAAAAGGAGGAAAATAAATTTTGTTAATTTCACCATTCTACTTTTCTCTCCAGAAAAAAAAAAAGAAAAAAAAAGAAAAAAAAAGGTTTATTCAGATAATGAAAGTTTAAATAATTGAAAATGTTGTTAATTGGTGTGGTTGGATAAAAATTTAAGTAGAATGCTAAATTCTTGGGTAATAAAAATACAATGAAGATCGGTTAATCCACCATTTTGATTTCCTTCTGTCATTGCATTTCTCTTTCTAAATTGCATGACGTTCATGTACCATTCCTATAGCGTATTTCATGAAATTTTTTCATTAAAAAGTCAGATTTTATTGTAATAACCTCTTATGTATGAACAATGCTTTTACGATTTTTAGCTCATCATAATTATTATCTCCAATTACAATATATGGTCTATTTTAATTTTATATTATATTGTTTTATGTTTTTTGTTTTTTTGTTTTTCTATGAGAAAAGGAAAAAGTTTTAGAATTTCAATCCGAATAATTCCAATTTTTTTTTTTTTTTACAGTCGAATGTTACTAATATAGTGAGGGTTAAATAACATAGGATAGAGAAATAATAGTATGACGTAATAACAAGAATGAATCCTTCGACAAAACACTCGCAAAATTGGTTAAAACTCGTTATAGCTTGTAAGCACTAACATTTTCAGGTCTTCTCGAGACTACGATCTTTTAAAATAATAGTGCAAAATTCGCAGTCAACGTCTTTAAAATCATACAGGTCGGCCAAGTTCACAAGCGAAAATTGATTTCGTATTTCTTGACGTCATCAGTTCGAATTTTGTCGGGCGCATTAAATACTTGCCCACCTCTGAAGGTATTGAAAATTTGTCTGAATGTAGTCTAATTTAAATTTATGGAATCAACAACCTACAGAGAATAAGGTAGAGGCAACGGAATCGTTGATGTCATTTTGTCTTGCGGGTTGTATTTTCGTTTATATCGAACTTGACTGACCCGTCCAGACGCAGTTGCTAAACATCCCTTTTTTCCACTCCTCAGTATTCAAATTTCCTGCGAGATTTAGCCCTCCTCAAAAATATTTTTAAAAGCCGATTAAGCTCAAACCAAAGTTCAAATTGAAAAAATAAGTAAATATGTCATATCTGCGGATCATGGGCTTTCGTTTGATATGTATATAAACATATATTTTTGTTGGGTCCTTAATACACAAAATAGGGAATAATTTACAACCAATACAGTGATATTTGAATCTTAGCAAGAAAGAACCCTATTATTTTTGGAACGGATTGGCATTATGATGCGTCTGATAGGTATGATTATGTTGCATTTTTACAGTTTAATAGCTCTAAAATGCGTAATTTTCTACCAATAATAGTCACAAAATGTGAGTCAAACATTGATTTGGCACCATTATAACATGAAAACAAATTTGGTTACCACTTCCTTTATGGTTCATCACCTGGGACTTTTGCAGGGGCTCATTTTTGATGTTAACTTAATAAACATCCCAATTATCTGCCAATAGTTGCAAAATCTATTAAAAATTACTTTTGATACAATTTTTTAATATTCTTTAGCTATTTCAAAATAAGTGAAAAAAAAAATCAAAAATCAGTATACCTAACATTGGTGTTTTTTGGTATATAGAAACCTCTCTTCTTTCACTTAATGGTTCCGTAGCCGCTATTTAAGCTAGAAATATAGTATTGAAAAAATTTACTGGAAACTATTTTCTTTCAAATTTTTCAATTGTCCTTAGCTGTTTGAAAATAAGTGACCGAAAAAACGGAAAATAATGAAAAATTTTCTATTTTGTATTGAGTACCATTTCAAAAATATTTTTTTTATGTGATTTTTTTTTTTTTTTCGTGAGTGGTTGTAATTTTTTTTTCTTTATTAGCTGCAGAAAGTATGGTATGCGACAAGTACTAGTTGGCTGTTTCAACTTGTATGCAGTTTGCATTACTCGCCTTCAGCTCATCTGCAAACTGTCTCTTAACTGTCTACAATTCTTCACAATCAGTAAAGAAATATCTCATATTACACACTTGTCACACAATAAACTACTATCAAATACCTATACCTACTTAATTTAAGACTCATATTATGCAAGAACAATACTTGAGTATCAACAGTGAATTAAGAGTCACTTATTTTAACGAAGTGAAGGACTGGCTAAAATTTCACACCTACTTTTTAAATGGACCTAGTTTCTTTCTTATTGATGATAAAATTATGAATATTTTGTGGTATTTTTATTCTAAAACACTTTTCACAATAATATATGTTGAAAAAAAGTTTTATCTTTCTTCGTTTTTGGGGAATATTAATTTAAAACAAAATTACAAATGCGCAATATTGGACGCATAAATTAATTCTCTAAATAAGTAGATCCAAAGATAATTTCATGGTCTATTGTAAAAAAAAACTTAAATACAAACATTACTAATCTGTATCTTCATTAGGACACAACTCACAACTAGCCATAGTCTAGAGTGTATAAAAATAATTTTGTTTCACTTGTCTTTTAGCCATCATTGTTTGGCTTTTTCAAATATTTTTAGCCGTGACAGTTCTCAATTTGTCTTCTCAGGGTTCCTATAACATGATAAATTGTTTAGATAATCTCTTAATTCATATAAATACGGCAATTATTTTGGAAATACTACATTGTTTTAGTGTGCAATATAAGGACTATTGTTTGTTTGCAGTCTTAGGAAGAATTAATTTTTTAGTATTATTAATGTTTCTCGAGTCTATTTGTGGAAAAGTGTCTGCCACCCAATTTTTACTAATCTTTTATGTGTGAAGAGTAAGAGAAGGGGTAGATAATAACGATAAAAAAAGTGGGAGGAGAAAATGGTAATGAAAAATAAAGCGGAGGTGGTAACATTTATTTTAAGAGCAAATATTAAAATAAAGAAAACAAAAAATGAACATCCCTATTTTTAATTTTCATTTTATTAATTTTCAATACCTTCTTCTCGTTCAGATAAAGTGTGAAACCTGTGAATTTTTATCTAAAAATGCTAATGATTCCTCAACACTGTAACAGATCATCTTGAAAAAAATCAAGGAATAAACATTGAATGACATAGAATGGAAATATCGAGTACCTATAAGTATTTAACTGATTACTGAAAAAATTTTTTTTCTTGTATAACCTTATGTGCGCTTTCTAACAAATTAGTTCAAAACAATAAACAAAATGTTTTCACTAATAACATACCTATGTCAAAATGAGTCATAGAACTTGAAACTGGGTTAGATAATAAATTATGATAGGCTAACTTGATCTAGGAAACTAGATTTGTTCATCGACAGTGTTACCCTGCATCACCGTTTTTAAAGACAAGTCAATGGGCAAACTTACAAAGTGCGCGATTTTCGGCGCAGTCCCCAATAGTAAGTAAATGTTCATCCATACCATGGCGTCCTTAATTAACATTTACATACTACTGTCCCTCTATATCTAGGCACATATTATGTTTATGTATAGACATAAATGATAATGGTAAAAATGTAAGAATTTTCTTACCTATCGTTTTTGCATTCGGCCCTAAGTGTAGCACTTTTTCATAATATCGAACGTAGCTATTGAGGGAATTTCGAAAAACCTGCTCGATAATTTTAATAAAATTGATACTGTTCGGGTATCGTCACCAAATTTTTTTCATCATTCTTCAAAAAAGAAAAATTTCAGTACCCTACGCTAATTAAATATACCGAATTAAAACTATCAGTTTAGGTATCTTAAGTAAGCAGAAAAAACTCACCATCCGAGTGTCGACTCACATGAAATACAGCCTGCAAATCACCCACACTCATATGGTGATGTATCTGCGAACAAAACCAAAAACATAAAAATCAAGTTTATTAAAAAATAAGGAAACGTCGCTAATGGCCATTTAAAAGTTCAAATCGAACTTTGTTATCGCGCTGCCTATCGAAATTCGATACCAACGGATTATTTGATTAAATTTATCATTCGCTCTTTTTATTTGCCACCCATTCGAACGGCGCAAAACATAAAATAAAATAAAAGCTACGATTAACAATATTTAGAATGCTAATCGTAAACATGTCAACGGTTACCTATCCATAAACGAACGTTTTTGCACAAAATATTATTATTTATTAATTGTTATTGGAAATGCCAAGGTTAATTAGGGTTTTTCGTACAGACGATAGGGCATAGGTACACATAACATACTTAGGTATACATAACACTCGTACGCGTATATCGCAGATAGGACCTACGGATACCTAATAGGTATAGGTAATCAAATGACAACGAGTTTCGATGATAAATTATCGTATTCAACCGAATCATCGAGTTTTCAAAATATGTACCTATAATGAAAATGGGTATGGCCACGTGAACACGTCAAGGTGAGTAAAAATACTATGTAAGAAGTTTAATTTTCAAAAAAAAAAAAATATTAAGACATAAGCAAATTCAAAAACGCCGAAGAAGCTGCGAACATCAACAGTAACTTTGTGCAAAAAAAAAAAAAAAAAAAGCAAAAAAAAAAGCAGGTATTCAAAAAACAAATCACGACACTCGATTCAATGGGGAAAATTATAAATGAATATTTCAGACGAATAAAGGTGCGTCCGTTGAAATTACGAAATATTGTAGTACTGTTGCGTTGATGAATTACCTCGTTATTCGGTTTCTTTAGTACGATTGATCAGCTAATAGTAAGCGTTTAAAGATCATCAATGCAGCTCACAACGAAAAGTAAATTATAATATTATTCGTAAGGCATGGAGAGAAAGAGAGGTGTAAAGTATGTACAAAAGAATGAAAACGATGTTGCAATAAGACATTATTGTGAATCGAATTGGAGGTAATGAAACGTTGCGAATATTTTACAGGATTAATTGTGAGGAAACTGTAGGTACAGCCAATAAACCAATAGCGTTACATCAACGGAGAAGCTATGTAAAATGAAATTTTCAGTGAGATAAAGACAGAAATTTGTCAAGTTTGAGGTGTATTCTAATTAGGCTGGTATGAAAAAATTTTAGTACTTACAGATAACCAGAAAATTAGAGTGAAGATTTATAGTAATAAAATAATTAAAAAAAAAAAAGAAGCTGAAAAATGAATAATCCACTAGACAGTGTACTAAATAGACACGTTAAATGTGTACAAAATTGTAAGTTTCAACGTACAGTGTTGGTAAATGATATTATTATTATAGGTACCTAACTATATTGTATAAATATGCACACAAATTCTGTTAATGTTCGTCTTAATAATTTTAAATTTTATTTACCAAGTATGTGACATGTTTACGGTATCTACACGACAATAAACTATTGACTATAAGTTTATTCCGAGATAATAAGAAAAACATGAAGTCTTTCGAGTTAACGGACCCGGAGGGAAAAGAATATGTAGAGATTCATCGTATTCAACGAAAGCTGCATCCAAAATAGTTTTGTTTACACCAATATTTAGATGTTGACATAGCTGTGAAATGTGATTGTTTCTGTGACATTACGTCCTTCTTATTTAGAATGGACTATAACATCATCATCTGGTTTAGATAGTTTCTACACACATGGCTCTTTCAAAATATTTTTCTACCCATTCAGCGGACGAGTGAACGAATAGGTATTGAAAAATAAAATTTCTTGTGACAGCTGAGCATGTGACTATAAACATTTCGATTATTTTCACAGCCAAGAGTTCATCAGCCACGTAATCATAAATTCCCCTGCATAACCCTGTATACTTATCTAGATGCATATTATATATTATTATAATGAAAACTTTTTTCATCAAATAATGTTTTTATTGAGAATGAGTGCGCAACATTAAAAAGTCATTTTTCCTCATCATTTTCGTCAGTTCAAAGTATAGTTAAGTACTAATGTTATTTTAAATTGTAACAGTGTATATAACTAGGTATATAGAATCCGTCGGTTTCAAGTGAATCTCAGAACCATAACTGAAATAATATGAGTTACCCAGAATGACCCCCTTCCCCCAAAAAATAAAAGTATACCTGAACCACATCACACATGTTAGAAGGGGAACTTTGCATTTCGATAAACGTAATTATTATTTAAAAATTAATCACATGATAAAATAACAAAAAATTTGTCAAATTAACCCTTTTTTGGTCACAGAGGGCTTGATGAATGGTTTAATCCAAAAATGAATTGTAAATTTGAACTTGGGCCTCACAAAACATTTTCGATAATATATAATTCAATTTTTTAAGAAATAATTATCCGAACCTCCTTTTCGGATCACGTGGGACCCAGTAAATGGTTTAATCAAAAACTTTGGTTTCACGAAATAAAATCGATAATCTATAAGTCAATTTTCTAAAAAATAATCATCCAAATCCCGTTTAGGAGTCACATGTAGCTTAATGAGTGATTCAATCCAAAAATGAACCAAAAATTTGAACTTAACATCTCAAAATAGGTAATCAATTATGTATCACTCAATTTTTCAAGAAACTATCACCCGAACCTATTTTTGGAGTCACATGGAGCCCCATGAGAGGTTCAATCCAAAAATGATCTAAAAATCTTAACTCATCCTCTCAAAATGGAAAACTAATAATGTATTATTGAATTTTCAAAGACAAAATCATTTTAACATTTTTTTGGGTCACTGGGGACCAGAAGAGTGGTTAAATCCAAAAGTGAATTGAATATTTGAACTCAACGACTTAAAAAACATAATCTATGAGGTATCTTTAATTTTTAAGAAAAAATATTGTAACATCTTGCCCACTGATGTTTTGAAACCCAAATGAAAAAATTGAAATTTCCGAATAATGAACATCCATGTAAAAATGGTTCAAATCTCAGTAGAGGAACAGAATTTTTTTTAAAGATCGGATTTAAATAAATCTGCTGAAAATCAGGCTTTGTTGCAAAATCAGACTTGAAATGAAATCGTGGTCACCACTTGTGCGAAGGGGTGCGGTTACACGCCTTACTATCACAATAACAAAGGCATAGTGTGTGTGATCTATAAAAGAGATTAGTGTTTGAGCTAAACTCAGTACTCGGGTTTAGCAGCTAGATGAAGTAACTGCCATGATTGCAGAAAGATAGTTTGTGGATTATATATCCACTGTCTGGCTATAGGTGATTGATTAGTGCTCAAGCATACTCGTTCGTCTCGATCACCCATCGCCACAGTTATATTTAAGAATTTTGGTAATTTTTGGTTTGACCATCTGTGAGCAGTGGTGTAATCAGGAAGTGGTGAGTGAGTAGATATACCAAACTATACATAATACAGGTATTATTACTACCACTATAGTAAAACAACTATCTAAATACAGGAATAAATTGAGGAAAAAAAATACAATAAACTTCTTCGTTAGGTGTAAAAATCAGTTAGGTACCTACACACACTTGTATATTTCGTTCGAAAAAAATCGTCATAAGGAAGCTATGCTCGACTTTGCTTCACTAGCTTCAATAACTTCTGCGTCAGTGTCAAAAAGTGAATGTCTGAAGAACACAACAAGTTGTATAACAATTTAGATCCGCGCATTTATAAGTTATCGACGAAACAGAAGCTTCCATAAAAAAAATATCGATATGAATCATAAATGACTATCTGTAACTGAAACGTGTCCATGTTGAAAACCTATGTGAAAAGTTTTCGAAAAAAAATAACTTGTTTACAAGTTGGACATGATCTTCCAACACGAGTGGACCAAGTAAAAAGTTCATATTTGAGATTAAAATTATTTAATTAAATAAACATTCACAGAAAAAACGAATGGTGCTATTTAAAATTTTAGTATTAGATCTAATTTTTTCACCAAAATTAGGCAAATTAATGTGTCCGCAATTTTTTTTTTTTTGTTTCGCCTATAGCCCATGGTTTAAAAGACACCAACCAAAAATAGCGTAAAATTATAATAAACTACTATTCACGTTATTTCAAACCCTAAATTAATTCTGATCATTAGGTACCTCTGCATTTACGTTAGATAATTCAAAAAAGTTTCAGTAGAATACGTTGCTCTACAGAAAAAAACAATACATAACAATTTTTCAATAAGATTTAACTATAAACTTTCAATATGCCGTTTATATTTTGATTGAACTCTGATTGTGACCCAAAACATTCATAATTTGTATTTCATTTCAATTTTCGTCGTTAAATAAAGTATTTATATGTTAAACAATTCCAAGAGGTGAAGAAAAGTTCCTTATGCTAAAATTATTTTTCCAGGAAACTATCAAGAGATTTTCTGAGAATTACCGAAAAAATTTTTTAACTTTCCAAGTAGAGGCAAGTAATTTTTTCCCCTCATTCATTTTTAATTGTAACAAAAAAATAGAAAGTTCCTTCACATTGACTAACTGCAATGGCAATTTCGCGACTGAAATAACAAGTACCTATACCATTTTCCTCAACAGAATAATTATATATTATACCCACAAGTGAATAATATAATATTCGGGAGAACACCCAATACATTCTAACGATAAAACTTAAAAAAAAAATTAATTCGTTTATACCATCATTTTGAACCTCAACTATTCTCCTGCCTTAGACAGACACTTTCATCGAATGTAAGGATGGTGCCATTTGAAGCAATAATTTTTCAGAAGAGGAATTTGTTCGAGTTCATTAAAATCAATAATAGCCTTGTTTCATACATTCAATAACTAAATAGTTACCTAAGTTATGAAAAAAAAAAATTCCAAAAACATTTCAAACCAACTCCAGTTTACAGTAAATTATTTCTCTAATTCGAATATTGAAAAAATATTCTCATTTTAAACGAAATATGAAAAAATTGCCGCCTATCCATAGTTAAGATTCGATGTTTCCAAGTACTCGCTTGTTAAAATTAAGCTTTGTGGCATCATAAATGACGAAGATAGTTATTTTTTTACCCATTTCTATTATACAGGTACACTACGTCCATTCTTTCACTACATCTCAACTGTGATTGCGCATATTTCGCCATCTTTTACCGTATATTCTTAACTGCCATAAATTAACTACCTCACCTTAGAGCATTTTTCTATCGAGTTACGTTTAATAATCGATGACCGTACTATATTTGTCACCAGTTGAAAAAGCTTCGACAAAAATATCGTTCACCACCGTTTTATTATCGACGGTTGCCAAAATCAAAAACCATTTTGATATTGGTAATTGATTCATTTCACAAAGTATACACACTTCGTCGACGTTGAAAGCGAAATGATTCTTTCTCACAGAGAAAATTTCGCTCGTCGAGTGCAATAAACCGGTTTACACGCACACGACAGTAATTACAAATTTTCCACTGATTCGTGTAAAAATAAAGATCGTATTATCATTCATTTGGTTGTTGGTTTTTTTTCTTCTTCTTCTTTATCTTCAGACACTATGGCCCATATTCACAAACGTCACTTTAATCTCCCTTCACTTAAATTTCATTTAAAAAAACTTTTTTGAACAATTTCGTATTTAAAAATGTGGGAACATTGTATCTCTTATGAGAGTTCCAATGTAAAAATAAAATGTTACCTCACTCTTAAATGTAAAATTGTGCCAAAAGTCATTTTTAAATGAAGTTTAAGTGGAAAAAGGTTACAGTGACGTTTATGAATATGGGCCTTTGTCTCGCATTCGAATGCTCCGAAACATTAGCCAATAAATCTAATCAGCAACATCTGGTAGAGTAAAGCATCATCACTAAGATAGAAAGAGAAAAAAAAAAAAAGAATCCTTTCTAGCCTTATTAATTTCCATTTTAAGGGGTATATCACAATATATAATTTTTTGCAATACGAGAGTAAGTCAGAAAAATGAACGATTGGCCTTCATAACAAGGCTGTTAACCTAACCGAATATTTACTTTATGTGCAAATACATTCGTTTTTCTATGCTTCGTTGTAGGTTTCTTCATGAAATATTTCCGTTCTGAGATAATACGACGTCTGCCTGTAACCTGTTTCAATGTTTTTTTTTTTTGTTTTTTTGTTTTTTTGTTTGTGTATGGAAAGAATTATTAATATGAATCACTCAATCGTACACACACAACGTACATAACATGTACAAGTAATTTTTACATGTAATACGTACGTATATATACATACATTATCGATATTGTAAGAGAGCATTGTTTGACATTACATATGACGTATACTGAAGTGGCCTATATTGTGAAATTGGAAAACACCCAAAAAATTTTACTGGCATAGATTGCATAATTTTTCATGAAAACAGTTCACGTAAATTTTTTGAATAATTCGAAAAATTCCCGAGCATATATTATACTCCTTTTAGCTTCAGTTTTCGTCAGTAAAACGTAAATCTGGCACATTTGTTACGTCCGAGAAAAAATGAAGTTAAAGCGTTGAAGGTCAGTCCATAAAGAGTTTTATTTTTTTACAGCACTTTTCCTAAGCAATATTCACTTAATCGTTGCTGAAAAATATAAAGTGATACTTATCTAACATATAGTTATAATTTGAAAAATAAAAAAACCTCTAACGTTGAATTCACTTTACTGGAATTCCCAGTTTGCCAATTCATTCAAAATTTTAAAATCACAAAAACCTTAATGTGGGCTTAATTAAATTTTTTCAGAAAATAATAATTAAAAATAATTTTTCAAACATAGTTAATCAACACAGGAGTAAATTGGTAAAATAAAAATGATTAAATTGTAATTGTTTGTCGATAATAACAATTAATAAGTTTCAAAATAAATCCAAGCTCTCATTTTAACCAACTCCAAAAAAAGTAACATCTCTTGACATCACAGCCCATTTCACTTCAAATACAAAGTTGCTGCGAAATGCGAGGCTGAAAAGACTATCGTAACCTCTTGCACCGTAAATACGAAAAAGATACTTCAAGCAACACAGGTCACTTGCTTTTCTTCATCAATTTTATGTTTTACATTTCTATAGGAATCTACCGAATCGATAGGCACCAAACTCCTATCCGATCTGCTATTTTCTACTTCATAACGATTATTTATTATGAAAATTTTCTCCCTGTCACTATTGTTGTTTTCTCAGAATCCTTGAAAAACCATTTTTCCGGCAACTATCTGTTTTATTGTTTTCTTTGAAATTAGTTTGTCAACAGGCACCAAACTCTTATCAGACCTGCTTCTATATAGTATGAAAACCTGCATAAAAATTCCAACCTTCTTTCTTTCAAGGCGTAACCAACGGGGGAGAAGGAGGTTATTTCCTCCCTGAATCTCGAGAAAAATAAATTTTTATGTTCTTTTTTCACTTATGCAATAAAACAATTTCAAATTTTCCCTTGGCAATAAAAATAAATAAGCATTTGCCCTCCTAAAAAATTTTATGCCATGCTCTCTTGTAATTTTCTCAAATTCGTGATCTCGAAATTTTCTCCAATTTTTTTTTCTTCCGTTTTCTCGCATTGTTAGAGAATGCACGATTGTCATGGTAAAAGCTGAAAGCTCAAACACAGAATTACAAAAAATTTCATTTCTTTTCAGAAGTTGAGGCCATAATACTGAATTTTGCTTAATACTGAGCCAAAAAACATCCCTACGAAAATACCAATACTCAATTCATCAATACCCAGTCGCCTAACCATTTCATGTTTTAGTCAGCTGAGTTCAATTGTGGCGAATGTGAGCTCAACGCAACAGATTCAGGCATATAATACCACATCGACAACGATAAACTTAGCCTCAAGGACGGCCATTTCTCAAGAATACTTGCAATGTGTGAATGCTGGAGATGTTAATGGATAAACACAGGTGATACCATGTTGGGTTGTACGCAAAAGAGTGCAAATCCATAAAATTTTAAAATTTTGTTTCGAAAAATTTCCTTGTTATGATAGATTGAGTCTTCAAATGAAGGCATATTGAAAAATTTTGGCTTGATTACAAATTAACAGAATAAAGTGAAGCCATCGTAGGAAATGATTAAAGATCGGAAAATAAAATTTTAAATGATTAAATATTCCTAATTTTTCATAAATTTTCGTTAAAATGCAGTAAATTTTTCATAATTTACTCACTATCCACCAAAAAACGAGGTTTCTTTTGGATTTCTTTCGTTTTCAGATGTACCTATACTTACATATTATACCTATACTGGTCGATCATTACCACTTAACTAATCTGGGTCAGTACAATGCTGTCTATACCCTTGAAATGAAACAATGGAAATCTATTTGATTTACGAACTCAGCTCAAATGGGCACAGCAATGCTTTTATGTACCAACATGTCAGAGACAAGTTGAAAAAACCACAAAAATCTAATAAAATACTAACGAAGTCCTTCAGATTTTTGAAGAATTTTATAATGATGTGATTTAAATGATGAAAATGAAAGTTCAATCCAATGGCTTACTTATACCGATACCAAGCAATAGATTAGCCTAGTTGAATAAAAAAAATTATATTGTTTCCAGAGGCAATTTTGTTAGTATTTAACTCGAACAGAAACCATAAAACCGAGTAGTGATCTGGGGAAAAAACTGTTTCCATAAAATATTACGCTCGTAAATTCTTCATACAATTTGAATAATATATTTTATACCCATTCAGAACTGCAGACAAAAAAAAAAAAAAAGGAAACATGTCCGATGCTTGCATGGTTTTATGCTCACGATTAGAAAACATTAAAGAAAAATACATTCGTATTATAGTCCAATGGTCGTTTAAAAGATATGGATAAAAAAAATAAAACAAAAAACTTATTTGTTTTAACAAGGAATGAGTGGAATCGTTTATACAATTGGAAATAAAATCGTTCATTTAAAAAAAGAATACTTATTTACCTAATAATAAAAATGAGTATTTACATAGATGGAATGTCTTCTTATAATGAAAGGAAAACAAACAAAAAATTGCGTTGAATTCATTTACAGATCGGTGTTAAATAGTAATATCTGAAATCAGTCTTTGAAACAAAAATAGTACCTGAATAAATTAATTCCTTTATTTTCATTACCTAACATCAATAAGCCTTCGGGTCAATCATTATTCTTTTTCTAGTCATTATCAGTTAGAACGTACACCAAGACATGTGCCAAAATAAAGAAAAGCATATGAAATTTTTCCCCTTTTTCGTCGATAATTTCAAATGTTTCGAATCAAAAAATGTTATTCTCTCAAATTTCCACGTAAAGTCGACTATTAAAATTTAATGGAATCACTTTTTAAGGTGTTATTAACATTTGGTTGTAATTGTCCTCAATAATTTCAGAAAAATTTTGATATAAATCATCTTGACTTCTTCTCTCGGGCTAAATAAAGTTGATAAAGGGTCTACAAACATTTGAGTTTTTTTCTTGGCGGAGGCATGACTAGATTTTATGGTTAGGACATAGGAATGGGGAGGATAGAATGAAATGAAGTTTTTGTTTTAATTTCTGTTGACAATTTATCATCTAATATAGTTCAAATTTTTCTTACCAATATTCTTAGAGGAGGAAATGGTGGTGACAGGGGCGATAGGGGGCCTAAATTCTGCAAAACCCACCCCTAGTTCGACCACTGCCTCTTGGAAGCGCCAAGCATTTATTCACTGAAGAGTACACAGTGGTACACTTATTGAAAAGAGTTAAGAGACCATTGGCATTTACTGAGACGATTGCAGATTCGAAACAGGTCACATTGAAAACGTTTTTTTTTCAATTGGTCCAGTTTTTATGTTCTTGGTTTGAAGGGACATAAATTATTGGAGAGATGAAATATTAATTTTTTAAATTTGTTTCAACTTCTTTCAACTTTCTTTAGGTACCTATACTATCTATCTTAATTTTTTTTTTTTTTTTTCTTTAAAAAGAAAAGATTTTATTTTTAGCTTATGCAATATTTTTAGGATTTCAAACGTTTTTTGGTTGGATTGGAACTTTCATCAACTCCAAGAGTGGAAAACAAACTGTGTACAAAAAATGAAAGAAATTATGCGTTCATGAAAGTCTGCGGTAATCTAGCGAGTAATCAGATACTTTTAATTTTTTTTTCTCTCGTTAATTTGTCGGATCGGTAGCGTGGAGACCAATGATACAATTATAGATAAGATTATAAAAGGCATAATCGTGTTAGTTACAGTTGTTTCAACTGTAATTTTTTTTTTTTTTTTTTAAACGAATATGATGCTTCTATGGCGCGGAACAATTAGCCACATAGGTGTAAAATCATAATGTTTTCAAGAATTCACGAATAAACTGACCGACACTTTTTTGTTCTCCTCTCTGTCCATTTTCCACTTTATTCTTTTTCACTTTCTTCAGCACATTTTTTCAAACAATTATCGGCTAGTTTGAAGAGGCAGATGAAATAAAATTATTTTACTCGGTCTCATATCTTCTATGGAATGCATAATCGCTGAATCATAACAACAGAAAAACTTTTACTCAACTGTATATGAAAAATCATCGCATCGAATACGCAAGGTCAACGCTTCAGGGTGAAAAATGAGAATGTGGACGGACTTTTTAGGAGGCGCTTGGCAGTGGAATTTTCACTCCATACGAAATTGAAACTGACATCTTTACCTTCGGGCAATATCCGTTATGTAAGGTTAAAACAAACAAAACTTGTACCACCTTAAAAAGCTTACAACTGGCATCCTATATTTTTTATTTCGATGGTTGAATCCGAATTTATTGCGGTTCCTGCTATGTGGGTGGCTGTAATTGGTGATTTCGTCGGTGACATTTATAGCTGGAGTTGTAAGCAATATAAAAATTTAAAAGGTAGTCCAGTGTGCCCTCTACAGTAATCTTTTTATTTTATTGTTGGAAAAATAATTGCCTCACTGATTCGATTAGCTGATGTTAAACTGCACCTCTGAACAAATTACTGCTACAGCTGTCTATAGTATTGATTGTATACAATATTATTTTACATCACTGTTTGACTTCGGAATGTTTACTCATAGGTTGAGTTCCATCAAACAATTGAGTCCTCGATATAACCTATCTATTTGATTTGAAATTTACAATTCTTCTAAAAGAAAACCTCAGTAAAAATGAGAGATCCATGAAGAGAAAAAGAAATAGAGCTTATTTCTTTTAATCTTTTTCTCCTTTTTCTCCTTTTCTCCTTTTTCTCCTTTTCTCCTTTTTCTCCTTTTTCTCATTTTTCTCATTTTTCTCATTTTTCTCATTTTTCTCCTTTTTCTCCTTTTTCTCCTTTTTCTCTTTTTCTTCCTTTTCCTCTTATTTGTTTTTCAATTTAAAAACAATAAAGAAGTGAGACATGTAATTGGAAGAAAATCTAAAAATTTGCACTCAGGGAAGCTACAGACTTCAGCTAAGGCTTAAAATCTTCCTACGAACAACCCATTCACTAAGAGTATCCAACTCCTTTACATAAAATGGCTATTTTCTCTCCCTCGCGTACTCCTTCAATTTTCTTCTTTCTCCTTCATTTCATTTTCAAACCAAATTTGACTTGATCATGTACACAGTATCGGTAGTGACCTACATTTCGATTTTGTAAATTTGTGGCCCCGATATCACAGAAAGGGGGTGATAGAGAAGTATGACATTTTGTAGAATTATCAGTATATTAAGAAAAATATGTTTAAGGGAGGAAAAAATATTAAAACAGGTTTGGGAGACAAATGAGAGTTACAATTGTAAGAGTTATAGTTACATGAATCTGACAATCATAATTTTCGTTTAACCCCTACTGTAGACATCAAGTGCTGAGATATTTACCCACCAAACCGTGTGAGTTCCGCTGGAGTTATACTCATGACAGATTGATGTGTAAACATAATAGTGTGGGTGTGAGCATTTACATTGTGCATGCACACAATCACACATCTATACGTCATATAACACACACAAACGAGAGTTACAGTTGTAGGAGTTATGAGTTATGCATGTCTGAGAATCGTAATTCTCATTTACTTCCTACTATAGACCGAGTGCTAAGATGTTTACACATCAAAAACTGCTAATTTTAAAGTAATATTGCTGCTAATGCTATAAATGAAAAGTCACTGGAAAAAATATTTTTCAAAAAAAAAAAAAAAAACAATAAAAAGTGCACTAAAAAGTGAAAAATTATTGTTTTAAAATTCTTTAGTATGATCTAGGTCTAGGACTGGAATTATTGAAGTTGGCGCTCTTTCCTTTCACCATGTAGGCTTTATACCTACGTCAACTTCTTTTAATTTTATGCCAAAACTATTAAATTAGCGCTGAATTCAATAATTCTAGTCCCTTGACCTAGATCTTACAGTTCCAACGATTATTTTTCACTTTCTAGTGCATTTTTTATTGTTTTTTTTTAAAAATTGTTTCTATTTTTTTTTCTAATTATAAACTCCACAGCATTCGAAATTTAATCTGTTGCTCCTGCTGTCAACAATATTAGTATCTGTATAATATTGTTTTTTCTGGCTGGATTGAACTACTTCTGCAGACATTTCATAATGCTCAATATTTTATGATTGTAGCGTGTGAGCCACATTTCTGTTCTAGGCTGGAGCGATGGGGAAAGAGGTGATTCCCTCAGCCCGGATTTTCTGAGAAGGCCCAGTCAAAATATCTGCCAAAAAACATTAAATTATTATTTTTTTAAATAGTCTTAGGTACATTCAGGGATGTTCCAAACCGAGATATAAATGCAGTGTACTCTCAAAAAATTTTGAAAAATAAAAAAATTGTTATAAACATGAATGTTCTAGAATACAAACAATAACAAAATAAATTTTTTCGCTGGAAAAATTGTTTTATTAGTACTTATTTTTAAACAAAGTAAAGTTCCTACGCAAAAAATTTTTTAAATATCGCTGCTTACATGACCCGCTGAGCACAGATTTTCTCTCTCCGGCCCTGTTTCCATTGTTTTTACTCAAATTCCCTTTATTTTTATTTTCTTTAACCTTTTATTAATTCCTTTTTCCAGCACTTGTAATCGAATGGAGCTGCGGATTGTTTGCTGGCAACTGCTAATTTAGACATCATCTTTTCCTTGCCTCACTTTCGCCATTTTTATTCGTAAATTTTGGCATTCTATGTACGTGACATCTAGTTCTTAAAATTGCTTCTTCAGTTTATGGTAAAAATTACAAATTTTTCCAAAAGTATGATGAAATTTACTTATTCGATTTTCTCTTTTTCTGAAAGTTTCATTTGATTTATTCAATGGTCCAAGTTTGATTCGGTCTGAGCCCGTGTTATGCGGTACCTCCGTTTAGTTACCAATCGAGTGCGCGATGATGACGTCAATTTCTTTTGTTCAACAATATTACATTATTTTCATTAATCAGTTCCGTTTTGTATTTGTTTGAGATCCAAATTTTTCTTGTACTCAACCGTATGTAGCTTAGACATGTTAAAAATTTGACTATTCCTATACGCCACCATTCATGAATTTTAATATGCTATATAGGCAATTTTTGTGAAAAAGTTTTATTACTTCTTGCAAAAAAAAAAAAAAAAAAAAAAAAAAATTGATTTGAGCTGAAATTTGCCTCTTTTGTTCACCGAATTAATTGAGTTCAGTATAAAAACGAATTTGTTGGTCAGGAAATATCTATAGTAAAGTAACCTTGAACAACTAATAATCAGTCTTTACGTCTTTATCCGATTAAAATAATTTTTCGCCAATTTTGTTGAGGAATTAAAGTCTGCACAGTGCATACTGCATTATACTGTCATATCCTTCGCCAAATCTATTCGGCCGTTTCTGGTTCATATCCTCGATTCGTTATCGTCTGCGCCAAAAACGCAGGAAAAACCTCGGACATACGGAAAAATGTAGGTTATGAATTCTTAAAATAAAATACAAATAAAAATGTGGGAAAAAAATACGTCACAAAAAAAAAATGCGAGACGTTCAATGCAATGTGTATTTTTATCAGCCGTTTCTCAAGAAAATTTACCGCATTAAGGCCGAAAAATATTACGAATCTTACGAACTGTTCTTGACCTACATAAACGAGAAATGTAGGTACATTTTCCATAATCACCAATCTCGCCATCATTCAAATTCCTGCAGAAAAATTCGTACTAAGTATTTTGTGGTCTAATAATTTGCATTTTTCTATTTGAATAAAATAAAGGCAGACAATGCAGAATCGTGAGTATTTCCACAAGTGATTATAGTCTAAGTAAATAAAAAATAATAATAGAAACATTCTACTCGAGCAAGTTTATTTTTTCGGAAAACTGTTGGATGTGGTCCTCTAAACATCAAATTAAAAATTTCACCTCTCATCTATAGGGATAATTTTATATGGAGGTTTGAACCTCCTCAAAATTGGTTTTTCAAGTAAATCTCATAAACTCGCGAAAATATATGAGAAAATTTTCGACAAAACATGTTTCGGACTTAATTTACTGCTAATTAATTTATCAAGTATTCCTTCTTCCAGCGAATCTTAATAACAAAATAGACACCTTAAATTGAAGTACGTTTACTGAATATACGAATATTTTGTTATCACAATAACAGATGTAATTTTTATTCGACAAAGCTGAAAGTTAGTATTTAGATACATTCTAGGTCACAGACTGACACTATGAGGTTTGGCGCAAATCAAACATACGCACTGTATGCCACGGTAGATAAACATTGTATCATTCTGCCAATTTTTGTGAAATTTCACCTTAAATATTCATCAATGCTTGATGACAAATTAACTCTTACTTCTAGATTTTGTTTTGAAATGTCATCCAACAAATTATTTAAAAATAATTTTCTTGATTTTGCAAAATCTCTCTCCCAATGGAGTTATAAAGGTTTTTACCTATATCTCAAATAATTTTTAGGTCACTGAGAACAAAGCCACACCGGAAGTGATGGACAAATTAGGTTATTATAAATAATTGATTAATTGATTAGTTGCCTCACATCAGAATAATCAATTAATACGCTATAAATTACTGTATAAAACTGATTGATTGAATTTTTATAATTAATCACTCATCACTTAAAAGTTAGGAGTCATGGTGTTGTTATCAGCAAAAACCCATTAAAACGCTACATGATGAATTTTAGAAATCATCGATTAATTGATTAGTCGACTCGCATCAAAATAATCTATTATCACACAATCAAGTACTGTAAAAAATCAGTTAAATTAATTTTAAATCAATTTTTTCCAATTTGGTAGTCGCCCATCACTACGCCACAAGGAAAATGCTATGTTTAATATTGAAATTATGCTGAAATTTTGAGGAGCATCTATGTTTAGTCAAAGAGGATATTTTTATTTGTGTTATCATAGGTTATAATAGGTGTTTTTAGGGTGATGTTGTATGTAGTTATGTTTAAATCAACAAATGTGCAAGCTTCTCCGTGGCTCCTTGCTAATGACCTGGACTATCACCCCGGCACTGATGTTAATGAAAATTTGTTTTGTAATTTCATTTTTTTTTCATTATTATTTTTTGTTTTATTTTCACATTGTATCTTTCATAATGGTTTAGCCAGATTGTTTATTATATTTAAAAAAAAAAAGCTTAAAAGGGTACAAGTCTTATCTTTTTATTCTCTCAAGTACATTTTGTCTGTGGTCTGTTTATGGATGCAACCAGAAACACTCAAACTTAGATTGTAGAAAAAATGGTTGGGGCTACAAAAATTGAAGATTTTACAAGTCATTATCACCTATTAGATCTCATTTTTAATTCCCTACTTTACAAATCTTGAGTATCTTAGGTAGGTAGGTCACATCAAAATATACATTATTTTTATTTTATTGATTTTCGTCTCTGATGAAAATTTGATTGAAGCAAAAAATATCAGCTTGTTAATAACAAATAAAATTCAAAACAATAAAAATAGTTGCAAATTTATTTCAATGAAATAAACAACAAAAATTTTGTAGGATGTGTTTCACATGTTAAGAAATGATATCACAAAAAAAAGTTAGTCCTTTTTAGTAGCACTCAACTACAAATAGTCTCAATTGGTATATAGTGGGTACTAATTAAATTTTTTTAAAGATATACAGGTACTTCAGCTTCATTTTGAGTCAGATGATGATGAAATTTCAATAAAAAAAAATTTTTTTCTCACTGAATCACTTTGAGCATGTATTCAATGGAGGGCTGATTCTCCTAGTTCCATTCTTCAATGATAGAGTGTTTTGGGGAACGAAATTACTGTAAGATGTAAATCTATAATATATTCGTATGTGTAGATAAAGTAACCTGCAAGTGGAGATTAAGTAACGTGCAAAATGGAGTAATTTCATTCCCAGAATATGCTATCTGTGTTTGATAGTAAACTACCTATGGAAATTTTATACGATTCAACCCTCCACAAATAACACATATACTCAAAGCTAAATCCTAGTATCCCACTTAGTCCTACTATATGTACAGAAATAAGAACTGATAAGGACTTGTAAAATTTTTGATTTTTGTAGTCCCAACCATTATTTTCTGCAATTTGAGCTCGAGTACTGGAAACACCTAAAAGAACATCCTCTTTGTCTGAACACAGGAGCTTGTGAAATTTTATTGACATTGGCAAAATGCTTAGAGAAGACAATTCCCCAGAGATTGGGCTGCAAAGTGACTAGGCGCTGAAGCCCCTCAGTAATGTATAAATCCTCAAAAATCTTTGAACTTTAATTCTGCCCGTTTATCTACACTGAGGAAAGTACACAATCAGATGAATGCTGACGTCATCATCAACAGCCGCTACACAAAATCAAATTTTATTGATAAATTATTTCCATTTTAAGTTGCTAGGTACCTGAATATTATTTACACAATAAAATAAGTTAGTTTATTTATACTTACGTTTTCGTACTCTGCCTGGATGTTTCTTTGTATTGTGAACGCAATAACGTTGAAAAACGATAATATCAACATCCATTTTGAATAGAATGCCATTTTATAACGGGGGCGTGGTGGAATCGGTGCTGTCCACTTTTCCTTTTCCTCTTCGTATAACACATTTATACTCACACTCCAGCTACCAATTTTGATTTCATCGTTGTCGATGACAGGGGTTCAATGCTGCAACAGAGAAGACGAGGAGAAAAAAGCAAATTAAAAATTGTAAGTCATCTATGCGTAACCTAGGTACGAATTGTCGGTCGAAATGACGTAACTCAATCTGAAGCAGGAAATATACGCGTATAAGTATGTAGGTAGTCTATTTACTTTGAATGAAATGCACAGAACGTGAGTTATAAAATGCTCTATTTTTCCGTACTTGGCACGACATTTTGTGTGACCGACAAATCTTGCGATAGCATTCCCATACCAACTTCAGCTTCATTTAGCGTTTTTCTATGTTTGTTTAAACAGAGCGTTCGCATGAAAGTCGTTGAATTTCCTCGTGGATCATTTTCGATAATGAGTAATGTTTTACGAGCTTCTAAATTTTATTTACATCTTAAAAATCAAAGTTAAGCTGTCCGTGTGAGACGACACTCGATGATTGATGTACGAGTAAACACTAGAAGACGTCATTATACAGGGTGTTGCAAAGGGAGCGTGAAAATTTAAATAAGTGGTGACGCAGACTAAGTAACTGGTGAGCAAAAGCAACACCAAGACCATGGCGGTCTTGTTCAGGCATCAGTTTATATAGGTACCTAGGTTACGTTAAGTAGGTAATCGAATTTTCCAAAAAGCAAATTTAATTTCAGCACATTGAAAATCAAAACGAAAACAAGCGAATTTACAACTTTGACACCCGTGGGCTTATATTCTTACCGCTCCAAAACCAATAATTAATGAATTAAGCCTTATGAAACGTTACATTTTTCTTTTTAATGCCACAAACAATTTTTTTTGTTAAGAGCTTAGTAACGCCCTAAAATTTTAACTTTGTGACTATAGCCCCATTAATGGTCTTATAAATCTGGCTTTGAAAATGATACATCCACCTGTCAATGCTAAAAAATAATTTTTAGTTAAAATTTTCGAAAAACCGACAGGTAGTTACATAGTTTTGAAAACATCGTCCATTATCGATCCGATTACGAAATTTTATTTTCACGCAACACTAGGTGGGCTGTCTCAAGTGCACATGGTGCTATTTAACTAGGCATCAGTGTTGTCACATAGACAATTAAATTTCGATTATGTAAAAAAAAAATATATATATATACAGAGAGAAATATGGATGGCATAAAACGCGAGCGGAGAAAGTCACGGAATGGTATAAGGGATAATTATTCAGATAATATCACAAAAAATAAAATAAAAACTCATAAAATGTAGGTACGTTGATTCACAATTGTATTGGTAGGTAGAGGATAATAAATGCCTACACACGGAGAGATGTTGGTCAGTTACCCACATCACACTTACGTTATAAAAATATAAAGTCTGTGAATGTGTCGTCGGTTTCTTTGACCTAAAGTTGGTGCGAAAATGACTAAATTTTTATTTCCTCGAACTTTCATACGCCAAGACAAACAGTTTCAGAATTTCTCTGCATTTTCTTTCATCCAGATTTGTTGGTTAGGATTTTAATATTTTAAAACGAAACTGGTTCATCAGTTTTTATTTTCAATTCGTCATCATTGTAGATCGCTGATATACGTTACGATTTCGTTTGTTCGGTTGGCAATTGCTAATTATTTGAAATACAGAGATTTTTTGAGTTGGTTTTCGATGTATAAATACCGTAATTCTTGGTTGAGGCAATTGGAGGTCAAAGTTGAACTAATACAAATCCAAAATATTGACCAAACTCTTCAAATTGGTTGTAAAGTTAGAGAGATGGTAAAAATGAAAAATAATTTTTCTGTTCCTCGTGGTGAGTAAATACTACGAGTCTACGTAGTCAAATAAAAATTTTACAATAAATTTCCCAATATCATGATTTTAGTACACCCAGATCTCGTTGACCAGCCAGCACAGGGCACCTCCAGTGGTAGCTAAAGTCCAGGTGCCAGCAGGCTGAAGTACCACTTTGATTTTTCAGGGTAGTACTGAATACCACTTCAAATATTTAAAATTATAAAATATTTCACCAAAGTTGCTGTATAAAATAATATATACATGGGTGCTGTATAAGGCCACTTTGTTGAGCAGCTTTCTCACTTTTTTCTTTTTTTTTCGGAACAACAATGTTGTATACTGCCACCTCCAAAACATAACCACTGTGTTCGAGTTTTTAAAAAAACAAAGTACTCCAGAAAAGTTTTTTCGCTCGCTTCGTTCGATAAATTACATTTACACTTTCTTTCATGTGAAGGAGGTGTGGTGGTAGTGAATTGATTTTCTTACTTGTGCTTCCTCACTGGTATCTAAGGTAGATCATGATTCATGGGAGCCATGTATACATAATTATGTATAGATGTATATTATTTTGTTAATATGATAGAGGAGTAGTTGAGATATCAGGTCACAAGTCTTCAAAACTTTGGAGCACCATCCTAAAAAATGTTAGTTCGCCGCCTCTGGACAAGTCAGCCATTTATTGAATATTTTTAATTTGTCATAAGGTACACCACTGATTGTTAAAGTTCGAGGGTCTAAATAAAATAAATTTTCTTGCAACATTCTGGATAAAAAAGATTGACCGATCAAAATCAGTTCAAATCTCACTGTTAAAGAAAAAAAACTTATTTTTGAGGAAAAAATGAGATCAAAGTTCTAGAATGTAGTTCTGCTGAATGTATTTAGATGGTATACTTGCAAAGAACAACGAAAACAACATACAATATTGGTTGCAACTGAAAAGTTTCATCTCTGACCTATCGATTGATCATAATTTCCAGGAGCTATGAATATTCTTGATGGAAAGTGAAATTGAAAATATCGCAGGTGGTTTTTCGTTCATAGAATCATCATTTTTTCACTGAATAAGTACCTAAATAACTAACCGATAAGCTGCAAAATTTAGGCGGAAATTTAAAAAGGTAGCGACTCCAATAAGTTAAGTTAAAAACAAAAAAAAAATCATTATTTATTAAGTAAGTAACGAAATTTGTATTTTAATGGATTTTTTCTCCAAGAAAATTAGCTAACCGGGCAAATCAGTTTTTTAGCTTGGAACCGCTTACCTATATTAGCTTTGACAGGATTACAAATTCATCGAAGTCCTATTTTGACACTGCGCGAAAATAAAATGCTCGAAGCTACGGTAATTTCGAGAAAAATTCTTGTATTTATGCAATATTCTGTAACGGGTCGAAAATTATGCAAATTTTCCATAGTAATACCCCTCTAATTCAACTTTCACTTTTCTTGTACATACAGGTATTTTAATTCTGATTAAAAATATGTTTATATCGAAGTATGGCTAATGTAAATTTTTTCTTCCGAAAAATCATTTTCGACTGTCAGACTTGAAAAATTGTTCGTTCTATCAAGATTGCGAAAAATAAATAATTTTTTAACCCCTAAAAAAATCAGTAGATAAGCATATATACTTTTCGTGAAATGGAAGTGCTACATAAGACAATTTTGATGCCAGTAAATGAAAATTATCATACGCAGTACGCGGCAAATATTAATAACTTTCGTACAGATTTTATCCGCTAAAATGTTGACAAAGAGAAATAAAAAAACCTTGATAGACAAAAATTCGAAAAGTAAATCTACACAATATGAATACTGATTCACATAGTATAGCATTTTCGTGCATGCGGCTTACGCGATAAATACTCCTCACAACCTCATGATCTTGTGGATAAGTGAGATTAATGACCGATTCGCAAGATTATTAATTTTATAAATTTTTATAAATATTTTAATCCTGAAATAACATCTTACTTTCATAGGTACTTGACTTGTTAGTGTTTTAACAGGCGATGAAGATACAAAGGAGACTTCGACTTTACCTTATAGCAACTAACAAAACAAACAAAATCTCTGTCGCAGAAAAGGGTGCACGTTCAGAAAAAAGTATATTTTTATATGCGTATTATCATAGGTTATCATAGGTGTTTTATGGTATTGTTCTATGTATAAAACTGGGATTTTGGATGTTCCACCATGACTCCTTGCTATGAAGCTAGTACTGTCATTTCGGAGACCTCTATATTAGAATCGATATTGGAACAGAAATTTTTTTAGTATTTTTATTTTTTCAGTATTGTTTTGTTTTCATGTTGTCTTGAGAGTGCTGTAGCCAAATTCTATATTACATAAAATAAAAAAAATTTAAAAAGGTGGAAGTCTTATTTTTCTCTTACCTCGTACACTTTTTCTAACATCCTCTTCATCTGTTCACAGATGCTTGTCTAACGTAGCAATACTTTTCTAAAAAACCCAGTTTGCCAACTTTTCATCAATAATTCACACACAAAAAATCTGAATTTCAAATATTTGAAAAAATTTCAAAATAATATTGATTGTAGGTAGGTAATCGATATCTGACAAACATAATTATCGAATATTGATACATCAATATTTCATTGCTAGTTGTAGGTAAAAAAGTTTGCAAAAAACTACCGATAGTTATCGATATTATTGATGAATGATACATGAACTCGATGTAAAGTGATTTTCCATTAACTCGAAATTTTTATATTGTGAGAAACATTCAGTGGCCTAATAGGGACACAAATTTGCAAAGTCAGCATTACCAAGCTACCGCCACACCAACAATGCTACGAATGATGGTTAGGAGGAGGAAATCACTATGGGTTATTTGTTAATTTTGATTATTTTTTCTCTTTGAAATTGCTAAAAGTGTACAATTAGTAGTTATTAATGGTTCTGTTCCCATGATTTCGTTGCTTTCTGGTCATTAATTATGAAAAGTATCTTCCTCAACAAGGTTTGAAAGTGAATTTATATGACTCAGAAATTGCTCACTCTCTATACCTACGTTCGTTTTACAAACTTTCCCTCATATGTAAACCCTCACTTCTAAACCTAGGTGTGTAATATACTATACATACATCCGTAATTATATATTTACCTACATAAAAAAAAAAAGGTCCAAATGGGAAGATGGTACCATTCGTTTTTTTCTCTCATTAAACTGATAATTTTTAAAATCCCCACCCCTAACCCTTTTTTGAGGTCAATTTTAATACTCATTTTGCAAGAAAACTTGGTAAAAAGAGCTAACACTGAAGCGTTACATATGGACAATACTTGCGAAAGCAATCAATGACATGTATAGCAATTTCATATTAATCGCCTTTTTTTCGAATTTTATCCTTGAATTTCGGTTGAGTTTTTCTCGAGTTGCATCTGAGCTGCCGAGTCATTTGCCAGTAGCAGTAAAAATTGGTTTTGAGTTGCTTTGACAGATGAACGACTTTACATTTATGAAACATTTGCCCAAAGGTTACAGTAATGCATTGCGAATTCGGTTAAGATGCTTTATAGGCTCAATGTGTAGAACAGTTGCTTGGAAAGAAAAAGGTCCATATCAATTCGCAATTGAGATGAAATGTTTTACGAAGAAAACATATATTTTTATATTCAGGCAAATTCAAAATATTTGAAAATTGTTATACAATGTAAGATTATATTTCCGAAGTAAGTAATAATGATAAAAAATTTTGTTTTCTTCAAAATGCAGTTTTATCTTACTTTTATTTTCTTAGTGGACATTTCTCTCTTTTTTAAATTTTCGTTTTAAAGGAATGTATAGGTAGACAAGTATTGGTAAAGTTGTCGAGTCATGGAGTAGAAAACATTGCAATATTGTTGGTATTAGTTGAGTCTACTCTTCACTTTTTCCGAATAATTTTTAATTGGTACTATAAGACCTTAAAAATGCCGTCCTATCACAAAAGTAACTTCCTTTCGCATCAACCCTTTGTGTGATAGGCTTTATTTTGGTAAACTAAGGTGGTCCTATAAATAACTTATTATTATCGATGAGTACCTTACTACCTACCATAACTATCAACAAATCGTTGTAGTCATTAAGTTGGTATCGACCATTTATCCCTTATACCTACCATCTCCCAAGTCTCAAGAACGAACTGCCACCATTAGAAATTAAGTTAGGTAGGTATATATTTCTGAATGTTTTATAAATGTGAAATAAGTTCGGCCCTCTCAAATTTATATTTTTTTGTAGGAAGTTGAAATGGTTTTTGGAGAAGCGGAACAAAATAATATTTTTTGCCTTCCTAAATTCGTTGTCGGTACAACGTACTTACTTTTACACACATCATTTAACAACGATACTGACACCATTCAAGGATGTGTTTCTACTACATTGTCCGAATGTTAAGAACCTTATAGTTACCAAATGTAGAATTTATTGCCATCTCATAGGTATCTATGTGAATAAGATTTTTTTTTTTTTTCTCTTAACAAAACCATTATCAATCACGAAGAAGGGCAAAGTATTGGGTATCTATCGATTGAAGAAATAATTTATGTCGATGTCGGTATTCACCAAACTTGCTGGATCACTTCCTCACAACTGGATGGCATTTTAAATTTCCTTGACGAGTCTGTAACCGCAGAATATGACATTTTTGCAAACCGTTACCAACAAATTCAGATAGGTAATACGAAGTTTGTCGCTTATGCCGTACAAAATGTTAATTATTCTTAAATTTTCAATAAATCTAAATTTTTACGGTGTGGATGTGTGACTGTGTCTTGTTGACCTTCGATTACGCGTAATTCTATAAATCATTATTTAAATTTGGTTGCAATCGAAATTCTTCGAATAATTATACCTAAAAGGCTTATTTCGTATACTTCCGATAGGACAGTTGGGCACACTTTGACATAAATATTCATCAATTTTTACTTTCAATTTCCGAAAACTAAATACTTATACATTGATGCCAATAAAATCCAGACGCTATTTAGTTAGTGATGGCTTTCTTGAATGATAAAAAAATATATAGGTACTCTTATATAAAGAAGACAAATCTTGCTGGTCAGATTATGAAAAATTATTATCGAAACAAATTTTAAATTACGATTTTTGTCAGAAAATCGATCAGAGAATCACAAAGACTCTTGATGGAGTAAAAAAATGGAAAAACGATAAGAAAATACCTACGACATTATACCATCGAACAAATATGGTATTTTTCTGCCTACAAAAAAATTCTGTCTTGTCGACAGGCAGTCAATTTAAACCAACAAAATTCACATTTTGTTGTTAAGCTCTTGAACATTTTATTGAAGGTTATTGAGAAAATTTGTTGGTATGGTATGTGGAATAGACTAGCGTTGCAAAAAAAAAAAAATAATAAAAATTATCCTCAAGCTCAAATTTTTCGAAAATACTGAAAGGTAGCCTCGTCAGCAAACATAAAACTATTGCTTTCTTACAACTCAAAAATATCGTGGTGAAAAAATCCCTTCAGTGTAAAATATTCAGAAGTTTTCCAACCACAAATTTGAACTGAGTTGAATTAAAAAACAATTTATCACCTACCTACCTATCGAAATAATAGTTTAACAAATTTAACAGATTAATGCGAAAAGCTTAGTAACATTCAAAATAACAATGTTACCTCCTGCATGAATATAAGAAAATTCATTTGAACCGCATGCGGATAAAGATAAAATGTGAAGGAAAAAATACAGAACCTGCTTTTTGACAGGTTCATAACGGCGAATCTAATTTTTTTATCAACAATTTTCATTAGTAAATCACTTCCGTGTCTGAGAAAAAATAACCTAGGAAAATGAGATATTATAAAAATTAGACGTAGACAGAAGTTAGTACAAAAAATAACTATTTGTCGAAAAAACATATAGGTATAAAATTTTTTTCGAACACTACCTATTTCTAAAGTAAGTTGGAGGCAAAAAAAAAAAAAAACTGGCGCTGCAGCATCTTAGACAGAAAAAGTAGGTTTTCGAAAATCGAACAGTCAGAAAAACCACATTAAGCAGCAAGTAACTCGAAAATATAATCAATTAAAATCAAAATCTATAGGTCTTCTCTATGTAATAAAATCAATATTTGTGCCAATTTTTATGAATATCGGCGAACAATTTCGACTTCTATCTTGTTAAGAGGCAGTTGACTATTTCAGTCGCTCCAGAACATGACGCCATAAGCCGTAAACCGATTACAATCAGAGTTTGTAACCCTTTAGAATAATTCAAATTCTGTTGAGTGTTTTAAATTTCATGATTATTGCTCAAAATTACACATCTTGTAGCTATTAAACTTCCGAAATCGATGCCTACAAAAACGGATTTACTAGAAGTAGATTTTCAAAATGATACGGAACCAAAGAACTATGATACTTTCGATAGGTAAACAACATGCTGACAAGCAAGATATGAAATAACTGAAAATTGCATTAATATAACGTATGTTACTGATATTGACGTACCTATCTAACATTATACATAACATCATCAAATTGAAAGTCAACTCATCGAATGTAAAAAATCACTCTTACTTGTTAATTTCATTTGAATACTAAGCTAATATTTACTGACGCCTTCTATTCTATAATATACTGACTTATTTGACATGCAAATGAAAATAAATTATGTACGACTGCCAGCTCGGGATATATTTTCCAGCCAAAAGAGGTGAACTTAACCACGCAGCCATTCTACTGCAGGCTGTGACTGGTCAATGTATTTTATTCTTGAATAGGGTGTGGCTGGTCCCCCAAAACTCCCCCTAGTCAACATCAGTCAAATTATACACATGATTAGGTGCCGTTGGAGATTGAACGTGAACAGCACACTTCCTACACCTTAATACCCGCACAGACTTAACATTACTTACCTATAGTGGCACATTTTTCCATATGTAAAGCACCATTCATGGGTAACATACGGAAGAAAGGAGAGTAATGAGTTCTATCACATCTTACCAGGGTATATGTTTGTCAAGCACATATTGAGATTCAACACCTGTAGGATTGCTGGCTTGAGGATTCGAACCAGTATCCTATATATTCGCCAGCCAAAAGTGGTGAATCTACCGAACAGCCATTCCATCGCTGGCTGTAGCTATTTTGTATATGGACAAAGGCGGGTACTTATTAATAACATTCATATAATATTTGCTATACCTAATTTAAAAATTTTCCTTTCACTCGAATACAGTTTTTATTTTTATATGCGCAGTCATTTATGTTAAAAATGGAAAAACGAATTTACATTCCAATTTAGACCAACTTACATAAACATAGGTACTTACCGACGTTAAGAGTAAAAATTAAAAAAATAAAGAAAGAAAGAAATCATAGTAAAAGAAAACACTAATTGAGATTACTTCAAAGCACTGACCTAAACCACTAAATACCTGCCATGTTACCTAATAAAACAGTAGATTAGTACGTGAAAACCAAGTGGGTACCTACGGATTCCTACGTGTTGATTTGAATGACAGTTAATGAGTCTAAGAAACCCAAAGATAAAAGCACATGTTTTTATTCGTTTCAATTTTCGAAGGTGTGGTCACTTGATTATCGAAAACAAAACCACTCTCGATGACTAGGCTACCGATTAGGCCTATGTACCTATAGGCTTATAGAAATATTATGCAAGAATAAAATCGTTGATTGTATTGTTAACGATTTTTTTCAATATTCTTTGACTTAATAGCTAGGTACCTGGTCCAGTGAATTAAAAATTAAATAAATTATAAGGCGTAATGATAATAAAAAAATGCGAAATCATTCGAATCTTACTAACGAACTTAATAAATTTAACAAATATCATTTAGCTCTTCGAAATTATGGTATGTGATAGTTAATTAAATATAGCAGTGGCCTCTAAAAGTATCGTTGGACAATCTTCGAGAGTCTGAAAAGTACTTCAAAGAAATTTTACAGTTGTAAACGACGAATTATAACTGGATACCATGTGTGTATAAGTACCTATAGAGATAGGTACCTATCTAATAATATACCTACGTCTGCATTCTTAAACAGGTATTTTAATTTAAAAAAATCAATTTTCTTATAACGGAGAAAGTTTTTTAGTTTTTGTTTTTTTGTTTCATGTCTCATTCGGTCGTCTGGTAGCGTAATTAAGTAAGAACAAATTCCACCAACGAACCTTGTCGATATTAAATGACATTCATTCGGCTTTAAGATAAGATGATTTTCCATACCTATAAGCCTGTAAAATATCGTAGTCACATAATGTGGCAGTTCAGAGTCAGAAATTGTTTCAAATAATTGGGTATCTTCAAAAATCGGTCCTCCATACATCAATTTTTTCGACGTTGCAATTTTCACTTCATAGCTAGATTAGTGAAGTTGGCTTTAATAGTTATAGTCAATCTAAAATCTTTTCGTGGAATTTTTCGGAAAACAAAAAATAATTTATGTAGCTAAGTATATACTTGTACGTACTTCGGTATAAAAAAATTATTAGCAAGGCCTCCACTAAAATGTACAAACATGCTTGAAATCCAATTAGAATAAACATTATAGCATATTACATGTATAGTTTACTTAATCCACTATCGAAAATTTATTAAAGATTAATTTAATTTCATTAGGTTGGTCAACCTCGAAGCTTTTTCCAGTTTTATCATGATTTTACCGATAAATACCCGAAAAAGTAGTCAACATTTTTATTTCGATTTTTCAAATTTCACATTTTTGTGTGTGTTATAGGCAAAAAGGTATATAATTCTTTAGCTCTACGGTTTAGATGTTTCACACATTTTAAATATTTTCAGATCATCTTGAAACATTTTCGTCATTTTAAAGATATTTAAATCTATTTTATAAATTTTGGATAATCTTTTGTGCGGAATACCTCACATTGTGGAAGAGATTCCACTATCCAAGATAGTCTCCAGTGTTTTGTGTGTTTACCAGCTTTGTACAGAAGAACGAGAGAACCAACCCTGGTAAACACTGCGGTCGAAATTTGGTCTTTACTGGCTTCTTTTATACCTGGCTCTGGACACGCAAACTTACTTAAATACATATGTATTTTGTACGTATTGGTGATCTACTAGGTTGTATTTTGTTAATAACGAAGTACAATGAATGCACTTGTCGACATGACATAATCGATGATAAGCTGATTCGTTGCGGTCTAACAATTACGAATTACGTACAGAATGTAACAAGTAATTTGTACAAAAGTAAAGTGTGTTTAACAAGCAGCGCACTAAATTAGCCAGTCTTTTGGCGGTGACTGTAATCGAGAGGTCCAAGCCCCTAATACCTCACACCAGTATGATCCCACACTTTGGATAAACTCAGAAAAAATATGGCAATAAGTTTTCAGTGGATCAGTAGAAATGTTTATGACGTTTATTTTTACTTTAACCAATAAAACCAAAACGCACTTTCTAATAAATGAAATGAAGCTGCATTATGAGATAATAAATTTCAAAAACACTTAAAGTCTGAATCTACAAAGTTCAGGATCTTTTTCCTGCAGTCAAAAAAGTCTTAATTTACGATGCAAAAAATAATGTTCTCAACAAGGATATTATTATTGGCTTCTATACAGAGACGCATAGGTAACAAAGTAAAATTTTTTCCAATAAATTTTTCAAGTTTCTTATAAAAGTTGACGAAAATCGTATCGTTGCTAAATTTTTTAACACAGCCCAACTTCATTCACATATCGCAACATTCTTTTTATCACACTTTTCAATTCGAAACGCAAACAAAAAATGGCGGAAAGGAAAGACGATAAACGAAAAAATTACTCTAACGAAGCAATAGGCCATTGTTATTGTTGTTTCTTTTAACCATCTACGTAGTTGCCAGTAAACAAAATCTACGAAACGCACAATTAAAACTTCATAAATTGTTTCCTATTTTTTATTAGGTAGTAAGAAAGGAAAATAAATGAATGAAAAAAAAAAAAGAAAAAAGTAGGTGGATATTCACGACTTGTCAGTTAGACAAAAGAAAAACTAAAGTGTACTTAAATTATCACCAGTTCGAGCTGGTTCTTAATTAATTGGAACATTTAACAAAATTAATATTTCCTTGTTCTAATCTGAATTATTTTCTTTCTCCAAATTTAATTATAATGCAGACTATAGAACTCAAAAATTTTATACCTACAGATATAGCTTCAAAAAATCGAATCAACCTTCAAATAGCAATTAATAAATCAAACGGGTCAATACGAAGTATGAAACAAAATTAAATCAGAATATCCTTGAGTGTCGCATACATTCAAAGAGAAAAAAAACAACACATTACTTTAATTCCTCAAACCATTTGATCTTTCGTTCGTGAAACGAAACGAATTTGTAAAAATATTCTACTATTCTATTACATTTATGAATTCAATTTTGTTGAAATTGATTTAAGAAATAATCGCAATCATAGATAGGTCCGCGAAAATTCCACTATAATTTCCATTCAATAACGTTTTAATTCGTTTCGCATTTTATACAAATATGGAGTTCCGACAATTTAGAACATTAATAGGTAAGAAACCCAATATGAATAAGGCAAAGAATTGTACGTAGGTATATTATGATAGGTATCTATATATTAATTGAGTATATAATATAGTGTTGGGTAAATGAGAAAAACGAGATGCTTTTTTATTATGACAAATAATTATACTGTAACTTATATTCAGCACATAAAATCACGAAATCCGACTGATGGATCTCGTTTGTTTTTCACTTTGAATTTTCCATTTAACGATCAGTAGAACCTTGACTGAGGAATTTCAGCTAGAATTCTCATTTACTGCTTCTGTTCAGTTTGTTTTGGCTTTAGTTTAGTTTTACAACCTAAATCAGCACCGACACATTTTTACTTAGAAATATAATTTTATAGAAAAGGCCTAAGATATATATTTACCGACAAGGAAGAGGACAAATGAGATCCGAATCTTGTTTCCTAATTTATGATTACGTACAGCCTACACAGACTTCAGCTAAAACTTTCATTTCAGTGTAATAGAAGATAAGACTATAATAGAAGTTACGAACTTATTTTCCTCTCTGCACAAATTATGCAATCTTAGGTCATCGAGTCTCTTGAGGACATACAGAAAATGATTACTTTGCAGTAGGTACCTATTCAGAAGTTCTTCGGATCCTCAAAGAGAGAAAAAATTAAACAACAACCAGTGTAGTTGTTTTTTTTTTTTTCGATTTACTATCTGAATTATAAATTATGACCTAACTTTCAGACACACGCGAAAATACAAAAAAATCATAAAAACGAAAGGAGGGTAGGTGGATATAAGCCCTAATAATTACTATTTTAAATTAAATTAATCGTTACCCATGCCAATAGAATATGATTTATTATTTATTTTGTACTTGGTTTATGCAAATTTGATTTCCTTACCAGTTCCAAACATAATATAATATTTCTTTATTTCATTTCAACGATTGGTAATTTGTACAAGTTATTACATATTTTTGCATTCATAATCTGTAACCTAAAGTGAAATCCAACATTCTATACACAACATCCTATATATGGCAAAACGTTTATAATTTTAAGTACCTCTCCACAAATTCAATTCTTTCAACGTAATCAATGGTCCAGTGACCAGTATCTTGGAACTCAACGGCTTTCGGGTTGGCCAAATTTTACGTATTAAATCATTTCAATCTATGATTCCTCTAATGTATATTATTTACTTTTCACGATTTAAAATCGTATTTGTTCTCGATGAAACATTTTTTTCTTTGTTTAAAAAAAAAGTTTCCATTTTTTTTTTTTTAATATCATTCTAACTGAAACAACATTTATCACTTCGTTCTTTTATGACATGATCAGTGGCTTTTCGAAGCAGTTTAGCCCAGAAGGATGATATTCCCAGTTTAGTCAACTGTTTTACTACAAAATTTCCAACTTTTAGAAAAAGGAAAAATTAACAACCAAAAAAAAAGAAAAAAGAAAAACAAGATCATCAATTCGCACGGTTTTTCCAACTGCATCACTATGTTTTCAATTGATATCGAGATATAGGGAAGAGATACCCCTACACCCCCACTCGAAGAGCCACACGCATCACCCCTTTGACATAATCATTTGTTGGGTATCTCCTATTTTATTGAAGAAATTCTAAATCAGGTTGTGCAAAGGTCCAGTTACGAACCTCTTCAATGTTCCTACCTTCACCATTAACTGTAGCCTTTGCAGTGGCAGATCTAACGGGTATTAGTTCAGAAAAATTACACCTAGGCCTTTTGCCAAAAAAAAGGGCTTTTTGGCCCTTCGCAGCTTCATAAAAAATTATTAAGATCAGCATCCTGTAATGAAAATAGGCCTTTACACGCATTTTGTACCTGGAATTTTTTTTCTTGGATCCGGTACGGAGCCATTGATCACGTTTATGGGGGAAATGTGAACAAAAATTAGATGGAAAATTGTAGAGCAAAAAAATCGCGTGAAATGGAATAAATCACTCTTCAAAACCAAAAATAAGTTCATTTGAATGGAAAAAATTAGTAAAAACAATTTTAATACCCCATTTGCAAGCAAACTAGGTATAAAATCGTTATTAGCAACCAGTTACAAGTACTGAATCCAATCAACATGCATGCAGTAGACACACCATTTAACAAGGTAACCGATTGTTTATTGAAAATAGATTTTGTGCTAGAAACAAATTTTCCAGGTTGGTTAAAATAAGAAATAACAGAAATATAGACAATATAGTCATCAATTAACGGCTATTTTGGGGAATAACAGTTTTAAATTTAAAAAAATTAAAAAATAAATCAAACAAATCCTGCATGTGAACTGTTTTCAAGTAAGCAGGCCTAATAGCAGCTGAGAATTGGGATTTTTTACTATATTTTGCGAATGAATAAAATAGAAAAGAATTTTTGTCTCACCAAAAGTCTTGAAGAAGAACAATATTCTTATCTGTATTTTGTACTAATGCCCAGACGATATTCTTTAATGGTAACTTACCATTACTGAGCCAAGTACCAATATACATTTTTTAGAATATTTTTGGATTAATGTATAAAAGAATATCAATAGCAATGGAACGTTTTGAGAAACGTAATCATTAATAAAAAGTGAAAAATAATTCTTTTCAAATTTCTCCAGCGAGATTCAGGTATAAGGACTGGAATTAAGAGTTTTATCATAAAATTGGAGGAATTGATGCAGGTATAAAGCCTAAATGCGGTAAGGAAAAGAGCACCGACTTCAATAATTCCAGTATCCCTATATTTGGATCTTACTGGAGAAATTTTAAAAGAATTATTTTTCACTTTTTAGTATATTTTTTATTATTTGTTTTTAAAGTCGGTTCTATTGAGAAAAAAATTTTTTTTTTCAATGACTTCATTTCTAGCGTTAGCGGCAATATTACCTTAAAACTAGCAATTTTTTTATTTAGAGATAACTCAAAAACTACCTCATAAATTCTGAAAAATATTTAATGAAACCACCAGGGGATCATCCTCTATCATTTAAAAAACAGCTCATCAAAATCGGTGCCCAAGCTAAGAAATTATGCTTGAACAAATATTAAAAAATAAAATAAAAAAATAAAAGAACATACATACGGATCGAATTGATAACCTCCTCCTTCTTTTTTTATCGAAGTCAGTTAAATAACGAATACATACGGGTACGAACTATAACTAAACGAACCTACACATATATGTCTTACATATTATGCCATCCTTTATTCAGTATTATAGACCGACAAAATAAGAAAAAACTCGTAATCTTGTAAGATATTATGAATGAGACTCGAGTTTTCTTTGATAAATATTCAAGGTCTGACAACAGTAATATTATTCTTTACGTAATGTGAAAACCGATTGCTAATCCCTTCTATTAGGCACAAATAGGTACTGAATATGGATTCTCACATAAAATACGTACGTAACTGAAGGCTAACGCAGTCGGCGCGGAGTAGATAAATGAAAATTAAGAAAAATCTAAAAATGATATGGTTGAACTGAGGCTGAGTAGGTACCGAATTTGTGTAAAAATTTATGACGTGTTTCTATATTCAACTCGTACACTCTGACAAAGACTGAGAATTTCAAATGCTAAATCCTAAAATATATAGGTATACGTCTTGTAAGCCAATACTTGTAATCCGAGCTATATACCCATTTGCATCTAAGATATTTTTGAATGTAAACTACCTAAAACAAACATCGAGTTATCAGTAAAAATATTAAAGAATGTTAGCGGTGCAATGAAATTACACTAATTGTACTACAGTATACTTCTAAAAGTACAAGCTCCATGAGGGTAATCTTGTTTTCTGAACTAGGTAAGTATATAAGATTATATTTAAAAAAATGAAATCAAAAATAAAAAGTATTTCGTAAAATTTTTCATGATTTTCATTAAGATAAAGAATAGCCGTTTTTAAATTTTATCAAAATACTAGTAGCATTTGCAGCCGAAAAGGCTGACATTAGCTGACTTAATAGGCTGAAGAGAATGAACCAAAACACTCAAAAAAATGAAAAATGAAATAGTTAAGTACCAATTAATATTGAAAAATAATTATATTAAATGAAAGGAACGTAATATTCTTATTCTGTGATAATCAAATTTAAAATATGTATAGTAAAAATACCAAAATAAACAACATTGAGGTTGGTAAATAAATAACGTACGTATAGTGTACCTACGTACTTAAAATAAAATATTAAACAAAATAGTACTTACGTGAAGAACAAAAAAATAAATAAGTACCTTAGTCGGTGACTGCAAATAAGGGTGGAACCACCAATGAAAAACTACGATCTACTGCGGATCAATTTGCTTAGTAAGAAAAAATAAAAAATTGAATGAGAAAACGAATAACCCCTTCTTTTTTTTTTTTTCCAATTCTCTTTCTCTCTTTTCCACTGACCCTGACCTCTCCCCCAACACACTCTTAAACTTCTTTGTCTTTCTCTCTCTCTATCGCTTTCCCTTCCACTCTTCCTCTTTCTCGCTGCAAAACCTCCAAGAAGTTGTATTTTTTTTTTGTGAATTCAGCGTTTTAATTACACCACAAGGGGGAAACTTTTCAGATTGCCTATTCATACATGGGAAGGAGGTTAAGCTAGCTATTCTATGGAAAAACATACTGTTAAAACGAAACAGCCTCTTCATTTATATAACAGAAAAAATGTATCCGAGCTAAATGTATACAATAAATAACGTGTTTTTCGCAAGACGTTCTCAACCACAAAAAAATTCTGATCTTCAAATATAATATTATAGTCTGATTTTTTCACAGAAATGATCGGAATGTTAATAATGTTCAAACATTTGCTGGTAATGCGACAAAAACTGACTGCATCCAACAAATGATCCGGTGTTTCCAACATTATTAAATTTGGTATACCTATAATCCGTGGTGAACTGAGTGTAAACACAATGAAGAGGGAGGAGGGAGCGCTTGGTTTACAAGAAATTTTATTCGTTTGAGAAATTCCTCTTCAAATTAAATTATAGTCCACCAGTCGCCAATGTTTCATTAGAAATTACATGTGTGAGTAGGTGTTGCGAGAATTTTCAAAATTTTCTGAACAAAAAGTTTTTTCTTCTACTTTAGAAAATTTAGCTCAAGTCTCACCCTCTCCATACGTTAAACTAGATTTCAGTTTGATGATGTTGTAAGGAAATCTCTCTAATGCAAGTCTGTACTCAATAAATTACATTGCATAATTTTTCAACACATTTTTTCGAATATATGTAGGTAAGTATGTGCCCGGGTACCTCATCTTTATGATAACCAGGCTAGTTTATCCTCACCATCATTTCGACAATTTATAACCATAACCCACTGCACTCGAGTCGCAAATGATGAATTGCATCCCATCAAATTTACATTTTCTCATTTTTATATACCTAAATGGACATGTCGGTCATTTTTAGGCAGGTTCCAGCCATGATTACCCGGTTTTTTGTGCACTGCACCTTGCGCAAGTTCAATTTTCTAACAACAGTAATTCGAACAACAACAACAACAACAACACGTTCTGCGAGTAAGTAGCTGCGAGCGTGAAAATTTTATTACATCCTAATATTTTTTTCATTGAAGCAATCGCCTATATTATTAGCCAAATCAGTCAAAATTCGTGTCCCACAGAATCGTGTAAAATTTAGCCAGTATTTTAGCTCGCATTCCGCATTCATCTTTTTAAATTACCTACCTTTCAACACGATCAGATGTAATCGTACAGATTTCGTTGAAATACACGTTACAAAAGAGTGTACCGAACTCATTAAGGTTGGTGCCAAAAAAAAAAAAACCTGCTCTGACATATCGTCGCTACCAACGAACGCATTATAGATTCGTCATAAATCATTTAAATTGGAGTAGTACGAAATTATTATCAAATTATGATAGCAGCCTACACGTACTTCATCTACAAGGTGTTTCAGGAATCACCAGAAACTATTTCATTGACAAAAAATTAGTCCTATTAACTAAAAGGTACGTTCATTTATAAAAAATAATTCTTGTTACTTTGTGAAGGAGCTACACGCTACACAAGTCAGTACCTACAATTTTAAATGTCAAAAATTCTGATCAATATTTAGGCAATTAGTGATGAGTGAAATTGTCCTGATCCTGTAGTTTTCACAATATCAAAGCCAAGACCAAGATTTGACTGTACAGCACCAAGGCCAAACGAAAAATTAATAAAAAAAATATAAACAAACTCTACGACGTTTGCAATCTTGCTTCTTAAATAATTAGAAAAATTGTACTTAATGTAAGCCAAATTTTTTACCTTTAATACTAGTGAAAACATTTCGTAAGCAAGACTAAGACCAGGTGGATGGATGATCTGGATCACGATCCGGATCCAAACTTAATGATCCGTATCCGTGATTCAAATCATTTTTCTACCCAGTATCCATCAGTGATTCGAATCAAATTTAAATCTTTATTCGTGATCCGTGTTTGAAATAATTTTGTAAATCATTCAATATTTTTTCGGATAATCAATGATTATTGATTAGTTTGGTGTCTAGAGAAGAAAATAAAATACTAAGGTTTGTGCGTTTGAGATTTTTTTTATACTGTAGTTTTCAGAAAAAATGATCCGAAAAGGTGATCCGTAAGTGATTTGATTCGAATTACTTTTAAAGAGGAGATTCGTGATCCGCGATCCGTGATTCGAATCAAAAAGTTTGGGATTTTGCCAACCGCTGACCAAGACCAAGAGTAAAATTTCACTATACAAAGCAAGGAAGTAGTTAAAGGTGTTATGATAAGAGCCTGACTGAACAAACTTTTGATCTGCTTAAAATATTCGGCTAATTATTCGTTAACTTTTTAGTTGAAAAAATCGTACCAATTAGGTAAGCTAAACCAAAACTGTAGACTAAAAAATTTGATAAACTTGAAAAACTTTGACAAAATTACTGTAAATTTTATTCTAACCTCTGGGTAAAATTTGTGAGATACGAGTCATGTTACATTGTTACAATAAAAATGAGCTCTGATATTTGGAGACACACCAAATCATGTCCAGATTTGCAAATGGATTAATTCATACACAAAGACGTGATTCAATACAATAAAGTGATTTATGATGACACGTGCAAATTAATTCTTCTAGAAAACTATCGAATTGTTATATATTCCATAATATGACGAGTATATTTGACATTACTTGTCCTCGAATAGAGAAAGATGAATATTGGTGTGTCAGAAATGTTGGTGTGAGAGAAATAGAAACAATGTACATGAATGAGAGGGAATTTATAGGTGAATTATTATTCACGTGAAATTATACAGGGTGAATGATAATACAAGTTTAAAGGGTATGACGATATACAGTTACGAATGGTAAGGAGTATAAATATACGTAGGCAGCTAAGCATTATACTTAGTATTTTTTTATGTTCAACTTGGAAAAAAATTCAACTGGCAATTTTAAAAGTTTCAGTTGACCATTTTCAAATCCTATACCTTTTAAAAAAATTTTTCATTACCTACGCCCTGAGAACAAGACAAATGACTAATACTGATTGTACCATACCAAGATCTAAACAAGAAATAATAATACTGATACTGATGCCAGGCCATGACCAAGACCAAGACTAAAACCTTGCCTACCACGGAATTAATTTTGTTGTTACTCATCAGTCACCGCTGATGGCAGTGTTAGTCATTAACGTAGTTCAAGCATAATTTTTTTTTGGGGAGGGGGGAGGGATGAACAAAAATTTTTTAGAGAACATTCCAATTTGTGGATTATTTTTCGAGAGCATGAAAAGTTTTCAAAAAATTTCCAAAAAGTTTCACCCCAAACCCTCTTCCCATTTCTACAGCACTAGTGCTGTTGTGTATTTAAGACGATCTTCTTCTGTAACACCTTGTATATATTATATGCGACATTTATGACAAAGTGAAAGAAAGAAACGGAATGAGAAAAAAAAAAAAAAAATCAGGTGAAAAAACGACATTATTATTACCCACACATTACGCAACTCGAGAGAGCAATTTACGTGGACATGTAAAGTAATGTACGTATACGCGTAATACCGAATACACACAGTAATCGACATTGAATCGCCCACGTGGTGTTTATTGGAATTTTCAAACTTAAGGCGTCGAATTATCACCTCTCGAGAATACCTATGCTAGAATACACAACTGATGGTCTTATGATGACAATAAGACAGCGAATATGACGATGTTTCAACACAAAATTTTTCGACCGTGAAAAGATTATCGTAATCGGTGGAAATTTTTTTTTTTTTCTTTTTTAATTTATTTATTTATGCATTTTATGTATCTGCGAATTAATTATGATTCGCTGACCATAAACAAAAATTTAATTGGCGGCGATTATCGTAAATACGCAAAATATTCGTCCTTTTCATCGATAATGGATGGAATTCGCGAGGTATTTGATGGCAGTTACCATAATTCAACATTCATTGTTCGATTTTTTACGGTTGGCCACTAATCGGTATCGGCTGTTCTCGATATTTTCGTTACGATAAAAATGAATCAAGGTTTTCACGATACTCCCAGTGATAATGACAAACCGACGACGAAACTAAAAAATAAGATTGGCCTATAAAAACCTCTAATGTGGCTTTTCGAATAGAAACGTTTTTCAACGATATTACAGGCATGCGATGACTTACAGATGAATTTTAGCCCATAACGAACACGATTTATGGTTATTATATTATGGATGTTCAGAAAATAAGAAAAAATTAATCAACTCAAACCCTACATTATCCAACATATAAAGACAAGTTGGCATTCTTTATCACTAATGTTCTCACAATATACCGAATGAATTATTTCAAAATTCATACCTCATATGAAGAATAACCTACAAGTGATTTATAGACCATAAAAAGTAAAACTGATGAAATTAAAGTTTGTATTTGTCTTGCAGAAGTATCTTTGTGTGAGTGCATGTGTAAAAGTAATCTTAACATTAGTGTCTGTTGAAAATTAGTTATTAAATAAATAACTCAAGAAGAGGCGAAGCGATACATCCGTCAACTGGTGACTATGTTTTTGTTAATGTAAGCATATTCATTCCTTTGGAATTAATTAACTCCTATAGCGTCAATAAAATGGAATTAAGTATATAAAGGTCACACCAATATTTATATCAAGTTATAGTAAATTATAATGCATTTTTGTTTCAAATTTCGTAGCTATTGGTTAAAAATTAAAAATTTTATAGCCAAAATAAAAACGAAAATAGCTATAATGGAAGTACCATACAGCCAATCCACGCTAAAATTTATAGCAAGTTATGATATATCATAATAAATATCTGTTTTAAATTTCATAGCTATTGGTCAAAAATTAAAAATTTTATAGTCAAAACAAAAACAAAAATAGCTATACCTGAAGTACTATACAGCCAATTCGCACCAAAATTTATAGAAAGTTATAATAATGTTACTTCGTATTGAAAGGAATGAGATAAAAAAACTGTAATACTGCAGCAACTCCGTAAGGAAAAGTAGGTTTTTGAAAAAAGTAAAATTAGGTGGTCACAAGTTATTAAAAGTCATAATAAATATTTGTTCTTGTTGTTCCAAAATTAGGCATTTTATAGGCAAAATAAAAATGAAAATAGTGTCACAGGAAGTACCACGCGACTGATCCGCACCAAAATTTATAGCAAGTTATAATATTTGTTACAAATTTTGAAGCTATTGATCAAAAATTGATAATTTGGTAGCCAAAACAAAAATGAAAATAGCCATACTGGAAGTACCATTCAACCTGTCCGCACAAAAATTTATATCAAATTATAATAAATCACAATTAAATTTTATTTCAAATTTCATAGCTATTGGTCGAAAATTAGCACAAATAGCTATGCGGGAAGTAGCATATAGCTAATTCACATCAAAATTTATAGCAAGTTATAATATATTATAATAAATATCTATTTTATTGAATTTTTAGAGTCTATCGATGACTTGGAATTACCTCCACATCAATTAAAATTGAAAGTTGGTGTACCAGTAATACTGATTCGTGATATATAACCTCCACAAGTGTGCAATGGCGCAAGATTGATAATCAATTTGTTGGGTACAAATGTATTATAAACTACTATTTTAACAGGTTTCAGTGCTGAAACAAAAAGGTGTATATCACATATACCTCTGACTTCCGCAAATATTCCGTTTTTCTTTGTACGACTGCAATTTCCTATAAAACTTTGTTTTTCTTTTTCAATAAATAAATCACAAGGTCAAACATAGGATCACCTATAGAAATATACTTAGAGGATCAATGTTTCTCCTATTGACAACTTTATGTGGCTTTTTCTAGGATTAATTCTTAAAAAGGGTTGTTCATTTATTCATTGACCGAAGAAGTTCAAAGTATTGTCTATCACAAAGTACTGTAAATTTAGTTTGGGGATTTGATAAATATATTTTTTAAATTTGATTTCCATTTACTTTTCTTATTTAAAATTGAAATTAAAAAGTTTTATTAAAATTTATATCGTTGATTCTGTCATGTGTTTTCTATAGGCATTTACATTGATTGAAAAAAAGTCACATACATGTGAACACAAACCCACACACGCAAACTTACTCAATTGAAAAAACTTGGAAAATAAGTCGGATATTTGGTGATATTTTGTGATATTTTGTGGTATTATTGTCTAACCAGTCCATTAGATGAGTACATCAGCTTGTTCAATATATGCTTAGGCTATAAGTCATATGTATATTTCTTATAATAACCCATATTAGGGTGACAATTTGTTTTGGGATAAGTTTTCTTCAAAATCGATTCGTCAACTTAATCATCCACTTTCAACTTTGATCTACAACCGAAAAGATCTCCCATATTGTTGGATTAACAGAAAACTAAAACCCTTTTTTCCATCCTTGAATTTATTCCAAACGGCGGTATCTCTTAGTAGGTAATAAGATACGCTCTTACATCGAGGATCAGTGATCACTTCTCAACTCCGTGCTGCTTAAAACTTGAAAACTTTTCTGTTTAAACTCAGTTTTGATCGCATGTGTCGATTCACATGCAGTTTAGAAGAGGCCAGGTGTAACATGTTGATACATTTGTAGATCATTAGACCCCTTTTTCCAGTCCCAAATTACACCAAATCAGAAGTATTCAGCAACTGGGTAATCATGAATCATTTTTTCTGACACATACAGACGTCTAAATTGTTTTTTCTACATATTTTGTGTCAGAAATTTTTTTAGGAGAATGAATCCGAGGAATGTGGTTGTTCAATCTCACATCAAAAAAACATGCAACTTATTCACTTAGTAATGACTAACGAATGATTTATTGCCAATAAGGATGAAGGAAACCCTTCCTAAAACCTTTATCTTACTTTGCCACTGATCCTTTGGTTTCCAAATGGTTTCAAATAAAGATATTTTTCTGTAACGATATATTTCCATTCATATAATTCAGGTTAATATAGCGTTACACCATGTATACCATCACTAAAGGTACACTTTGTCACCAACTAATTCTCGACCATAAATCATGCTACACTTTAATCATGGCATATTAAATTTCATCATCTAGTCTATCGGACATTACACTCCATCTATTCTGTTCCATTGAAGATCACCTATGACATCACCCACTCCTGTCTGAACTTACATCGAATAATATGTTTCCAAGAATCAGTACATACAACTCGATTTAAAGAAATAACTATTTTCATTGTATCATCACATCACCCTATTAACATGCATTTTGTATCAGTCCTAATGTCTTTGTATTAATCCGCTCGTTAATTCGACACAGTGATTTTGTGAATCTCCAAACAGAGACAAATCACTTCTATTATAACCAAAATATGTTAAGGAGCTCAATGGTTGAGTCCGCAATGTACTCAACAATTATTTTTATAGTTGCTACTTTGAAGTCAAATACACAAGTGCAGTTATTTTGGTTATGTATTTTATTTAATGTCGCTAAAATATTATCAACCAAATTACCATCACATTTACATTTTCAACCAATTTCAGTGTTTTAATTGACAGGTCCAAAAACATAGTTGAAAAAGAACACACAAACACACAAACACACACAACCAAAATCCAATTGCACCGCACAGCGCAGTGACTTGCATAAGAATTAAGTACCAACGTCATATTTTGTCGCATTAGTAACTGCAATAAAAGCGGATAAAAATGAGACTATTTATTAAAATTGGAAAATTTGGCTTTTTTTTTTTGGCATTAAAACTCAATTTTTGGCATTTATTCAATTTTCAGCGATTAAAAAAAAAAAAATTTCACTCCCAGGTATCCTGTAACCTGAATTGTACTTCCCTTTTATGAGAATTTATTTAGTACCTAGTTAGTAAAATGAAGAATTCTTTATCTAATATAACTATCATGTTGTTGGTACAATATCTTCAATCGGCGGTTTGGTTTTGCTAACCAGTACTCGTCGTGCGGTTAATTTATAGCCTAACATAATTTGCTAAACGTCATAAACGAATGAACGACCGATTTCGTAATTGAATTTGTTTCACAATTTAGTCATTGGAGCAATAAGAAAACGTTAGTAGGTACCTCAGAGAAAGGCATTTCTCTAGGCTTTGAGTGGTGAGGTAAGTTGGACAGTTTTTTTTAAATTAATAAATAGGCATTTCTCTTTGCATTAGTCGTATAGAGGGTGGATTGTGGTTACAAGAGGTAGGTAGTTTTTCTTCGGTATGAAAAAGGATATACTCTTCGCCATTCTCGTACAGTGGACGGTTAGGTGAGGTAGATAATTCTTTTTAAATAATGAGACATGTTTCTCATTCGTATTTTGTATGATTATATAATTAATTTAAAAGGAAAAAATCGTTTATCTACTGAAAAAAAAAAAAAAAAGTTCATCTCCTCATTCATTATAGGTCGGTAGAATTAAGAGTGCGTCTGTAATTTCCAATTGGTATATAGTTACCCAATTTAGAAGAAAAGAATCTATAAGTTTGGCTAAAATGAATTTTTACTTAGATTCAAATTAACTCCCCTAAACGCAGTTGTTTATCAAAACCAATAAGCCCATTTCTAATAGTCCCATTCATATACAATTTATATCAAACTTTTGATTTTTCAAGTATATAATCATCATAAATGTATTTTGAATAGGTTAGGTACTTTTCTACAAAACCCAAACGAAAAGAAAACAAACCTGATTTATGAGCAATTAATTTAATTTATTATTTTTATTTTAAAAAACCCCGAAAAAAATTTAAAAAAATCAAAAAAAAAATCAAAGTAAATTAAAAATAAAAACAGCCAAGAAAAATAAAAATATATTCAATCCAACGAACTTCGACATATTGAGAGGGGGAAGAAAGAAAGATGATGAGTTACGAAACAAAAAGAAAAACTATCAGCCTATACCTACGGCTAGGAAAATATGAAAATTTTTATTCAATATAAAAAGTAAAAGTTATGTGATTTATCTCAATTTGCATCACTGAAGAAAGGTGAAGGTTGCAATAAAACACAATTTTTCGAAAAACAACGACAAAGATTTATTATAAACACCAACTGAAGGTTTTCGCAGTTTTTACTATAGAATAATTTACCGTTTAATTTTCAAAAACATCAGTTAACAGTTTAAAAAACGAAAATAGCGATATCAATAATAAACGTAATAATAAAAATTAATATACTTAAAATTTATTTTTTAAATTTATTTATTTCTATTAACATAACATTTTTTCCCCAACATTTTCAAAGATTAAAAGGCCAATCCATACAAAATCAATAGCTCAGGTACTTAGCTTTTAGTACCTACTAATGTTCGTTCCAAATTTTTTAACCATCGGATGAAAATCTCGACCTGTATCGCGGTAACAATAAAATTATATATATATATATATACACAATTATACCTAATTATGTACGTCTACGTAGGTATAATAAATTACAAGAATTTCAGTTATCGGTGCAAAAATTTTTCTTAGGTCATGAAATGAAAAATGCGCCCACCTCCACCCTTTGGGGCCAGCATCAGATCGAAATTAATACGTCGATTTTCACAGAAAACCTACTTAAAAATACAATTTCGATTCAAACCTTCAGTGTGGGTACTTGAGATGAGGGTAATTAATAGAAGTAAAAAATAATTTTTAGTCAAATTTTAATCATAACCGACATAATTAGTATGTACTGAGTCAATGTCAAGTACAAAATACGAATAGTATAAATAGACGCAGCAACGAACATGGAAAATAGCAAGGTTGAAATGCGAAAAGTAAATGTCTCTAGAAAAATTACGAGTACAAATGTATGATGGAAAGTCATATATTATGATGAATCGTAATGATTATTTATGGAAGAAGTAATCCACCTTCCAAGTGAGAGTGAAAGATACGCCCTACCCCTACTCACGTTGATTTAACAAATATTCCGACGATGAGTTAGGTACACCAAAAACCGATTAAAACCGACTCACTTGAATTTTGGAAACACGCATGTAAATTAGATGCATTTTTAAGAGTAATTTCGAACGTGACCTTGGAATTAATCGAAATAAATGAGCCGTTGTGTAACTGGTCATAAGAAAACCATTATAGATAAGTAAGCTTAATTTATAATGTATTTCTAATGAGAACTGTTTTTGGTAGAACTCATACATTTATAAGGACCGTTTTCCAGATTCTGTAATGAATGTAACCTTTGCGAATATCTTTGAGCGAGTAATAGTCAGCACAAATTTTTATCGAAAATTATCAAGACAGAAAAAAATTATCCAAATTTTATTATAAAAGTCATGATAATTTTTTGGAATTAAATGAAGCTTTTATACCCGAGCACGTAAAATTCCAGTTCTCGTATTTTTTTTTTTTTCAGTCCAGTCATTCGTTTTGAAAAAATACGAAATGGATAATGTGTATAAAAGTGAGATCTTTGAACGTAATTTTTTACAAAAACATACTTGTATTTTATACCTATCGAGTTTTAATTTTATTGATGATAATATTGCGAAAGCTTGAAAAAACAAAGGATACCATTCAGAATTTCTCAAATGAAAGTTATATAAAAAAACATTTCTGACACTGGGATTTCTTTTTGAATAAAATTTTTCATGAAGGTGATTTTGTTACATTTACGTGAAACATGCAACTTTTCTAAACAGTTGCTAATTTTTATTTTTAGATTGAAGGAAAAAAAAAAATTAAAGAAAATGAATCTTTGATTATTTTTAGAAGTTATTGAAAAGGTTTGACTTTCGATTCACCTTCTTTGAAACAGTGCCACCGACTTGGCAAGATTATTGATCGGGCTGCAGCCCAAATACTAAAATCGTTTGGTCTACATTCAACCTGGACATTGAATAGAAAATTAATTAATACAAAAAAGTAGATAAGTACAATGTTATCACGTATATTATTTAAATTCACAATTGTAGGCAATCCGCTCTAAAAGAAAAAAAAATTAACGCTTAAGGTTTGATATTTCAGTAAAAATAGATAATTTCACCAAACAAAATCGTTTTCTAACTTCGCCAATATCGACTTTCGAAAATTTATGACACCAAGTGGAGAAGATTAAGTCGTATATCAAGTTTTACGTTTTTTATGATGATGATTTATCTTGATGATCTTTGATTTTTGAGATATAGATAGACTACCCGTCGCAATATTTCGTTTGGAAATCGCCAACATGTTTCAAACAATTTTTTTACTGACTTATAGATGGTGCAATTTTGTCGAGCGTATCAATTTGTAAAAGATGCAGTAATGCATCAAATTAAACGAGAAATGGAAGGGGGTCGCGTTAGCGATTATTACTTTCTGGAACTGGTTTCGGTGAAACAGACGCGAATTTGTGGTGGTTATTTACGCGTACCTACCTACCAGTTTAGTTGAACATTTTCTGAATCAATTTCCAGAAACACTACCTGGTGTAACTTCGGTACCGTATGTGATATTTCGGTCAAAAACGACAAACTGTACGGGAAAAAGATTCAAGGAAACTCCAGTACAGACATATTATTTATATGTATACTTATTCATTGATAATAATTAATGTTTCTAGAAAGCCGTATTCGTAGGAGCTCACGTAGAGAAAAATATAGTAAGTTAGCTTTTTTGTTGGTTACCTATATTTTAAATTGAGAATTTTCTAACTTTTAGGCTACAAAAAGAAGTAGGTTTATAACTGTTTCTCGGGAGTCTCTACTAGGTATATACAACTAAACGATATAAGTAGCTTTTTTTTTTATTTTCAGTTGGAGTTACTAGTTGCTATCTTCGAGCATTCGTAGATAATGGTGAATCACTTATTTTATGAAGGTAGAACTAAATAAGTTTAGGTTATGTTTAAAATCTAAAAAATTTCCAGTCGAAGATTTGTGTTAATTAATTTAAAATAGTCATTATTTTCATCTCATTACGAAGGCATTTTAATATAATAAACCTACAAACCTCGGCTTTTCAATCGAAACCAAAGTAAATTATTTGAAAATTATTAAAAAATGCCAATTCAAAAATGCCTGACCATGCCACAAAACAAGGAGAGAACAAGTAAAAAAAAAAAAAAAAATTAGGCAACAACCAAAAACAATAAGGCTCTTTCTCAGGTAGGTAGATCCGAATATGTGTATCAAATTTCGAAATTATCCGATCAAAATTACGCCTGGAAATGGACTCGATGAAAAATGGGGTAGATAAAAAAAAAGAATTTTCTAAAATAGTGCCAAAATGCTCAGAAAATCATGAAACAAAAAACGAATTGTGGGGACATTACTCGTATGAGGTGAAGGGACACTCTCAACAACAGTCGCCGCTGAAAGTCTGGCTAATATTTGTCTCTATGACGTTAAACCAAATGCACAGATTATATTTGACGTAATTACTTTTATGTACTTGCAAGTAATGTACAAGAACCAAACCATGACTAATCAAAGAATTAGGGTGATGTCACAGTTCGGTACACAAACTGGTCCACCATTTCTTATCTCTACAAGAAATAACAAACCACCCTTACACATGGACGTACATTTACTATGTATGTGTGTATGTGTGCATGTCGATAAGCCCCTATATAAACCGTTCAAACTGCCTCTAAAATTGCCAGTATTTGCCCTGGTTTTGGCTTACCTGCATGTTTACATATGAAGTGGCAGAACATGCAATTATCTGTTGATTACCTTCTTGTATGAATATTCTTTCATGACAAGGTATTCCACATGTACCCACTCCCACCATTGGTCCAAATACTCAGGAAATTTAAGCAAGTAGAAAGTGTGCTTCAGCATTTATAAATAAGTGGACTGAATCTTCAATGAGGTACACATTCCTATTTTTGCAGTTGGTAACACTGTACAATTTTTTATTCGGATAGAAACAATGAAATTTTTGTGTTAGTGTGCGTGTGTTAAATGCAATCAAATAAATACGCACACTAACAAATATTTCTCATTTTTCTCTTTTCTTCTTCAAAATTTTCACCCAAATTTATGTCATCGGCTGTCTTCACCTTTCTGTTTTTAGCCTAGTAAAAATTAATGATGGGTGATTAATCGATTTAAATCGATTAACCAAAATAAATCAATTAACTAATTTTTCAAAAAAAAATTGAGTAATCACAATCATTAGGGCTGAAAAAACTGATTTTTTATAACATTTTGTCACTTTTGTTTTTTATTTTTCATTTTCACTATTGCAAATTAGACACCTACTAAATATAAATTTAAAAAATTGAAATTGAATTAAAAAAATTGAAAATTAGAGAATTCTATTGTCTTATTGTCTTCAGCTGAGTTTACACCATACGAACATTCACTGATTTTGTTTGTTCTATCTTTTCCTTTATTAACAAGGTTACAGAATATTCATTGCAATTCACTCGGGAAGTGAATTTTGTTCGTTCTTATTGGTTTGTATGATGGCCATTTATACCAATCGACTAAAAAAAAAACTCGGCGCTTTGCGCCTCGGGAGGGGGCGGAGCCCCCTCCACCCCCCCGGGATGTTATTACTTTGAGCCTGACGGCTAAAATGTAAAATACCTGACCCTTCAGGTTTTAGCCCCCTCTCTCTCTTCCTCTTTCTCACTCTCACTGTAATATTATAAGATACCACTTCTTAAAGAAGACGTGTAACGATATACAATCAGTGTCTTTATTATAATGTGTGGTCTTATATACGCGCTACTTTTGGGTCGCTCTTTCCTGTCGTTTTTTGGCTGGGGACCCATCGCTAAAACCTGAAGGGTCAGGTTAAAAACAAGTCCTGATACACATGTTTTGGGAGGTTAGTGTGAAGATATATTGTCCCATCAGTTCGACTGTAAACCTGCGATTTTTGTTCAAATAAAATCAGCATTTGAAGTTTAAGATTACTGTTCATATTGAAATTCTATGTCCTCTTACTAACCCATCACATCAAATTAACTAATATATTCTCAGCTCTCGTCTTCAACTAAAAGTTGGTGTAAATCTTTATAATATTAAACTCTCGATGGTTTAATACACCTTCCAAAAGTCCCAAAACCAAAACCAAAACCGAGGTATTTGAATTAAAAATCAATTATTCCGAGACCCTTACAGAAAGTATCATTATGTTAATAAAATTTTTCAAAATAATCGATTATTTTATATTAAAAAATCAATTTGATTATTTTGAAATTATATAGGTTGTGGTTGACAGATTCGATTAAAATGAACAAAAAAAAAGATGTTGACGAAGTTACATCTCAGAAGTGCATAGTTGCAGTGGAGAAAATACGTAAAGTACAAAGATAGATAGATAGATAGGTAGATAGATAGATACATAGATAGATAGATAGATAGATAGATAGATAGATAGATAGATAGATAGATAGATAGATAGATAGATAGATAGATAGATAGATAGATAGATAGATAGATAGATAGATAGATAGATAGATAGATAAATAGATAGATAGATAGATAGATAGATAGATAGATAGATAGATAGATAGATAGATAGATAGATAGATAGATAGATAGATAGATAGATAGATAGATAGATAGATAGATAGATATAGATAAATAAATAGATATAAGTTCATTTCTTATTCCCTCGGTAAATTTTTTTCCTTTTTTTTCTAATTTTCATGACATTTTCTTTTTACAAAAATTAATCACATGCCCATGTTCTCTTTTTTTTTATTTCAAAACTTTATTATATTTATTTCGTTTTATTTTAAATTATATGATGATGTACCATCTTAATTTATTTTTCATTTTTTCAAGAAAAAATGCTTTAAAATTTCACATTGTCTAATATTTTGTCAGCAGCTAACACATTTCACACAATCATAACATACCATTAACGCATATAAACTTACAGACAATTAATGTGCATAATTTTTTCTCTCGAAAACCTACTTTTTCTAGCGAGGCATGAGTTCTTATTATTTTCGTTCTTTTTGTAAATTTGTAATTTTTATAACTTGGCAATACGGCTCATTGTGAATGTCCATAACAGTTCATGCTAAACGTTTACATATTTCAACTTGTAAACGGTTTTTTAACCAATTTTTTCAAGATTTTACCTCTGGTTTTTGTAAAGAAAACCTATTGTTTCTAGCGTTTCTTGTTACCATAGATTTTCTTACTAATTTTTCCGCCTCCCAAAAAGTGTCCCCTTGGGTGGCAGTCCATTCTGCCACATGGTCGTTACGGTCCTAGTTGCTTTTATTTTTTAGTTTTTAACCGCTAGTGGGAATTAAAATGCGTGTCACATTAGAAAACAAATTCAAAAAGAAATTGAAACAACAAAACCGTCCCCACGATGAATTTCTGCCACCAGCCTCGATCCTTTGACTTTTTTTTTTTTTTTTCGAACAATTCTTGGGAAAAAATTAAACGGCTATCGACGACGAAGATGGCACCCGGTAAAAAATTGATTTTAGGATACATTCACCGTATTTACTTCGGTGGCAAATCGGATAAAGAATAACACTTTCGATTAATTTTTTTTCTCACCTAATAATGAAAAGGGAATTTTTCTACCAATTTTGTCGAACAAAAAATAATCTCACGTATCTAAAAACCCTAAAATCATCGTAAATTCCAGCGTGGATGATTAGCCAAAATTATATGCAACTCGTGGTGATTATAAAAACAACAAATTAGGTATGTACCTATGGTATCTACCTCTTATACGTGCTAATCGATAATATCGTCATAAATTTACTTCATATAATTATCACTGACGAAGTAAAAACTCTCTGTAATTTAAACGACAATATTTCCACGGTATTCTTTCTTTGGAGTGGGAGGAGAGGGGGTCATCGTCCCTTACTCACTTTTTTTTGTCTGGGAAATTCTCGGAACACGTACACCCTGCAGTTCGTTTATAATTCGTATACAGTGCGACGCTGAATTGCGGTTAATCCGCTAGAACTCATTTTCGCTCCCCGCACCATTCTCCACCATTTTTTCGATAAAAACCGATTTTTAATGCACCGCCCGTGAAATCAACGTTCATGTGTGTCCTTCTAATTTTCGACTTCGTGTCCATCCTCTTCGCCATATCATGAAAAAAGATTCTTGTCTCTATCGACTTTTATACTTACACAATACCTATAGGTAGGTACCTCCTTCTTTTCTCTCTCCCATTTTTAGCAGGTTTTCAAACCTGTTGTTTAAAAGATCCTTGTGGGTTAGAGAAGTTGGAGTTCGAAGTGACGTAGTTTTTCATTTCATAAAAAATCATGATTTTTGACGTAAAAATCAGAAATTCTTATATCTTTATATTGCAGGCTACTATATAATCATTGACCTATGTACATGTATAAGATTTTCTTATTACCTTCGTTCAATAGAGCTGAAATTTAGTACGGGTGTAGTTCTAAGCATAACCTCAAATGGTATTGTATATTTGGAGCAAATTGGTCAAAGGACTGAGCCGTACGGGGCAAAAATAAGTTCCACTAATGAGGGTTAGGACGTAATTATCATTCGATAGGGCTGAAATTTTATACGTTGAGTAGTTGATTATGAACCTAATAGAAAGTGGTATCGAGTGTTATGAGAATAGAGAATCGGTCAAGCGGTTTAGCCATGAGGTTGACAACAGTTCCACTCGTGGGAGGTAAGCCGTAATCATCATTTGATAGGGCTAAAATTTGGTAATTAAGTAGGTAGTTGGTTTTGAACCTAATAAAAACTGTTATCGAGTTTGATGAAAACTAGTCAAGTGACTTAGCCATAGGAGCTGACAGAAATTCCTCCAGTGGGGTTAATTATAATTTTACAAGGCTGAAATTTGGTATATGGTTAGCTCTGAACACATTGAATGCCTATAAATAAGATTTTTATAAAAACCAATAGGTAGGTACTGAAAAAAAAAAAAATCAATAGAAAAAAAAAGTGGAATTTTAATAAAAAATCAAAAACTATTTGGAAATATGTAAAAATAAATGTAAAGTGACATTACATAAAATAATATGTAAAAGCTGAGATGCAAAAAGTGATATAAAACGAGATGTAAAAAAAGATCAGAAAAGAGAAATAAAAGTTGACGAATGGTTTTTGATGATTTTGTGAAACCTGCTTTTATAGCGTAGTTTGCTGCGCTATAATTTTCTTCTTTCTTGTTATTTTTCCAGCACCGACGAAGTCAACAGTTTCGATGGTTATATGCTTTAACACGCGAGTCAAAGTCACAGACTTTACGAAAGTAAAATCTACTCTTTCGAGTAATAGACGTGGCACTATAAAGACGCTAATCTGCCGTCCTCATTTCCATATTTCGTGTGTAGAACAGCACCTATACGTACATATTATAACCTTCGTAGGAACATCTCCTTGTTCCTCTCAACTACACACATACCATGCAGGCATTGGCTTTGGCATTCACGAGACCACCACTGTGTAGAAATGCAACTCCTTAATACACCTACGCCTACAACTGAGAACAATGCAACATCATCGTCGTGTACCACCGATTATTATACACAATGTGTAATTTTGAGCGTTGATCCCTTGAAATATGGTTACTAACCTGTTGGCTGTGCATACCAGCGCACCCATGTGGGCGACGGTGGTGTTGCTGGTGATGACGGTGATGGGGGTGGTAATGGTGGTAATGGTAGGGTATCGAACGATCGATTATTTATCAAAGCCCTCGATAATTCGCACTTCAACGAGTATACGTGATCTTGACCTAAGGATGACACAAAGGTATACTCGTGAGGGCTTCGAAGTTTGGGCTATGGCTTCTACGCCGTCGTCGCATAAAATGTAGCCTCTGGCCACATATAATCGCAGCCGTAGATGGATAACAATTGAAATTTTCTTCGTCGTCCATTTATTACCAGCGGGGTGCACGATTGGAACAATTCTTTATTCGAAGATTTGGATTGCGTAAAACGAAAAAAAGAGCAAAATATTATGGCTTCAAGGGGAGTGCATGGGTAGGCTAACATATCTGCTTGTGAATAGTAATAACTATTTGAATTATTACGTGAACATACATTGTATTATTGCCGACTGCTGTCAAAATTCTGAAAATTTGTTAAAACCTAATGTATATAAGACCTACACCAAACAGCCACATTTAGGTAATATATATATATGTCATATAAAGTACGTCGCTTCTTATTACTAACTGATAAGAGACGATGTACGAGGTTGTGCACTGGTCCATGACATCACAAAAATCTTTATCTATCGATTAGTCATGGTCCAAACATTGTAAATTACCTGCCTAAATTTACGGGTAATTACGAACAAAGGAAAGTGTGTGTTTAAAGTGCAAGGCACTAATAATTGCCAACCTTTTGGTGGCAACTGTTGTGGAGCCGAGCCCCTGACCTCACACAGAGTTGATGATTTCTACAGATGAAGTTAATCCAAATTTTCGGCAGTGCTAAATACGTATGTAAGTACTGTACGTGAAAATTTCAAAACAAAAATTGTAGAAATTTTTCGATACATTCAATATTAACGGAGGTAAAATCAAAAATTGATTTGAGAACATATACTTCCCTCATTAGTTTTAGTGGCAAGAAGGATGAGGAGTGAGACTTTAAATGGAGTATTTTTGAATGCTCATTTGCTATCTACTATCGAAAGGAAAAATGTGGTGTTAATTTAAAGGTATATTATGGCGCCATAGTGTCTAGACTATTGAGACATTGTTATGAAATAGATAATGTGTCATGAATACTAAATTAACCTTGAAACTTATGGCAATAAGCTACGATTTATAGCCTATTTTTTGGGTTCTATACGGAATGATGATCCAAAAAAATGATCGAAAGAACAGAAAAAAGAAAAAACCTCAGTAGCTCAAAAGCGTTAAAACAATTGAGATATTTTAGCAAGGACGAATGTGTTGTCAAGTATTCAAAATTTGTCAATTTTCTAGAAAACAATTTTCGATTTTATTTGACATAAGAAATAACATTAGTAACATGTCGAAGAGAAATAAAAACTGTAATATAATTAGAAGAAAATAAAGTTCGTGTCAAACTTTTTGATATATTTTCTTACTAAATAATAATTATTGAAATTGTAATAAGCTGAACCCAATCAAAATAATAAATGCACACAGGATCGTTTTCTTATACGATATGGGCTACAGTTCATTGGAGAAGAAATCATTACTAGCCCCCTTGTTTATTGTCGCAGGAATTGAAAAAACAATTTTTGAGTGGAAGAAGGAGTTCTTCACTGATTTTAGCCTTCGTCTGAAGCCTACATTTATATTCAACATTGTTTTTATTAATGATTTGTAATACTTAATTGAAAAAAAAAAAAATTATTAAAATGCATATATTACCTATGACAGGAAATTTCAGAATCAAAAAATGGCAACCCTGATTCTTTAAAAAATGCGATAAAAAATTGCAATTTATAATATTCTTTGACAATGTTTCACCGAAAAGTAATGAAAATCACGGTAGGAAGTTAATGAGAGCTAAACCAAATTAATGGATGCATGGGTACTTAAATGTCGCGGAATATTCTCGAGATTCAGTTATCTGTTTGTGATCTTCATCATCGTGTTATTAAAAAATAAAACCTCTTTTCAATGTCAAAGGCAAAACCGTGAAAACGAAAAACAAAATGTCAAAAATTGTAAAGAAGAAATTTAAGAGTTGGTAAAATCATCTGTATTGAAATAATAAATTTAAAAGAGAAGAAGAAAAAGAGGAAGTCAAAAGTCAAAAGTGAACTAAAATTTTAAAAATTTGTTGCTAAAAGGATGAAAATAGTGGTGATAAGGAAATGGTACAGAAAATAAATAAATAAAATTAATATTGCAATAACGAGAAAGGGAATCCTAATAGAAAGTATCAAAAAGAGACAAATACTATAAGAGTAAGAAATTCAGAGAATAAGGAGAGAGAATAAGAAAATAAAATTATGTGGGTTTCAAATTACTTGAAACTATGCAAAAAAAGAAGCAAACTTACAGTAAAGTACAAAAGAGTAACAAAAATTTAAATTACGCAAATGGTCAAAACAATTGAAAATTTTTGAAAATCCCGTTGAAAAAATGGCATTTTACTCGTTAAAAATAGCTATAGCATCATCTCTGTAAGTATCTAAGTATTTACTTTTGAAAAATTAAATGTTAATTATTCGAAAGTAAAAATATTATTCTAAGCTTTTTATGAGAACAAAATTCTCATAAATAATTAATCAAACATTTGAAATAAATAGTCTACCTATCTTATCAAGTATAATTACACACGTATGTGTACTCTAACCAAACAAGTGTCCACTGAAAACGAGAATAGTACCTACCTACCACATTTTAAGTCAGAAACGCAGCTGCAGTCCGAAAATCGAGTCACTTTTGTTTGCACAAATTTCAATATTTATTCCAACAAGATACCATAGCCATAGAAACTGACAGAAAAGCAGACAGACGAATATAAACAAGTAAAAAAGTCTCTTGCATGTGTGAAATTTCATTGTTTATGAACGCAATAATTTATGTAACGTTAAAAACGCGTTTTTTAAAAGATAAGCTTTTACTTTTGGCTTTAGCTACATGCGAAATAAATATTATTTCGTTGGGGAAGGTTGGCTGAAGTATGGGTATATTTTAAAATCGCTGTAATGAGTAGAATAAAAGCTAACAATAAAAAGGACCAAACTTCGGATTTTTATTGTCGCCTACACTAATCCATCAAATTTACATCGAAAATGTCACCCTATTCATGTAGGTGAGCCACGAACTAATAAAATTCTCATCAATTAAATCGGTGTCTTTACGGTAGCCTCCAGTAAATAACCTGAGAAAGAATTATAATTTCTACCAACCAGAGTGTATGTTTCTCGTCATTATGATGAATTATGAAGAATAAACCTAAACCAAATGAAGTTCTTTATGGCAGATTGCCATCTACCACAGAACTCAGTGCCGTGTGAACCTTATATTTACGTTCATTTGCATCTTTATCATCTTTCGAAATTATTTATTATACATCGTATCGCGTAAAGTTTAATTAAAAATGTAAAAATTTTCGTTAATAGTATACAGGTAGATAATTAATTCAAACGATTAAAAATATTTCCTCGCTTTTTCGAGGAAAATATACTACGGAAGGGTGGGGGAGGACTCTCTATGGCCGGCTTCTAACAGTACGTGCAAAGAATATTTTCTATACCTGCCTATATTTCTAGGTATCTCCTCCATTCTAAATGAACTTAGGAGGGTTTAAATACGAGATGAGTGGATTTTTTTTCCCTCGTTTCGAACTGAAATTTACTATAATATATTTTAATAAAATTATATAAATTTCTCGTACAAAAATTTCGAGGAAGTTATCATGTCGAGCATTTTCAGTGAGATGCCTACAAACACTTAATTTTTCAAATTTTTAGTAAAAACCACGACGTGTACGCAAGTATAAATTAATGGAACATAATTTTCTTACATGCCAGATGTTGTGAATGGGCATTTTTCAATTTGAAAAGAAATGATGACACACCGTTCGTATTTTCATTTTCATAATTCAAAAAATTTTTTTTTCTTCAAAAATTTAATTAATTAATATAATGGACATAAGGCTTTCCGGTATCATTCTTCCTAAAAAATAGAGTTCATTCAATTTTATTCTTTCTCTTTCACCTTGTAAGCCTGTTATATTTAGATAAAACAAAGGTGTTTCATTCAATAAAATCAAGAAGAGGTTTTTTTTCGGAATTATTAGTGTTGTCAAAAATATCAATATCTGTGGAATACCTTGTCGTGAGAGATCAACAGAATTTAAGCGTGCTCAGCCACTTTGTACACAAGTACGTGTAAGCCAAAACCAAGGCGAACACTGGCGATTTTAAAGCCGGTTCGGGTGGTTTATATACGGCTTATTTGCACACACACAAACACACGTACGTAAGATAATACGTACGTCGGTGAGGGCGGCCAGGTTGCATCATCCCCTATCATGATAAGAGATGGCTGGCCAGTTTGTTTACGGATTGTGACATTGTTTGGTGATGTCACGATTTGGTACTCGTACATTACCTGCATGTACTTGCAGGTAATTACGATCGAACGTATTTTGTGTGGTTTAATGTCACGAGGACGATTATTAGCCTGCCCTTTGGGGCGGCGACTGTCGCCGAGGGGTTTGAGCCCCTTTACCTCATACTGTTGAGTCCCCACAGTATCGATACATATCAATATTTTTCCAGGAATATAGATATTTTGCGTATCGATATTTTTGAATAAAATATCGATATTTTCAAATGCCAATTTTTAATTATTTTTTCTCTGATTGTGGTTGTGATATTGACAAAATTACGAGTGAATGAGTGATAACTGAAACTGATGACAGATGATATTTATGATATTTATGAATTAAGAAATTATGAATTAAGAATAACTTGATCTTGACTCCAGTCCAAAATGAGGAGATTTCTCGAACATAGTTCACATATATCAATATCTACAACTACATCAACAATGTCAAGTAAATACCCTGACTTACTTTGCTTCCATTATTCTTTTCCTCAAATTTATAAAATTCAAATTTACATTTTATTTTCATAGTTTTAAATGAATAATTCAGATGAGCCATCTGAAAAAATTTTTTATCAAATTTTATAAAATATCGATATCGTATCGATATTATCGATATTTTCCCAGAAATATAGATATCGTATCGATACAAAAAAAATATCGATATTTGACAACACTAGGAATTATCGGTAATTTAAAATTATTATACATGGGGAGGGGGCAATATGTCCATGAAATAAATTGTTTGAATGGTGTTTTACAGATGACGAAATAAAGAAATAGTTTTTAATAATGTAATTAATAGAAAACACTCATACACCATACCAATAAATATGTTGTATTATCAAAGATTAACAGAGAACATATTAACTCTAAGAACACCAGACTGTAATTAGGATGGTAGATACGAAATATATTGAGAGAATAATGATTAGCAGATGAAAGATTAGCGTTGTCAACACGTGCTCAAACAATCAGTGTAATTCCATCAAAAGTGCCCTTTTGAACTTACTGAAAATCCCCCAAAATCTGACTGAGGCTTCAATTTTAAAATCCACTTTTCCACCAACAGGTTTTTAGTGTTTTTGTAACGTATATTTTTGTTTGTTTTTAGAAATGATGAACATATTCGTCTACACACTTTCGAGTACCAAAAACGTAGGTATTTATCAACAATAATCATCCTATAACTCTTTATAAACAACCACTAATTTACCCGTATTTGATTTTATGAATATAGATATAATGTCTGTATATTCATGACCTAATTGTGCCCGTCCTTCGAGTATTTTACGAGTCAGCACAACCCTATAATAACAACACCCTATCTCACTTAACCTATCCGACACATACGCTTACATACCCTGAACAAGTATATAAACCCTCGATTTGAAGGAATAAGACACAGTTCCACGACAGTTACTTCTAAGTATCTAGAACTTCTCTTGTAGAAGTCTCTAGTGAACAGACAGTCTTGTCTAAATGGATTGTGATACGATTTATATAAGTGTTAACGTATTAATTGATGTACTGTATTGTACAAATTATTATTTTATTGAATGTGTTAATTCAACTGTGTGTTTTAAAATATTAATGAGTCTCTCCAATACGTTAAGGTCCACGATAGTCTGTGGATAATAAATCAAATATCTAAACTATTTTAGAGGTATTAATGCTTATACAGTGTTAAGTAGGTATCTCGTGTATGGTGTAACACTGAAAGTGGTCTTAATTGGGTACATTACCACCTCTTTTGGCCGTTACAGTTTTATTCTTTTCATCATGATACAAAAAAATTTTTTATGCATTCAATATAATTATTTACTACTATGTAATTTCCAAACAAAAAGTGTACTGACAAAAACTTTTTCTAATCGTATGTATAGAAAAAGTTTAATATAGTTTAAAATGTATTTTCTTGCGATTTCATTTTTTTCTTCTTTTTTTTTTTCTGAATGATAAAAATAATTCCTTGCATCCTTTTTCTCGACAGTGACGTAACTGTAATAAATATACATTGAAAAATTGAATGAAATACAAATTCCAGGTTCATTTACACGAATTTGTCAAAAAAATAAATTATATTTATCTACATATAATATATTGCAGGCTATTATATTCATTTCTGAAATTACATCGGTAGGTATTGCGTAATAATTTCGCCATCGCACTTTAAAGTACTATGTGGCCAACCATCCGCATAATGTGTTTTTGTCATAAATGAAAGTACAAGGAGCAGTAAAAAAAAATCAAAAGTTAACACAAACTGGAACTGTGTTCGTTGTACTTCCGGATAATTCTATTTAGGAATGTGGAACCAACATTTTACGAGTGAATAACGGAATTTCTGTCCTTTTTTTTTTCCTTTGTTTATAGGTGTTATTTTTTAATCTCATTTGATACGAGAACGCACTTGTCTTGAAAACGTTTTTCTATGTCTTTGGAAATACTTTCGGTTTTCATCGAATTAAATTTACCATTTCAAAGAAAGTATAATACTGTAATAGGCTTACATTTTTTTATGGGCATGATACGACAGTGTATGTCTAGAATGACAGAACTTGAAAAAATCACAATATTAACTTGGGACTGATAATAATATAATCTTGTAGCTCCCGATTTAGTTTAATAACTTGTAAGTCTTCTTTATATAATCTTCGGTTTAAGTATTTTTTTTTTTAACATGATCCAGTTAAATGTTCGATTATTTCGGCGAGCTTAATTAATCGCAGTTAGGTATTAGTAATATTTATTAATTCATTTAGATATAAATTATATATAGATAGCTGTTTCAGCTAAAGAACACAGTTATTATTACCAAACAATAGTGCGAGCCCACTTCTATGTTGGCATTTATTGATGTTGCGCGACGTCTCAATTTTGGGATATAAATTTATTTCAGATCGAGACAATAAAACAACAGATTTTATAGACAAATATATTTACCAAAAACATTCACTATAAGAACAAAGCAAAAAAAAAGAAAAAAAAGAACATGTTTCGAAAGAAAAATTATGATCATTACGGTACCTATAGCTACGTTTGTAAAACGGTAAATTTTTGTTATTAATTGAAAAAATTAATTATTTCTAGTTCATACGGGTTATAAGTTAGGTACTTACGCACATATAATTATGTAAGTTAATATTTGAAATTTATGGTATAATTACGTGAAAAGTGTTTTGCCCTCGTAAATATTGTTAATTTAACTTCTGGTATTAGAGAATTCAATATGAAATCAGCTGAAGAAACCAGAAGCCAAATATGCAAGGGCGTAGATACGTCTGTGGTAAAGAGGGATCCACAAATTATTCGTGGTATCTTCTGACCCCTCCTCCCCGACAAAAAATCCCCAAAACCGACAAAAAAATACAATATTTGGAGGTTGAGCTTCTTTTCTTTGCTGGGGGGTCCAAACCCTCAGTACCCCCTCCTCATATACGCCCTTGGAAATACGAAGTAATATTTCCTTCTTGATCATAAAAATTCGGTGCGATGCTGTATTGTAAACTTTGTCTTCGGAAAAGAAAACTTTCATCACTAAGCCAATAAAAATGTGAATCGCAGCCCATGAAGTGTTGAACTATTTACATCTTGAACAGTAGACTAAATTCTGTATTAGTGTCAATTGAAATAGTTTTAACAAAGACATAATGTTGAACTAACCTCAATAATTTTTTGAAGAACTGAATGATTGAATAAGTAACGTAATATGTCTATATATTTTAATGAAGCATTCGGATTTCAATATTATTGAAAACTTCTCTTTTTATTCTAGGCTGTTTGTGTAAATGAAAGAAAACAGAGAAACATCTTCTCCTTGTACTAATTTTGTTTCTTTTTTTATCCATACATCGGATCCACCATCTATAAATTTCATCTTTTTTGCAGTTAGGCAGGTATTCTTACAATATTCAACGTAGATGCTCTCTTGGACGGCATGCTAATTAGAAAGTGCTAAATCCATTCGAATCCCTTGGAAACCAATTTTACGCCACCATTGCAACACGCAGTAAGTATATTCGTAAATAACTAGACTCATATTCATAGGTTGAGTATTTTAATTTATTTTCTCCGTGAAATAAGCGAAAATAGAAGAGAAAAAACTGTGTCATGAGACTGATGTCTTATTTATCATCCTAACAACAAAACAAAATACAAAATATGTACCTAACTCCTATGATTGTAACTAGCATTTTATTTGATGCCAAGACACGTGGAAGGGAACAGAAAAAAATTTTAAATGAACATAGGAAGGAAAATAGCGAAACCTGTAATTTTTTTATAGTTAATTTACAGAACTTTTGTAATGAAAAAGTTTTTTTAAGACCGAGGACATATATTAGAGTGTTTTCAACTTATTCGATCTTTTTTCCAATTTCATGTACATTATTTTGAATCTATATTAAATGGTAAATTTCGTGAGAGTCCCTGCAATCACTTGAAATCTTATTTGAAATAAAATATACAGAAAAAAGATTGAGGGTGGTAAAATTAATATTATTGTTTTTCTTTTTTTCAAATTTGGCTTGCGCTTTCATATTAGTTGAAGTAAAATGTGTATATTACAGACTTTTTATATCTGTGTTTTTCCCATCTAAAACATGTATCTATTCGAAATAAATTTGGCCACTTCTTAAAAAAACTTTAAACATACATCGTATAGTCCAGTCAAATAAGCATCAAAATGAGGAAAAATAAATAAAATTAGCCCACAAAATTCAACTATATTGGATTACTGGGTGAGTCTCTTGGAAAAACATACTAAAAGTTGCACCTCCCCATTTCTTGAATTTTTGGAAAGGGGTATTTATCCCCCGAAATTAGGTTTTTCCGGTTTTCACCGTAAATTTTGATTTTGCAATAAAAATAAAGCCGTACGAAATTGTTCATTATAAAGTTTTCTTAAAACAAGTTCACATGTAGTTTTTTGCCCAACGCCTCTTTCCCTCCAGAGAGTCTTGAAAAAATCATTTTTCACAGAACAGTGGAATTATATGGGAAATATAACTCGTAATCATCTTACTATACAGACAAACAGCTATATTCACTGAATTTGATCATTTTCAAAATTCTCTGGAGGAGAAGGGGGTGTCGGGAAAAAACTGCATGTCACCTTTTTTGTAGAAAATTTTATAACGAACAAATTTTTACCGACCTATTTTTATCACAAAATCAAAATTCGTTGAGAAAAACGCAAAAAATCAAATTTTGGGGTTAAAAACTCCCTCTCTATAAATGCAAGCGGTGGGGAGGGTGCAACTTTTAGCATGTTAATCTAGAGGACCCACCCAACAACCCCATACAGTTAAGGTTTAGGTGCCAATTTTTTTTGTTTTTTTGTAAGATTTGATTGGACTAGATACAGAAAGACGTGCAAGTCACGAAGAATCTCTTGGGAGGTCACTGCGCTCCAACATCTCTGGAACACTTAATCGATCTTTAGATATGTGGAACCAACATAATTTATACCATTCGCAGCAGAAGGTACCAAGTTTCATAATTTTTCTCACAACTTTCTGCCATAATTTCGTATCACGTATGTAACCGGTCAAATCGAGGAACACGTACAGTGCAATATAATAATATGTTCTCAAAGATGCACTATCAATTAACACCAATTTCTTATTATCAGTGGGTAGGTAGGTATAACAAGCTACCACCCAATACGATTATGAAGCGATTTTGTAACATCTTCATCGTAAAACGAAGCCTAGACCTATAGAATGAGGATTTCAACTCGAGGAAAACGAACCCGCGACGTTCTCATTGCAAAACGGAAAATCAGATAACACTCGAAAGATGGTAATTTAGATAAAAATTAACCAGTTGAACACAACGAAAATACGTCTGATAGGTAGGTATTCGCTTTCACTACTCCTAATTTAATTTTTTTTTTCTTATTCTTTTTCTATTTATTTATATTTCTATTTTTTTATTTATTTATTCGCAATATGCTCCAAGAATTGTATGCCTATTTGTGTCACCCACCGCAAAAAAAATGTATTTTCTTTCTTATTTATTAACTTTTTTATTTGATTTATTTTAGATTGTTGGGTAGTTTCAAGAAAAACCAAAAATATTTTTATTCAGAAGTGATCAGTCGTAAAAATAAAGTAAAGGAGGAGAAGATGCCACCCATTTTCAACTTACTTAAAATAGATTTGGTTAGGAGAGCTGATATTCGGCACATATGTACTTCAAGACCTCATGCATTATTTGCTACCATTCAATTAAATGTTTATTCAAAATTTACTAAGTAATGAAAAAACTAAGAAATCTTTTTTATTTTTTCTATCTTATACCCGTTGGGGTAGGTAACATGTTGCTCAGTGGCGGCTAAGATGGCTAATGGAAAGCATGTATTTCAAAACAAAAGAATCAAATCCATAATTGTTAAAATTTCTGAAAAAAATCTATTACAATTTAAGAATAACCACCCAGAATAATTTTTCTCGGATTTTGAAAATAGAAAAAAATCAGTTTGAATTGTTATATAAAGATATTCTTCAGTCCCTCAAATCACAATATGTTTTACCAATGTATTTCCCAAAAATTTGACTAAACATAAAAAACAAATGCTATAAGATGGTACCAATTTCAATTATTCATTAAATTTAATCAATTAAATATCATTCTACAATTAGTAATTTAAATATTGTTGTGGAATCTTAGCCCCTATGAATGTTGGCCATATTAGTCAATTTGAATTTTTTATTGTTTCACATTTTTTAAATTAAATGATGACAGTCAAATCTGAAGAATTAAATACTGCAATCTACATAAAATTTTTTAATAATTTCATATATTATTAGAGGAAATAGAACAATTCACTACTACAATAGGCTGAATCAAAATTCAAGTTAATTATTTTTAAGCTTATCATCGAACACAAAATTCACTTTAAAATAAAATACAAGGTGGTACCAAGGGTTCTTGTCACAAAAATGTGAACAGAAGGTCTGTTAACTACCCTGCTCATACCAGTGATGTCATTATTCCTTCAGCAGCACTGCCGACATGACTTTGTGGGAGTGCGGCATCTTTGTCAATGTAGCATCTTCACTGCCTTTATCTTATGTTATAGGTAACTTCAAAAATAAAGCTACAAAGGCTGAAGTGAGAAGGAAAGAAAGTGAGTAAGAGAGACAGAGAGACATAGAGGTAAAGAGACAGAGTGACTAAGAGACAGAGAGAGAGACCAAAATAGATGATGGGGCAATGATTACCGCTCTAATTCAAAAAGCTTTTGTAAAATAAGGAATGTATTTATAAATTAAATTTTTTGACATTTGACAGCACAGTTACTGGAATTTCTGCTGAGAACCTTTCAAGTTCATACCACTCATCCTTTTCATGTAGTATTTATAGGTTAATTGTGAGAAATGAGAATTTTTCTTTTTTTTTTAAAAAAGGAGCCAATGGTTACCACCACCTAGAGTAAAACAGATCTACTTTTACTGGCGGGTAAAAAAGAAAATTACAAGTACAAAATGCTTCAAAAGAGCCATTTTAATAACAAGATGCAATACTCGACAGTTTTTTATAATGCAATAAAGGGCTAAAAAGTCTTTATTTGGCAAAAAGACCAGATGTGTAAGTTTGTTAAGCATATACGCAGCTTCAATCATTTTAGTACTTGATACTCAGTAGCTCTATCTCACTAATGTTAACGAATCGTACCATTGTTCTTAAACCCCATAATGGACACATCGGTTTTCTGAGCATATAGTCAGTCTTTTTTCATCTGTTTTCAGTCTGTTGGTCATGTGAATCTGAAGCTATCTACGGACACTGGGGTGAATCCAGTGAAAACGAGTGAAACTTATGTCCATTTTCGGGCTTAGGTATTAATATTGGCACGGATTTTCATGTTCGTCTGGGTATTCAATACTAAATAATTGAAAGCTTATACCCATTAAATTTTCTATGCCTACTTCAGGCATTCAGGACCACCCATAAAAAATACAAAAAATCATCAAAAAATTGTATTTTTAATATTTGTAAGCATCAATAAGAAATGTTGGTATTCTTTGCCATTTGTAAAAGAAAAAATTTTTGACAAATCTCCTAATCAATAAAGTACTTGTCATATTTTCCACTATAGGATTTAAACTTTGCTTCAAAAACTAAGAAAACATCAAACTTAAATTTTTTTTATTTCGTTTTGGCTTCTGCTTTTAGAATTTTATGTGCAAAGAAGTTGTAATTTACTTATAGGCTACCAAATTTCACTTATTTAACGAAAGAAAACATTTTGCTTAGAAAATTTTTGAAATAATTTCATGTAGACAGTTGATGAGTGTCGTTCAAAAAAACAATATTTTGTGTGAAAGTATTCCTATATATTAAAAACTGAAAAATTTATTAGAAAGGAGAAAAATATGTCAAGTTGCAGTAGGAACTCTTTAGTTACTAAATTTATTTCACTAAAAGTTTTTTGTTTTTTTTTCTGAAAATTAAAATTTTTCGTCAGTTATGCAGAGTGGTCTCGGCTAACTTTCTCTCGGTTCATCTTGTCAAACTAATAACACGTTGAACAGAAAAAAAAAAACAAAAGTGAATGGAAATCATTCAACTCATTCGCAACTAAATCTGTTTCTCATTATTATTGTTCGCAAACATGGGTATTCCTAAAACGATTTGACTGACAGAATTAGAAGAAAGATACCATTAGGAAAAGATGAAGGCAGAAATTACCATAATGTGAATTCACTAACAACTGAGGTCCGTTGCTAATTATATACTTATATTATATTGTCTTGAATTTGGAGATTTAAGTTTTCTTAACCCTTTTCCTACCTCCGAATTCAATCTAGTTTAAGTCTGTTACATATTTGCTTTAGCCGTTAATAAAGTTTGGTATATATATGTGTAGGCTACTAATTTGAAGTAGGACACTCGAGGTAATTTGAATTCTGCGACTTGATTTCCTCTTTGACTGTATAGTAAATATACTTACTTCGTATATGGACCGAGCATACTGATAAGGAATACATTGGTTTAGTGAGATTAGATGTGTGCAGACCCTTTTAAAACATTTTTTGGGAAAAAGTATTGTTGGGCTGATGATCAGAGTACAGAATAAATCAATATGATGGTAACTATAGTTTCTCTTAGCTTATTTTCGTAACTAAAATTACAAAATTAAAGGTAAACTTCAATAATTTAACTGTACCTACTTCAAAAATTCACGCAAAAATAATTGAATTTCACTTGTAAAATAATCAATAAACTATATATTTTTCTGCTCGCCATTTCAATCAGCTTGGGATCAATTTCTTGTCCATATGGTAAAATTTTGCTTTTGTGGGGACTCTCCCGTATGAGGTATAGGGGCTTGGACCCCTCGACGACAGTCACCATCCCAAAGGGCAGGCAAACAATCGTCCTTGTGACGTTAAATACACAAAATACGTTCGATCGTAATTACCTGTATGTACTTGCAGATAATGTATGAGTACCAAATCGTGACACAATAAGATGATGTCACGATTCATACTCAAACCAGCCAGCCATCTCTTATCTCAATAAGGGATGATGCGACCTGGCCGTTCTCACCAACGTACGTATTATCTTACGTACGTGTGTTTGTGTGCGTGCAAATAAGCCGTATATAAACCACCCGAACCAGCTCTAAAATCGCCAGTGTTCACCTTGGTTTTGGCTTATCCGTACTTGTGTACGAAGTGGTTGAACACGCTTAAATTCTGTTGAATTTCCTTCTGGTGAGAATATCTCTCACAACAAGGTATTCCACAGCTTTCTTATCAAATAATTTATAATATCATATTCATTTTAGTAATCTTATTATTCTATATTATGTCTACACAAGAAGTATACCGTATATATATGTCAAAGTATTTTATTTTCATTCCCTAAGAATGTATTTCAGTTCGAATTGTTTGCTACTTAATATTATAACTTCGTATTTTCTCCAATTTCACAGTCATTATATGGGAAATTTCCGACAACAAAGCAAGTTAACGAATTCAAGTTTTAAGTTTTATACATGCACATTAACTCAGGTTCAACGCACCAATTAATAAAAAAAAAAAATTCAAATTTTAGTGTGTCAAATGCGTAGGTATTAAATCATTACGAGCGTGGCAAAAAAGAAACCAAACAATACAATCAACTTCTGTCTTGTGTTTTTGATTTTTAGTCACAGAATAATGTACACTTCTCCTTTTTTCCTGAAGAACAAAAATAACATAGAAAAATTTTTATTTCTTTTGCGACATTTTGTAATCTTCAAAATTCGTATTCATTAATCTGGCTGCTATAATATGTAGCCACATGCGGCCTAACGGTTAGTCGTGAAGACACTCAATGGGAAAATCAAAGGTTATAGCCATCTGAATGATTCGGAGAGAAAAAATAAAAATTACCAGTCTCGTCTTTCATCATGTCTCTTCCGTATGTATGTAACATAGTGCAAATATAATCAATTCACCATTTTGTCTTAACAATAGAACTAACACCGCCTCTGCCGCCACCGTTACCGAACAAATTCATCTTCCCAAAGTTCAGAACCTTGACTTCGGGCTCTAACCTCGACAATATTAATTATCGAATCGGTAGTAAGTTTCAATTACATAGATACTCAATACACGCACCAAACAAAGGGTTCTTAATTTTTTTTCTGCCCTCTCTTTTTCAAACACCTATAAAGTATGAGCTGTGACATTTCGAAAAGTCAAGTAAAATTCTTGACCTTCGAAAAATATGAGACGGAGTTTTCGCTTCCGCAATTCCAGAAAGTGGATATTATATTGACGAAGAAAACAAAAATGCTGACATTTTCGACTATACCTGAGCGGGAACGAGGCGAAAGCTCTTCGGATGCACTTGACATTCGTAAATAGCGAATGAATGATCGATAACTACATCGATGAAAAAGCCAATGAAAAATAACGAATAATCTGAAAAACGTATTGGTAGGCATGTGTAACACGTAGGTAGCTTGCGAAAAAAATATTATGAGAGTAGAATATTCGGAAATAAGTGCTTAAGTTAAATGTCGCGGCATTATTTAACGACATAATGAACTCCCATATATGTATAGGCGTAGGATCCATTTCAATGGAGAAAAAGAAAATGGACATTGAGACTAGAACAGGGAGAGTACGAAATTATTCATTCAAGTTCATGAGAATAATGAAGACAAAAATTTGCGAATGATCGATGGAGTACCATATAATATATTAGGTATTAAGAAATTTATGGTGAAAAATTATCGTCTCTCTAACCGAAGTGTGTTGGCAACTGTAACGAGCCTGAACATTTGAAAATTGCTTGGTTCTTTTCATATGCTAATGGCAGAAAAAAACAAAAAAAAAAAAAAAACAACAAAAAACAGGAAAATTGTTGGTGATAAATTATGGCGTAGGCTATATTGAAATGTACACTGTTCGTCCAAATTAATCTTCGAGAATGATGTCTGTATAAACAAATACGATTCAAGTAGCCTACCTATATGAAAAATTAAATAGGTAATTTTTTCGAAGCTCGTTTTCGAAAAATAATAATCGACTGCAGAATACACAGAGAAATCGCTGCTGTAACTCCGTACCATCAACACGTACATACTTCGTATGTCAAAATCAATGAGAAGTACAGTCAGGAAACCGGAACCAAGTACAAAATTACTACATAGAGCTCAAATTATAGTGAAAAAATTCGTAAAGCTACTAAATTTTTGTTATTTTTCAGACATTTGAAAGGAAATAAAATTTTCGTTATTCGTAAGAACATCAGAAAAGCTTCATAGTATAGTTGTTGAAGTGACTGTTCAAATAAAATTTAAATAAAAAACAGCCCCTCCTAACGTTGCTTATTTTATTATTATTTTTAGAATCCCGTCCTAGAAGTCTGTCTAGTTGCGACTCAATTACAGTGTATAACCAAAATTATTCAAAAAAAATTCGGGACATCTCTCAAATACACATAGGCCTACAGTAAATGACATTATGGCAAATAACATTCCCCTTAGACGTCAATTATTTTTCTATTATTTAAAAAGTCGTGAATTTTCAAACATTTCCGGTCAACAGAGGCCCTACCATCTTCATACCGACAGAAACAAGTCATAACTCTAATTAAGAAATACTATATATAAAGGGTGTTCAGTAGTTGAACTGCATAACTTCCAGAATCAATTTTTGAAATTAAAAAAATAAAACAATTCCTCTTGACAAATAGTAAGTAATGTTTCCTTACCTAGTTATTGCCAAAAATCAAAACTTTGAAATAAATTTTCCAAATATTAACGAAATTTTGTATAGGGAAATAAGTAGATATTTATGTTATTATTTTTATCTAGCCTTTGAAGTTTCACCCAGTCTTGGGGGAAACGAAAAAAGAGGTTATCAATTTTTAAATAGCTTTATCATTTTAACCTTTCATTGTATTGAAACACGAGTCCTGTAATTTTAATTGGCGAGAAGAAATGCACAAAAATGGTATACATGTCTTACTTTTCTGTAAAAACTGATTGGTTTTCGAGAAAAAAAAGTTGGGTTAAAAATTAACATTCGATTTAAATTTTTCATGAGCTTGAGAAATGGTTCGTCTTTTGGTAAACTCATCCCCACCACCTACTCGTTATCCATTACCAGACGTAGATATACTTAATTTTGGGAAACAATTTCGACTAAATTTTAATTTTCAACCTTATTCTTCCCAAAAACTATCGAGTTTTCTCGAATAGGTAAGGTATACACCTACCTTTTTTGTGGGATTTTTCCTCTCAATATAAATGGTGAAATTCGTTTTTCGATGCAACGCAACGAAGTGTTAAAAATATGTTGCTATTTACGAAGTGACAACACTCTCTCTTCCAATGTAGGTAAATTTTAAAAACTTTATGAAAATAAATAACGTAAATGGGTACTTGCTTATTCTCATGTAACAGATTTCTTCAATTTTTTTCTATTTTTGTTTATGTTTCACACAATTTTGAATTTTTGCACCCCACTTTGGCGGACTGTAGCTTGGAAAGATAGTATGTCCCACCAGTTTGTAAGAAAATCTGTTTTCTCTTTTCGACCCAAAAATCGATCCTAGAAATTATGCTATTGAACTTTTTGATGTCCTGTTTCGTAAGAAATGGCCCTGTATTAAAATTAAAACTGAATTTTCATTTATTTACGAATAGCTAGTTATCCCCTCAAGGACGTGGCCAAAGATCAATCAACAGAGAAAATAAATCTACATAACATCGGTTTGTACTCTTTTATGCAAAATTACCATTTTTTCTTCCGTTTTTGATGCACGCATGTCTCTATTTGCAATGAGTGGCTTGGTCAGCTAATTATCTGCTTAGAGAATTAAATGATGACAAATTTAATACCAATATCACTCTACCAACTGAAGTCCTAATTACTCGTATGATGACTGCAATTAATTAGCCTAGCGTTTTTAGCCAACAGTTGAAAAAATTCGACTTAATTTCTTCAAATTAATATTTTGCAATAATTTAAGGTTTTTCGTCAAACCTAGAAGGAAAAAAATAAAATTCGGAACAGTATATATACAAGATAAAACTGTCATTTCTGTCGGCCTTTAATACGTGTTTTATTTTGTTTCATCTAAGTAAAATTTCTATTATTGAATAAATGAATACTTACTCAGTATTATTGACGTAAATCATATAATTGAAATTTGTCATCAATATTAAAAAAATTAGTCCAAGATCATAAACGATTAATGGGACTGTCGGAAAACGTAAAAAATACACAATTCTATGAAACGTCCTTTAACGGTATTATTTTTGTCGAATAAATAACAATCGAGTGGAAAACTTATATCTATATATTACGTTCTAATCAATCAAAAACCAGTTACATTGGAAAGAAAGGAAAAAGAATTTACAGTGAATTTAACGTTGGAAAACAAAGACATTGTAAACAGGTACATATGGCTTTTCTAAGGTGGACCAGACATATTGTCTGCCTACTGTAATATAAGTTATACACTAAACATATAAGCTACACAGGTATACCATATTGACAGTTATTCGGTGACGAATAATAATAATTAATTTAAAGAAAATAAAAAAAAAAACCGCATGGAACCTTGTGTAGTTAAAAAATGAGTAACAGACTAGTAAGTAATAAAAAAAAGGTCAAAAACATTGGAAAGTAGCGTGTTTTTTATTTTCATACATTTCCACGAAAGAATACGTCGTTTTCAAGATATTTGGCACATATTTATTCCGCATAAATATTATTCTAAATACAGTTACTTTTAGGTGTCAGTAAATTTGAGTTTAATCTCTATTCATTCGAAAATATTGCTAATTTTCTAAAAATAATACTCGTAAAAATGTAATTTATCAAAAATTAAAATTAATTTATTTAAGTTTTGAATTCGCAGTTGTGAAATATTGGAAAATATATTTCTTATTTCTTTTTTCTCACATTATTGGCCAATAAAAAATTTAATGTTCAACAGACGTTAATTTATTAATTGAATTTTACGTTCTGAAATTATATTATCTAATAACTGCACACTGTCTGTGGTTTAGGAAGAAATGATTTTGGAAAGCATCGACAGATTATGCTAACAATAATTACGTTAAAATAGTATATTACACACCGAGGTTCAAAAGTAAGCGATTACATGTGAGCAATTCCCGAGTCATGTACCTATACTCACTTTTGAATCTTGTTGAGGAAGATATTTTATATAATTAATGATCAGAAAGCAACGAAACATTAAAATTCTATCATAATGATGAGTCTTTCTTAAAAATTATAAAAAATGGAACAAAACATCAACTTCCTCATTGTGGCAGATTTAACGTTTAATTTAGCAAATGTAACCTCTACCTCGATGTAAACTGAACATGCTTCCATGTAAAAAGATGCTTCATGTTTTTACATGGAGGTGCGTTCACTTTTTATCAAGATTATATTCATCAATGATATGAGCTACTTTTTACTTGAAAAACACCAGCATAAACATTGCCTTTCTGATCATGTATTATAAAAATAATTTTTTTTTTTTTTTTTTTTTTTCAAATAAGAACCTATATATTTTTACAAGATGTGTAAAAATTTGTTTGAAATGAAACCTAGGGCAGTCTAACACATTCATATAGAAACAAATAACCAAACCCAAAATTTGCAATGCTAGTGCTTCGGTGGAGACGTGGAATACTTGACAATTTCTACAGTAAGATCTGGGAAGCGGAATTATTTAAGTTGGCTCTTTTTTCATTTATGATGTGGGTACGCTTTTATAATAGTTTTTAATTTCATAACTCGCTGAAAATTTTGGAACCAATACTCAAATTTGTATACATATTTATATACACCTACAAATTAATATATATATATATGTATAAAAAACTCAATTCCTTGTGACCAGTAGTCATGAAATTTGAAATAAACATTAATACTACTTAAGTCAAAAACCTGATTTATTGATTTGTTGCAGGTTAGCCCTATGATACTTCCATTATTGCTATATATTTTAATTTTTTTGTCTATGAAATTTTTAATTTTGTCCAATAGCTACGAAATTAGGAATAACTATTTATTATAATTTATTAAAACTAGCTTTAAAATTAAGTGCAGATCGACCATATGGTATGGTACTTCAGATAACGTTATTTTTGTTTTTATTTTCACTACAAAATGCCTTATTTTGGACCAGTAGGAAAGTAATTTGGAACAAATATTTATTATTACTTATTCTAACATTTTACTGATTTTTGTGCAGATCGGCTGGATGGTACTTAACTAGGTGCAACTATTTTGGATATTATTTTGGCTATAATATGCTAGATTTTGAACCAATAACTAAGAAATTTACAAAAAAATCAGTTATAATTTACTGCAACTTGTTAGCAATTCTGGTACGGATTGCTCTAAAGATACTTCCAAAAAATTTATTTTTGTTTAAATTTTTAAATGTATAATTTTTTTTAATTATCTACGTAATTGTATGTCACCTAACAGTTACGAAATTTAATACAATCATCGCAATTTTATTATGATCTATTGATAACTTTTTAGCGACTAATTTTATAATTTTAAAAAACCTACTTTTTCTAAAGCTACTGCTGCGTTCAGCAGCTATAAAATGTGTGCAACATTAAATGTTTCAGTTCACCCTGGAAAGTACTGAAATAAGCTTTTTGAAATGCAACCATCTTAGCACTTGGTCTATGGTAGAGGCTAAATGAGAATTAATTATAAGTTAGATTCGCATATTAAGTGTAACTCTTACAATCATAACATGAAATGTATGTGTGTGGTTGTGTGCATGACCAATGCACTGTACACCCACATAACCACACTATTATTACATTTACATATCAATTCTTCATGAGTATGCCCCAGTGGAACTCACGCCTTTTTTTTATGTTGATTCTTTTTTGATGCATAAAAGTTTTTTAATACTTTTTTGTTTAATTTTCTTTTAAAAGAAACAATTTTTCAAAAATGACTAAAAAACTGTCTCATCGATTTAAAAAAAAAAATTATTTGGCACTAACATGGAAATAAAAAAAATTCATAGAAATCGGTACAGTAGTTTTCTAGAAATTCTCGGACAATTATACACAGTTACATTTGGGTCAAATTGATGAGAAATTATTCTTTCTTTTTTTTTCTTTTTTTTTGAAGTCATTTAAAAATTATAATTATACCTAAGTATATTTATTATTTAATTTTTATAACCTCATTTTAGATGAATTTTCACGCAGCTGAAATTTACATTAGGCCTGATTTCTTTTCAGTACCTATTCATTCATAATAACTGTTTCAAAAAGGGAAAACAATTTTTTTTCGTAATTTTTTCTCATTAAGAATGAAGTCAATTTGGTAACATTTACATTCGATATGTGAACGTTTTGAAATTTTCGCATGAAATTACGAAACACAAACGACAACATCGTCTCACAAGACGGAAATACAAAAGATTCAAAATTGAAGCGTTTCAATTTCTAATCGAAGTACAATCGTTGTATTTGATGTTTGCAGATCTGCATTGAATAAACAAAGCGAATAAAGAAGGCATAAAAAATAAAATAAAATGAAATGAAATCGCAAATCGTGACGAGTGTATTCACGAAATGTTGACACGACTGTAATTCAGTGTGGAAGAAAATACATAGGTACCTTACCTACCTACCTATAATACGTAACTAAAAAATAAAACTACTCGATCCAATTTCGCAAAAGGTGACAAATTTTTTCACCTTATTTTTAAATTTTCATGATCTTTATGCGATAATTGTGCAACTGAAGAACACCTTAATTCTCACGGTTTGTATTAACGTAACAACAAAAAGCAAAAATTAAAAGCTGAAAATTACATTATTACATCAAGTCTTCATCATTTCTATGGCTTGAATGTAAGAAAGTAGGTGTGTTGCGACTAGAAGACGAAATTAAAATTGTTTCGGATGTAGTGAAAGAGGTCCGAATAAAAAAATATTTTTTCGTCGAGTTATGTCACACATTGAAACATGTTGGAGTAACAAGGAATAAGGTCGTCATGGTTTTAATCAAGAGAGATGGCATTCATAGGGTAGAAGCCAGAACGTTCGAGGACAAGAAGTACTGCACATCAGTGACCAAATAATTACATCAGCCAATTCACAAATCTCGAACTATTTTTCTCCAGTCGAAGGAAGTCGGCGCTAGGTAAACTGTCTGAAAAATTTTAACGAAAAATTATCACCCCTTCTCCCCTCTATAAATTTATGATAACTGCTGTAATTTTAACACTGAAACTGATTTGCCGGATGTTTTTGAAATACGTAACGACAGTTCATCGAGAGAAGTGATATTGATATACGGACCTATATTGATATAATAATCGAAGCCTATATGTATGGTGGGATATTGAAAATAGGACTTTACCTTTAGAATTTGCGGCTCGTAACTGACTGCCATTGTTGCTCCTTGTCTACAAAATAATATTTTCTGCAGTACAGGGTATTGGAGGACTTCCATATGCCTTAAATACGCCGAAAATTTCATCCTGCATTGCACGGTAATAGAAAATTGGTGGAGATTTTATGTACCATCGGCGTATGTATAATTATTTGTTGGGAAATAATATATTCGTTCGAATACTGGTTAGCAACACTCTTCCCTACGTTTTCTACTAACATCTTTGTCTTGATGTTGCCACGTATTAATAGGAGACGTTGTTCGCAGGTAACTTTATGGCTCCTTGTTGGTTGTGCGCATGCGCCTGAACTTGTCTTCTTTCCATATAGTTTGTTATAAAACGTCGACGAATTAAGTGCGTTAAATGCACACAAATTAATGCCATTAAACGCATATAAATTCCCTTTGATTCATTTCTTTAAGAACATTAATTTGCCGATAAATCGAAGGGAATTCATCGACAAATCAGTCATTGAATTACACACAAATCGAAAGGAATCGAATCCGACAAATTAAGGACATCCAAATCCCATTTAATCTGTGTGTGTTTATGGATATTAATTCGTTGACAAATTGAATAGAATTCGTCGAATTCTATTCGATTCCTTTTGATTTGTGATAATTCAATGACTTATTTGTCGATAAATTCCCTTTAATTTATCGGCGAATTAATGTTCTTAAAGAAATGAATCAAAGCGAATTTATATGCGTTTAATGACATTGATTCGTGTGCATTTAACGCCCTTAATTTGTCGATGTTTTATAACAAACCATATGGAAAGAAGACAATTTCAGGCACATGCACACAACCAACGAAGAGCCATAATGTTACCTGCGAACAACGTCTCCTTGTATTAACTTCTCCTGTGACTGTATCTATAAACAACTCCTTCTTATCTCTCTTGATGAAATATGATCTGATGACGGTGTTTATGTGTTTTCTGTCACAATTTGCTATTCGTTGAAGTGTTTTCTTCTCATACAAAATGGACATCAAGCCCTCGATGACCAATATTATTAAACTAGATTATTTGAACATTTTTGTATGTTGTCTCAGTCATTCATTCAATGATCATGTTCCTTGCATTCGATGCTAGATTTCTACATTTTTTAATATTTGGTACAGTATTTTAACCATATAATAGTCAGCAAACACAAATAACACCAATTCTCTCAAACTTAGTGCCACAGTAAAAAAAACTTTACAGAAATTAAGATGTAGATTATCTAAGGTTTATCACCCCAAAGAAACTGGAAATTTTGTTTTTGGAAATTTAATTTATTTTTCATTATTACATTGATATTTTGATTTTTGACCAACAATTTTTTCGTCTCAATTGTAGAATTCTGTTTAAAAATGCTGATGAATTCTACACTCTTACTCTTAAATCAACCATAAAACTTCGTCTTTTTCAGATAACAAGGCAAAATTCATGGGAAAAGAAACTAGGAGATGTAATAATTATCTTCTCTACATTTCCAATAAACTCAAAATTATTATAATGCATATTTTTTCCCCACCATCTGGTTGATCATCCAAAACAAATCTGGTAAATTACATTCCTTTCATCAGAGACTAGATTTTTATTCTTTCAAGAGTTCTAGATCTTTCTTAGATCCTGTCTAAAATCTGAAAATCGAAGTTGGGTTTATTTTATCTGAACAGGTAAGTATTATATCAAGGAAAAAAGGTGAGTTATTATAAACCAAGGCAAAAGTTTGCAGCATGAGCTGAAGGTAAGTGCTGTAATCGCACAAAGTGTAATAAATCACTTTTCATTCGAGTAGCGTTTGATATTTCTCAGAAAAAATTGATCCAAATTTCAAAACTAATTACTTTTTGAAACTTCTACCCTATTTTCATATTTGAGAGAACAAGCATCAGTAATAAAGAATATTGGTAAGATGCGATAACACATACTTGATATGAACCTGCAAATATTGTGATTTGTATATTAGAAACTAGAATGTAATCCTCGATCATTTAGTATTGGATTCCTAGTAGCACTATCTGACTATTTCTAAAGGTCTAAAATGCGCATAGATTTTCTGAGCATACGCAGTTAGCCTTTTTGATGGGTAAACATCTAAGCGCTTGGTGTCTAGGTACGATAGGGACTAAATGATAATTACGATTGTCAGATTTGCGTAATTGTAACTCTTTTAATCGTAACTCTCATTTTTGTGTGTTATATGACGTGTAGTTGACCAGTGAAATCAAATAAAACTCGTATTATCCATTTTATGGCTTTAGGTGAATATTGTTAGTACGAATTTGTGCGTTTACCTGAGTATCCATCACTAAAAGATCGAATCATGTATAATACCTAGTCTAGGAAGATGAGGATAAATTCTAAGGTCCAAATGCGAGAACCCGAAGGCAATTATTACTTTTAATTGATTAATAGTCGTGTTATTCAGTAATTTTTCATCAATATTTCCCAAATTCGTTAATTTTAAATATTTTGATAAAATAAATCTCTCATTAAAGTTGGAAATTTATGAAAAATTCGATGACTTTTTCAAAAAACACTTTCTCACCAATAACAAACCCTGCATACGCCACTTAAAAGTAATGAATTTTACCTAATTACATTATACTACGAAAATGCTTGTCCTAAAATCACTAAAAAAATACTAACCTACATTTTACTGCCTAGAAAATACCGATACTGCTCCTGTGATATTGGCCAGGACGGCTAAACGCAAAGGAATTAGTTTAGAATGTCTTAAAATTTTTTTTTTTCTCGGTAGAACTTACACACGCAGCTGTATTAATCTTCCATTCTTCCAAATAAGTTTATAATAATAAATTTTAAGGCGTAATATAAAAATAAAAGCAAACCTGTAATCTTCCCAGGTTCGTAAATACTATATACTGACAACAATTCATCAAAATCAATCAACTCGATTTTGCGATTAGTGTAGCCAAACACTTTCCTAAATTTTCCTCTTTATATATTAATAACTCATAGATGAGGAGTAAACAATTCAAAAGTAATAATGTATAATAAACTCGCATCAATAGGTCGATATAGGTGAAAAATGACTCATCCTCCTCTTATGCCTGATATTTTCTTTTTGGGTTACACATCGACGCTTGCCATGCTTTTAGGAATCTAGCGTATCCAAAAAGGAAAATATCTCGAAAATTGGGGAAAACCGTCGACATTAGCTATATTCCTCGCGAAGTCAAGAATTCCAAAATTTTATATTCACCCAACAGCAAAAGTTGGGAAACATATACGAATTATAGTCTACATGACCTTCAATCTATTTCAATAGTTCATCGAACTTTGATAATATCAACCAGAAATCTGTCGGCATTCGCGAACAAAGAGTTAATTTTCATCATCAAATGACAATTTACCATTTAGATAGCTACTTCAAAAATTCTATTGGTACCTATAAAATTTTCAAAAAAAAAAAAGTATAAGTATACATACATATAGATAAAAAAAAAAAAAAAGTATTCAAAAAATAAAAAATTAAACGTGATCGAAAGAAACAAACCACACGACCTAAGCCAAGATCATTGTACGTGACTCTCCAATTCGTCGGAGGTCAATTCAAAGAAAGCCAAAGACCTCAGACATCATAGTACATAGGCCATCATTCATCGAATTTATATCATCTCATAAACGTCTTCTTCCTATATACAGTAGGGTATGAACGTAATTTTATGACAAGTCTGCCAGCCGAAGTTACAGGTAGACAACAGTAGGTACGAACAAAAGTCGGATATATGTAAATGCAGAAATTAATACACGACTATCCAGAATGAACAAATAAACGCAGCTTGACACAAATTATTCTGTCGTCGTGAGCACCACCACTCACACCCAAAACATACGTTCATTATATTAAATTTATACGTATGTGCAGATATATATATATATATACATAATTATATACCTGCATTATATTATATTGTAACATCGTACACGTATATTTTTTATTAATATTATTTTAACTTACGATTTTTTTTTTTTTTGTTTTATTCAACGTTAATTACGACAATTTAAATTACGTAAATTTTATTCTTGTTTTTCTTACTTAAATTCTTTTTTTTTTTTTGGTCTTCTTTCTTTTTGTTTTTAATGAAATTAGTAATATATAAAGGAGCGAGGCCGAGTCACTTTTAATCTCGTGTGTGATTTCACCAGTTCCCCCTCGTAATTATTAGTTAATACGACACCACAGTTCCATAAGGTACAAGGTTCATGATAATTGGAGAGTAACAAGTCGCGGTGGCGATTATGAAACTTCCTCGTAAAAAATACGTCAAAATGGAAGCACGCTTCGTGTATCCTACCTATAGTCTACGTTTGTTTTGGTTGATGCGGTGACGAAATGCGAAAAAAAGGATTTCGTACAATACGATTCGAAAAATCGTATAATTATTGCTTGAAAATCGATAGGGTATAAAATTTTTGACGAAATTTATTCATATCGAGAACATTCACCGACAGTCAGAAAGACAGACAGACAGACAGACAGACTGACTGACAGATAGATAAATAGATAAGTAAAGAGAGGGAGGTATGGAGATGAGTGTGACGCAGACATCTAAATAAAATATATTTGATGAGCACATTACGAGTGGCTGACACGCTGTATGTGCGAATTACGTAATGACGCCGCATCGGAGGAATAAGATGTAGCAGCTGATAAGAGAATAATTTAGTCGCTATAGTTTCTAGAGCGAGTCGTAAACTTGGTGGTTGAATTTCACTCTCACGTCTGACCGAGTGTGCAGTCGTTCATGAGGAACCTAAAAAAACCCGTGAAGACTGTGAGAGAGAGAGAGAGAGAGATAGAGAGAAAAAAAAAAGTAAATTTCTCGGATTTCCTGTAAACTACCTAATACCTACGTACGAATTAATAAACACAAACTGTGAGAGCTTTCAGAAATAATTAACACTTTATGCCACACGAAATAGTGAGTACCTGGAACAAGAATAACTTTTTAGCCAACTGTATCAACTGTGTGGGGACATTACTCGTATGAGGTTTTAGGGGCTCGCACCCCTCGACGACAGTCGCCGCCCAAAGGCTGGCAATATTCGTCTCTATGACGTTAAACGAAATACACGAACGCGTTTGTATGTTCGTACCTGTACGTACGTACAGGTAAGATACATCGTTCGAGTCGAGATCAATTACCTGATAACGATCTCGGTAATGTCACGACTCGGTACCAAACGCATTGCGTCGTTTCTTATCATCTCGACGGAGACAGGAAACGACGCAACGTATGACATAATTACGTATTCATACATACGTATGTGTGTCCGTGTGCGTGTGCCAAATTCGGTATATAAACTCTCAGAACCGGCTCAAAAATCGCCAGTGTTCGCCGAGGATTTGGCTCTCCCATACTTATTTGTATGAAGTGGCAGAACACGCAAAATACTGTTGAAGACCTTCTAGTGTGAATATCTCTCACGACAAGGTATTCCACAGTGGTGACCCCGACGTGATTTTTTGGCTACGTCGTGGGTGTCTAGAGGCGCGTTGCGCTATAACTAAAAAGAGGCGCGGTGCGCTGGCGAGTTACTCGCTTGTAATACAAATAATTTTTACAAGATCTAGACACCTTTGGCTGTCGAAGCAGAGGTCTTGACTTAGAAAGCGGGAAATTACACCCCCCCTTCCAAATATATTTGCCGGAAGGGAACCAAGACAAGTAGACCTGGAGGAACAAAGTTGCCCTCATCCGCCAACTCCTCCAGCTTCGAACAGAGACTCAGAAGTCTTTGAGACTCCGGAGAAACAAAAAAGGATCCGGAGGCCAGAAGCCTTGCGTTTGGGAGCTGTAGCAAACCCCAACGAAACTACAGCTCGAACACTAAGAAGCGGTCGTCTATTGAGCCAAGACTCCGACCCTTCAACCCCAGACCAACAAACTACGGAGTCTGGGAAACTCTTCGCGGAAAATAAAAGTAAAGAAGTCCAGCACACGATGCCCAACGGAAACACGAACCCGAACCCATTATCAAACCAACCAGCAGCGGGCGGAAGTGGTCAGCCACAGCTGACCCCCGAAGTATTAGCACAGCTCTTACAGCTGTTGCAACTGCAAACATTGCAGAACCCTGCTATCCAAAGACGGAGGATAGAGATTCCGGAGTTCCTACCCAATGAAGTTGAACTATGGTTAACTCTCCTCGAGGGTCGTTTCAAGACAGAGAATCTGCAAAACGACCAAAAATACTCACACATTTGTAGCGGCATGCCCGCAGAAATCATACGCCGCATTCCGGATATCATGGAATGCCCTCCGGCGGAAGCAGACAAATACAGTTGGTTCTGCAGAAAAATAAGAAATGTGTTTGGTAAGACCCAGAACCAAATTATTGATGATGTAATGGGCGGAATGAAGATTGGAGACGACAAACCCTCCACCTTCATGGCCAAACTCAGACAAAAGGCCGATAATATAGTGTCACCGTCAGTTATTGGAAACCAGTTCTGCAAGCAACTTCCCCAACATGTTGTGCAGTGTCTGGCCGCCATAGGTACCACGGTAATTAATAATTCCGAGGACCTAGACTTCCTAGCGAAGAGTGCAGATAGTGCACTGGAACATTCGAGATCAACATCCTCGATCAGTGCAGTATCCGCCGAGACCGGAGAACTAGCTCAGCTTAGAGCCCAGATAGCTCAGCTGACTAGTGAGATCAAGAAAAAGAGTAACAATAATAGCCCAAGACAGGGTAGAAACAACAACCGCTCGAAAAGCAGGAGCAACAATAACAGAAGTAACGATAGAAAATCTAGGTCTAGAGACCGCAAGAGCAATTCTACCAGGGGTCAGAGTCCAACTCCCCCAAGAAGAACATCGTCCCCTAAACCCCGGTCTCAAAACTGGGACGATAAATCCTGCTTCTTTCACAACCGGTTTGGCGCAGAGGCCACCAAGTGCAACAATCGATGCCAATGGTGGGGTAAATCTTACAATAAGTCGTCAAACTAGAAAGAGGGGTCGTCTATGCGGCTGAAGATCCCTCAAAAAAGTATTCACGCCGCCTGTTCATCAAGGACAGGACAAATAGGAGACGTTACCTAATTGACTCAGGTGCTGACTTGAGCATTTTGCCAGTAGATAAAAACCAAAAGGCATTTCCTCCGAAATACTACCTCCGAACTGTGAATGGTCAAAACCTTCCAGCTTACGGAATAGAATCCAGCAAAGTAAGCATTGGTTTGCGAAGAGACATGACGTGGTCCTTCACAATTGCGGATGTTCCAACTCCGATCCTGGGTGCAGATTTCCTCGCGCACTACGGTCTGGTCATAGACCTCAAAAATGGAAAAATCATAGACAACAATACTGGTCTATGGGTGGAAGGCAAAACGCTAGCGTACCAACTGGACACCAATATATCCAGTTGCACGAAAGTCGACGAACAATTCTTACGGATTCTGTCAGACTATCCTGGAGTCACTCAACCATCGATTCGCAGGCATCCGACCTATAAACATGACACAGTTCATTACATAGAAACTAAAGGACCGCCTTGCCATGCTAGAGCCCGCAGGCTACTGCCGGATAAACTCAAAGCAGCACGGGAATACTATGATCGCATAATAGGTGAAGGCATATGCCGCCCATCAAAAAGTTCATGGAGTTCCCCGATCCACATGACCAAAAAAGCCAGTGGAGAGTGGCGAATCGTTGGAGACTACAGGGCCTTAAATGCCAAAACAGTTCCTGATCGCTATCCGGTCCCAAATATAATGGACTTCAACGCGAATATGAAGGGTAAAACGATGTTCACAAAAATCGACATCAACTGGGCATTCCACCAAATTCCAATGGCCGAACAGGACATCCCAAAGACAGCGGTCATAACCCCCTTTGGGTTATTCGAATACCTTCGAATGCCGTTTGGACTCCGTAATTCTGCACAAACTTTCCAAAGATTCATCAATGGACTGTTTATGGATTTGCCGTTTGCTTATGCATATTTGGATGACATATGCATTTGCTCAGAAGGCGGTGAGCAACAGCACGAGAAGAATGTAAGAACCATCGTACAACGTATACACGCTGCTGGACTTACTATCAATGTTGGAAAAAGTTTATACAAACAATCCAAGATTGACTTTCTCGGCTATCAAGTCTCGACCGAAGGCATTTCCCCTCTGAAGACCAAGGTAGAGCCTATATTGAAATTCCCGAAACCCTCCAACGTAGCAGAACTAAGACGCTTCTTGGGGATGGTGAATTTCTACAGACGTTGCATTAAAAATGCTGCAGCCGAACAAAGTAAGCTGTTTGCATTAATAAAAACAAACAAAAAGAAAGATAAAACTCCACTCGATTGGACAGAAGAAGCTGAAAAAGCCTTCGAAAACATAAAAGAAACACTGGCAAATGCAACTCTACTAGCTCACCCAGACGAAAGTCTGCCGTTATGTGTCGCGACTGATGCGTCCGACTTTGCTATTGGTGCAACACTGTACCAAAAGGACAACGAAAAAAAGTTACCGCTCGCTTTCTTCTCCAGAAAGCTATCAAAAACCGAGAAGAACTACAGCACGTACGACAGGGAGTTACTGGGAATATTTGCTGCGTTGAAGCATTTCAGGCACCAATTAGAGGGTAGATGTTTCACTGTGTATACAGATCATAAACCCCTAACACATGCCTTCACGCAAAAGACAGAACCAGCTTCCCCGAGAAGAGCTCGACAATTGGACTACATAGGACAATTGACTACGGACATTCAGTATATAAGTGAAGAACTCAACACTCCAGCTGATGCTCTCAGTAGGATCGAAGCTATCTCGGCACCGTCTCAATTACCTTACGCTGAAATAGCTAAAGAACAGTTAAGGGATGCAGAATTGCAAGAACTGTTGTCAAACGATGACACAGCTCTCAAATTGAGACAAAGGAAAATCCCTGGTACTAATGTTTTACTAACATGCGACATTAGTACAGGCAAGAATAGGCCATTCCTGCCGACAAAGTACCGCAAATTGGCATTCAGTAGTGTGCACAACCTATCGCACCCTGGACCAAGATGCACTGCTGGACTAGTATCATCAAGATTTGTTTGGCCTCGGATGAAGTCCGACTGCAACAAATGGGCTCGCAGTTGCCTGAATTGCCAAGAGTCCAAAGTAGGAAGACATACTCGGTCGCCTCTCAAATCTTTTAAACAAACGGAGCGGTTCAAAACAATACACATAGATTTGGTGGGTCCATTACCCCCATCCCAGGGACACAGATACCTGTTAACGATGATCGATAGAGCAACTCGATGGCCAGAGGCAGTTCCTCTCCATGAGATGACAGCTCCCACGGTAGCTGCCAGGTTATACGACACCTGGATTGCCCGCTATGGCGTACCTGAAGTCATCATCACGGACCAGGGTCGTCAATTCGAAAGCTCGCTCTTTCAAGAGCTGTCTAAGAAGCTTGGTGTACAACACAATCACACCACAGCTTACCATCCTCAAGCAAACGGAAAAGTTGAGCGATGGCACAGAGCTTTGAAAGCCTCCATTATGGCTTGCGACACCAAGAGATGGGTTGACATACTACCAACCATCCTCTTGGGCCTTCGATCTGCTCTTCAAACGGACACGGGTCACTCTGCAGCGCAGTTAGCGCTCGGCGAAGAGCTACGCCTACCAGGGGACTTTTTCACCCATTCGAAAGAAATTAGCCCCGAAACGCTCGTCCAAGACATACGGACCGATGCCAACAACTTCCTAAATCAGGCAGCTCGTCATGGCCAACCAAAGGTTTATGTCTCCAAACACTTGGCCACAACATCTCATGTGTTTGTTAGAGACGAAAAAATAAGATCTTCGTTGGAGAAACCATACGCCGGTCCTTATAAGGTTGTATCACGAGATGACAAGAATTTCGTGATACTAATCGCAGGTGAACAGAAAACAATTTCAATCGACAGATTGAAACCTGCGTACCTTATAAACGACGACAAGATAATGCTCCAAAGAGCAAAGAGGAAGACGACACACAAGGAAATAAGAAAGGAAGAACAGACTGAACAGTCCGAAACAACACAACCACAGAAAGTTGAGGACAATCCAGTCGAAAATGGTGATAAATCACAAAAATCACCAGAAGAAAAAATAAAAATAAAGAAAACGGTAAAGTTCAATGACGAGATCGTCAAGATACAATATGATCCGTTGGCCCCCTTATGCCCACGAAAAAGAGGCAGGCCCCTTGGCAGCAGAAAGCAGAAAAACCTAATTCCAACTCGAAAATCCGAAAGATTGGCACGGAGAAACTGAAAATATTCACGAAAAGTTAATATCCGTAGCGGAAGAAATAAACCCGCATAAAAAGACGTACGAGAATCTGGGAATATTCGCAACAATAGAAATTCTTCAGATAAGCAGAGAAAAAGTGCGTACAATAAAAATACGACACGAATAAACAAATCCACGTGCAATACGGAAGAAAAACATTGCAACGTGTTTCTATTGACAAATAATACCGATAACAAAATAGTCAATAGATCGTGACGTCACAAACGAAGAGTGCATTCCTTTGTGAAATACAAAATTCGAAGTACGAAAATTCAAACATGCTTAACTCTGCCTGTACTTAACCAAATTTAACAGGAAAACTTTTAAGCCAAAGAATATTGAATGCACTATCCCCTCCGAACAAGTCCAAAAAAGATAACGACTTGGAATAAAGCTGCGATCGAAATTATTCTCGCAAAGTTTTTCATTCGCTTTTCGACTGTCGAACCAAACTGCCGAAAACAATTTTCTACAAATTTTTCTCTTTTTTTTTCTTTTTCTTATTTTTACCTGTGTAAATTCCTTCCTCAAAATGTCGTCTTCAACTGGTACCCCGTTCTCTACTCAGCCGTTCCAATTCGTAGTACCACCTGCCCCCCAGCCTATAAAGACAAAGGAGCAGTTGGAACGCGAAAAGGAGGCGGAAAGAATAGAGAACGAACTCCTAATGGACACGTCGGCGGCGGACATCGTGAAAATAATGTCCGCCCCCCTTCCTCCGTTGATTTCGCCGCCAAAATCGCCAGAAAGAGTACCGGAAGTGGCGATCCCACCTCCGGAACCCTTAGCACTAGCGAGGTTGGAGACGAGACAACCTCAGGTGGAAGAGGTGCGAACTCCACGCCCTCCCCTCACCAAAAGCCTGGTTTACAGACCATCTGGGAGTTCTAACTCCCCGATGTACCGAAAACCGAGGCCTCTGACACTGTCCGACCCCCGCCTGTCACATCGCTCCCATCCTTATCACCCGGCTCCAACACAAAGACCGCCGAGAAGAAGGGGACAAAGTAGCAGAGAGGCCTACCAAGCCCGTTTAGACGCACGAAAGCAGTCGTATGAATGCGTCGGGGCTGCGGTAGGCTCGGCCCTCGCTAAGTGGGAGCGGGACCAAAGACAGTAAACTCGATAAGTCCCCCCAGGCACGCGACTTATCATTTTCGCGGCGCGAAAACTGGGGGGGAGTAGCTGTGGGGACATTACTCGTATGAGGTTTTAGGGGCTCGCACCCCTCGACGACAGTCGCCGCCCAAAGGCTGGCAATATTCGTCTCTATGACGTTAAACGAAATACACGAACGCGTTTGTATGTTCGTACCTGTACGTACGTACAGGTAAGATACATCGTTCGAGTCGAGATCAATTACCTGATAACGATCTCGGTAATGTCACGACTCGGTACCAAACGCATTGCGTCGTTTCTTATCATCTCGACGGAGACAGGAAACGACGCAACGTATGACATAATTACGTATTCATACATACGTATGTGTGTCCGTGTGCGTGTGCCAAATTCGGTATATAAACTCTCAGAACCGGCTCAAAAATCGCCAGTGTTCGCCGAGGATTTGGCTCTCCCATACTTATTTGTATGAAGTGGCAGAACACGCAAAATACTGTTGAAGACCTTCTAGTGTGAATATCTCTCACGACAAGGTATTCCACAAACTGTTTTTTTTATTTATTTTTTATCGAGTAGAATAAAAAACTTATATTACTATAATCAATGATGCAGCGAAGGTGGGATGAGATTGGAGTTCAATCTCCCTTCACCAAAGCTTAAAATAATATGAAAATCTTAAAGAATGTGAAAGACAAAACGAATGAAAGATAGGTAAAGGTACCTTACCTATAAAAAAAAAAAATTGAAAAAACGCATAATAATCACTCGACCCTATTCCATAAATTAAATTTTCACAATGCTGCTGCTAAAATTAAAATCAAATCTGTTTTCTAAACAAAATGTCCAAGTTATCAGTTCATTGGAAAATAGTATAACTATCCAAGTCGTTGGTATGACAAGAACGAAGTTTTATCAAAACTCAATCAAGAATTGTACCGAAGTACCTATTATTTGAAGATTCAATAAATTATGAACTTAATTACCATAATTTGAAGGATTTTATATTCAGCTGAAAGATTAAGAATGATAATAGACAAGACCCACCCCCTTACTCCTCAAAAAAAATATTGTGAACAAAGGCTATTTAACGAGGAAATAATTCTATATTGTGGCATAGATCCTTAAAAAATAGACTTTCAATGAAACGATTCCTTGTTCGATAGCTCGGAGGTGTAATACACAGAAACAAAATTTCTCTGAGTGAAGAAAATATTCATGATTTCACCAAATTCGGAGAAAATACAACATTTTTATTCGTAAGTATGATTTTTTTGAAAAACAAACTTGGAATCTCAGAAAAAAAAGTATGTTGACAGAAAATGTAATTTTTATTGCAGAACATTTGACGTTTCAAAATTGTTAATCTTAAATTTCATGTAAAATTTACAAGAAAAAAATGAAAATTGGAAAATTAAATGAATTTATGAACCAAAAACTTGTACCTCCGTTCTATCTGACAGTGTTGCTCAATGAAAAAATAACAATGATACAACATTTTCTCGAACCGATTGAAATTCACAACCTTCAACTGAATTGTTGATTTTAATTGATGCAAACAATTACTCTCAGAAAAAAAAAATGCTAAAAGAACATTCATTTTAATCAGATTTTGGTAATCCTTGGACGGTTGACCGTTTTCCTTTTATTATTTAATTCTACTTGACATCTTACATAAATATGCAGTTTGGATGAAAAAATTATATAACCAATATGTCACATTAAAAATTCAGGAAAATTTCCCAATAAGATAATTTCGATCAACTTGGGCTTAAATTGAGAAAACGATTCAGCAAATGACAGAAATTTAAATTACTGAAGGAGAAGTGGGCTGATTGGAAATTGGATCCCCAATTTGAGGCACTCATATTCCACTATTCTAATTTTCTCGGAGCTAAAAGAACATTTAATAGGACATAATACTTGAAACAGAGAGCAATGAAAATAAAGTTTGCAGAAAATTTGATAGGGATGAAAAAGAGACTAAATTCATAGATAAGAGATAGAGGATAGTGAAGAGTTATACCAATTTATTGCATTCTTCTACAACTTCTTTTTGGATCTCGTGTAGGCCCATAGGGAAGGATAACTTCTGTATCTACGTGAAAAAGGTGAGTGAAAAATTCTCATAATAAAAACTTGTAACTCAATTTTTGATAAAATTTATTTAATTTATGAGTCATTTGACAGTGGAATCAAATGATCGGCTGATAACACCAGGTGACTCCCAAACTTGCTTGAAACTATAATAAACTCAATATTTTATACCAAAAAACACGTAACTCCAATAATTTTGTTTCAGTTTGACTTCAAACGTTCGTATCAACCAAAGAAAAATTTAAAAAAAAATTAAAATCTCAGAACTCTCTTAAAATTGACTTGAAAACCTCGCAACTCAACATCTGAAAATGAAAAAAATGTAATTGCAACTCCCTTAACATTTTTAGAGCATAAAAGTTTTTATAGCTGATGTAATTTCCATTCATAATCAAACTATTTTGTAACAAGCTGTTTAATATTATAAATTACCTGTCGAGTCCTGAATGTCAGGCATGCGCAAAGGACAATTGTCTGTTGAAGAAATGTAGACAGACAAGTGACCGGGCTGAGGCAGTTGTGAGAATCTGTTGTCGCACAATGAGAGTGAGAGGTGTGTGTCATCTGTTATTTTCTTGTCTCAGGATGTTAAACACTAACTATATAAATATAGATAGATGGCCAGTGACAAGTTGCCACTACTCAGTTCAAATGCTTTAATCAACCCATCCCATTCCAATATACCTAGGCTCTAGGGAAACCCTGTGGAACATTATCTGATAGGAATTTGGTTATATTGGCTCTCGACCTGTCTTCTTTTTTTCCACTTTAAATCTTTTGTGAGATGCCAAAGAGAAATTTTATTGATCCATCAAATCTCATTTATGATACTTTATATCCGACTTCAAAAAAATAAGGAAGTTATCAATTCGATCCTTATGAATTTTATTATTATTTTTTTAATGTTTGTCTGCATAATATCTCAAACTGGACATTAATTTTGATGAACATTTTTTTAAACTATAGAGAATGATGCCGTTGTGGTCCCATTAAAATTTGTTTTAGAAACGATAAAGTAGTTTTTGAGTCATCTTTAAATTAATAAAAAACTGTTAGTTTTAAAGTAAGTATCTCGGTAATATTGCCTCTAACACTGGAAACAAAAAATCATTGAAAGAATTTTTTTCATAAAATAAAAATCTAACCAACTTCAAAAAACAAAAAAAGAGAACAGAAATGCTCTGAAAAGTGAAAAAAAGTTTTTTTTTTAATTTATCCAGTATAGGTAGGTAATGTTTTCCTCAAATTTTTTCAAAAATGTTTTTAAACTTACTTTATATTATTTTTAGCTTGATAGTTAAAATAGTTATTTCAATAGGATTTTTGGTTGTTTTTTAGTGACGGCCAGATCAGGGTTAAGAGTCATACGTTTGGTAGGTGACAACCTGTCAAAAATGTCAATTTTTAATTTGTTTAGGAAAAGTCCTTCAAAAATCACTCACAATGACCAGTATTTATTCCATATTAGAGTAATACATCGATTAATTTCTTCCCCAAATTGCTGTTTACATGAAACTACTTGGCCAAAATAAACTATAACTGCTATCAATTCTCTCTATTTTTTAATCGTTTATTGTTATGGAATACTTATTTTTATGAATTATTGTTTATAATGTCTTGAATCAATATTATTTTGCATTTTTTCATTGACATTTTGTTATGTAAAAAAAGTTTTTTCATAATACACAATCAGAAAGGCAATGTTTATACTGATCTTTTGCAAGTGAAAAGTAGTGCTTATCATTAATGAAGCATAGCCTCGATGTAAAGTATTAATGAAACATAACCTCGATGTAAAGTAAACATGCCTCCATGTAAAAATTTTTACATGAACATTTTAGATGAAGGCACATTCACTTTACATTGAGGCATACAGATTGCAAGATAACAAGGTTATACTTTCTTTATGATGCAACATTAATCAAGAAGACTGCAATCGAAATAATTAACTCCAACTGATAATATGTTTTTATGATACTAGATCAAAAAGGCAATGTGTACACTGCGATGTTTTGCCAGTGAAAAGTATCACTTACCATTGATGAAGCATAAACTCAATGTAAAGTAGGTAAATGTGCCTCCAAGTAAAAATTTTTATATGGAGGTTTTACATAGATGCACATTCACTTTACGTCGAGGAATAGGGATTGCAAGGTAACAAGATTATAGGTACTTTGTTTCTGACGCAACGTTAATTCATAAGATTACAATGGAAATGACGAACTCTGACTGGTAATTTTTTTTTTTTTGTCACAAAATTGGAAGAAATTGATGCAGATATAAAGCCTACATGAGGTAAAAAAAAATATTGCCGACTTCAATAATTCCAGTCCCTAGACCTATATCTTACTGAAGAAATTTTAAAAGAATTATTTTTCACTTTTTAGTACATTTTTTATTTCATTTTTTTTAAATCGATTCTATTTTTTGAAAAATAATTTTTTTCAACAACTTTTTGTTTCTAGCGTTAGCGACAATATTATCCTTAAAACTAACAATTCGTTTATTTGAAGATAACTCCAAAACTACCTCATCGATTCTGAAAAAAATTTAATGGAACTACCATAGGATTAGGATCATTTTCTACCATTTAAAAAAAAGTTCATCAAAATCGGTGCCCAGTTTGAGAAATTATGCTGGAACAAACATTAAAAAAAATATAAGGATCGAATTGATAACTTCTTCCTTTTCTTTTCGTAGTCAGTTAGAAAACATTCTAATTTTAATTTCCGTACTTCTGATTTTAAAATTTTTCAAAAACCTTCCCACAAATTTCACATCAATCGTGCATGAGTTGAATCATATCTTTTTTGCCAAATTAATAATGATTTTGCAACCAACTTGACTCGAGTATAGCGACAGAGAAAAAAATTGTGAATAATTAACGAAATCATCGACACATGTGCAATTGTAAATTAATTTTTCTTAATGAATACCTTTTGCCAACGATGTTGAAGGAATAGCTATCATCTCGTTAAGAATTAACAAGTCTGAAAGAAGTTTAACCACAGCTCGTCCCATTTGATCGAGCAGCAACTAGACGCGGTTTTGCATTAGTAGCCTTGTTTCATACGTATAAAGCAAATAAAGAAAAGTAAAAAACATACTGAAAGAAATAAACCGCATAAAATATTTGACTGAACGAATAGATTTTCAAAATTATGTTCGAATATAATCATCAACAGTAATATTGACCCGATTACGATGGAATAAAGAGACGAAAGAGAAGAGAAAAAACAACACAAAATTAGCACAATTACATAACTTGATGCAGGCTGAAGAAAAAATGTATGTCTTTGAATTTTCATTTATTGCAACGCTTTAATTGATACGAATATTTTTGTTTGAGAAATACGTTCGACCGGCATGCAATGGTAGGTAAATCCTCAAAATGTAACGCCTTGAAAGACTCAAGAAGATTTTAAAATTATGGTAGCCTACATTATAAAATATTAGGCTTTTACAAGAAGATGAGTTGTAATGTTATAGGAAAAAAAATTAAGTTATTCATCATTGAAAGTGGTCACAGTGAATTTCTCATTGGATATGTTATTAATAGTTTAATCGATTAAATTGTCTCGCGTCTAAATGGGAGGTTAAATCTTACAAAAAACCAAATTAGCACATAAACTAAAATTATATAGAGTTGTTAGATGGGTGCCCCAAATTAACATTACTAAAAATTGCACCCTCTCCATCTCTTGCATTTTTAGAAAGAGGGTTGTTTGTTCCCAAAAATTTGGTTTTTTTCTAAGCGAATTTTGAGGTAACGATAAAAAGTTCAACATAAAATTTCCTATAAAAAAATTTCCATGCAGTTTTTTTTTTTCGCACGCCCCCATTTCCCGAAAAAACCATACTTCAGTGAATATGTTTAATAGCATAATAATTATGGGAGATATTACTCGTAATTATCATAATTAATGTTTTCTAACCATCCACTCCCTCCCATAAGCCCTACCCACAAAAAAAATTTACCTACAGTTTTTTTCCCGACGCCTCCTTCTACTCCATAAAATATTAAAAACAAAAAAATTCAGAGAATATAGTTGTTTTCAAGACTCTCTGGAGGGAAAGGGGGGTGTCGGACAAAAAACTTTGATGACGGAAGGGATGGTAAAAGGTTATGGAAAGGAAGTGGATGGATAGAAAATATAAACTGGGTTTACGAATTGTGTAGTATGAGAATGAAAAGTTATATTTCTATATATTTCTATTGAACATGTTCAGAGAAGAATGTTTTTTTCACTGACTCTCTGGAGTAAGAGGGGAGCGTAGAGCGAAAAACTGTATGTGAATTTTTTTGTAAGAAAATTTTATATTGATTAATTTCGTACCGACCTATTTTTATCATAAAATGAAAATTCGTGGAGAAAACCGGAAAAAACCAAATTTTGGGGGATAAAACACCTCCTTCTCAAAAATCCAAGAGATTGGGAGGGTGTAACTTTTAATATGTTCATCCAGGAGACTCACCCAACAACCCTACGTAGTTAAGTTGTAAGCTATTTTTTTCTTTCATTTTGATGCTGATTTGACCGGATCAAAATCGAAAAAAATGAGTTTTCGAAGAAACCCCAATAAACAAATAATGTTTTACTCCAAAACACTATTACATATATAATATAAAGTAGAACCGTGGGCTGTGTACGGATTACTTCCATAATTTTATTTGCGAATTACAGATATGTGAGTTCCGGACACATGTATACACATGTATCGAGAGATACGTACCTACTATAATAGTCTACAAAGTGACTTTGTTTTTTAGAACCTACAGACTTACCTAGCTCTGAAATTACTGAAAACTAGACGCTGGTTTATTAAAAAAATTTTATTTGTTTTGAGGTGCAATACCAACTGTTATTCAGCTCAGGAGGCTTCCAAGGAAACACCCTCTATTAAAAAATCCAGAAAAATGATCGAGTTTAGTTTATCTTATTTCTTTTGACCACCCGTATAGAAAACGACGATGAATTTGAAGTTTTTAGTCAGTCTTAGAACTTTAAATATGGAAGAAAAAGGAAAGAGAAACTGGAAACCTTGAAAAGTATATTAAACAAAATTTTTGAAATTTTCCCAGAAATAGCGTGAGACAATAATCAATGTCAACCTTCGATTGCACGGATGCTGCCGTTTGATGCGGTATAGTAGTGATACATGAAATTAAAGTGACGAAGATCAAATAGATTCTGAATAAATTTATAAAAATGAGTAAATTTAATCATTTTATTCAATTATATAAAACTTATTTTAAACTTTTTAATCCAATGAATAGATTTTTTCATTATTTTTACTGTTTCATTACGTTAGACTATAAAGGTGTGAGTATTCGATTGAATTTAAACCAACAAACTTCTTTTCCAGAAAATTTTTTGTACTGATTCGATTCTACGCCACTGCTGTTTAACATTATCACTTTCTCCTTCAGTCACTGTGGTCATCATGAATTTAAATTTGTCAAATGGACATTCCAAGGAAACAATTTAGGATAAGACGACCAAATAAAAATTGCTCCGTGAAATAAATAACTTTCGATAAATTACGTTCTCATTAACGGTCCAAAAATTTGGAGAATGCATGAAGGGAAAAAGAAAACAGCCTGTAGCATTTTTGTGAGGTGAAAAAATGTTACTTAATTTTTCATCTTTTAAACGAGTCCAAATGAATAAATATTACTGCTACATCAAAAACCTACTTAAAACATCATTAAAAATATACTACAGCAGGTAAAATTCAACCATTTTAATCATTTTATGCTTTTAAATAGGAAAATGATGGCTATAAGTCGGAAGAACGACGAAATAATAACGAATAGGTACTTACAAAATTTTTTCATTTACACGAACCGTAAGCGAAAAAACTATTAGGTACGTAATTTTATAAAATTCGATTCACATTGAATTCTTTTCCAGTAAACAACGTTGTTGTCGTTTGTACAGCAATCACGTTAAATAGGTACAAAAAAAAATAAAAATAAAAATAAAAGACATAAAACAATTAGGTACTTACCCAAAACCGTTTAAAATGTTGACGTTTGAAAATGAGATGAAAAATTTAGTATATTTAATCTCGACGTTCACCCATACGTCCACAACTCCTGTAATCGAGTAAAGTAAAAAAAAAAAAATTAAATTAAAAAAATGATTCTTAAAATTGCGACATAAATTTTTTTTTTTTTTTACTATTCAAAACGTTTACCTTGTACCTACGTACTTATTAAAAGAAAACTCAAATTCCTCCTTTGAACACAACTGAGAAAATATATAATATAATTATAATATTATGGACTGCTGGTAGACAATGTATAAGTGAAAGAAAAGCCTTGAATTCATGCAGCTAAATTTTACGAGTGTATAATTTCATTACCGTTTGCGATAAAAAAAAATTTTTCACATTTTATTTTTCGTTTTTCAAATTTCACGGATGACCGTTCCGATTTCACGATCGTTTCCGGTAAATTTTTACTTAACCACGAAAAATTATTTTAAAAGACCGTATAAATTCCAATGCAAACGTCATTTGTGGTACCAATAATTCGTAAAAAAAAAAATAAATTATGACTCGCAGGAAGAGGCACCGCAAAATCAAATAGGGTCAAGTATAGGGTTGTTGCGTAAATTACCAATCTACCCTTCTATCATTATATTATCATAGGTTGGTTTTTCGATAAATAGTTGGAAAAATAACGTGCACCCTGTGTTTAAAGAAAGTGCATTCGCTGTACACGTAAGGTCATCAAAGATATTCAGTCGAGTAGAAATGTTATGACAGTATTTTTCGAGACCCAAACAATTTTTTTTTTTTCTCGAATAAACAGCCGCAAGAACAATTAATGAAAATTTTGTAAAAATGTTGGCACAGGCGCGATACGAAGGGAAGGGGACAAAACATCCGCCTAGAAATTTAATTTTCTCTTCAGATAATTGGGGCAAAATACCCACCGTTCGAAGGAGACAGAGAAAGGAATCTGGTTACCTCTTCCCTTTCACTATTTAGCGCTGGACCAGTAAACCTCCATATGACCAGTGAACTTTTTAATATCAGGACATGGCGGCATAGAAGTAGGCAACCTTAGAGTACCTTCTGCGTATTTTCGACGGGTGCGTATAAAAATAAAGTTTACAAACAACTGTTACAAAAAACAATAACCGAAACCATTTGCAATTTTTTCGAATGCGATACAATGAAAAGGAAATTATTTTCTCCCATTCCAAAGTATGGGATAGCTACTAGAACCGATTGGTGGATGTGTGAGGTGTATATATAGGTACTCATTTTTAAAAAGAATATGTTTTTCACCTCTGTTTTTTTTTTTTTTTTTTGCAAAGTTTGGCATATTTTTAAGTAGGTTTTCTTTATAAAATCTACTTATTACATTTGGTACGGTATTGGCCTCCAACTTTGGGGGTGCGTAAGTTTTTTGTTTCATGATCTCAGGAAAATTTTCGCACCAATAACTCAAATTCATATATATATAGATATAAGTTTATTTTTGTTCCCACGGTACAGGTCATAATTTTTTTCAGATAATCACGAAATTTGGTACAAACATTTATACTAAGTCAAGGATTACACATATTGATTTTGGAGCGGATCAGTAGGACGGTTCTTCCGGTACCACCATTTTTCTTTTTATTTTGGTTATAAAATGCTAAATTTTGCATCAATAGCCACGAAATTTGACACAATTATTTACCATAATTTATTGTAGTACGCTACCAATTTTGGCGTGGATCGGTTTCCGGTACCGCTATTTATTGTTTTTATTTTGATAACAAAATGGACAATTTTATAACAATACGTACAGAAATTTGACACAAATATTTATCATGTTATTGAAGCACACTGCTAATTTTTGTATGGATCGACCGGACGGTACTTCCGGTACTACTATTTTTGTTTTTATATTGGTCATAAAGTGCGGAATTTTGGAAAAATATGTACGAAATTTGAAAAAAATATTCATTAAAATTTATTGTAGCATGGTACCAATTTTAGTGCAGATCCACCTGTATTTTCCGTAAACATTTTTTTCCCTTTTTTTTCTAATTTGCATGAACTTATCTTTTTACAAAAATTAACCGCATGCTCATATTTTCTTTTTTTTTATTTAATAACTTTATTATATTTCATTAGTCTTATTTTAAATTATATGATAATGTACCATACTTTATCATCTTAATTTATTTTTCATTTTTCAAGAAAAAATCCTTTTATGTTTCACATTACCTAATATTTTGTCAGCAACTAACACATTTCATATATAACATACCATTAACGCATATAAACTTACGGACAATTAATGCGACCATCAAAATTCATAATTCTTTCTCTCAGAAACCTACTTTTTCTAGCGAGGATTGCTGCGCTAAAGTTTTTTAATTTTTCTCTCTTTTTTTCTACTTCTTCTTTTTTTTTTTTTCCCACATTTCGTTTCGGTTTGCTCATAACATCTCTCTGTTAAGCAATTTGATGGTGAAAATTTTAATTATGAAAACAGAATTTTTCAAGCTCTGTCAAAAGATGACGAAGGAAATTCAAATTAAAAAAATAAAAATACTAAAATTTTAGTATAATATTCGAATTTGACGTGCAGTAATAATTTATTATTTTCATGTCTCCACTGGTATTATGCACTCTGGTTATTTATTCGTTTACCTTCCCTCGTAGACGTCATAAAAACATACAATTTAGTCTGTGAAAAAATTAATTTATCAACACGCAGGTGCGAAACAATACGCAGACATTCTCAAAAAAAATAGTGAAGACGAAAAATCATTTTAGACTGTCAACTGCAGAAAATATATAAGCGGGTGAAAATATAATTAAAAAATATTGGTTTTAATTTAACGCCTAAGTGAAATACATGCAATATTGTTTGTGTAAAATATGCACGAACACGCACACATACACCAAGTTCGTTATTTTACGCTTCACTTAAATTTCACTTTTGAAACTAGATTTCAATGCTTGGAAGAGTGGAATAATATACGATGGTAGATGTACTGTCACTGAAGTAGCCTAAATGTAGTAACTATGTAGGCTTATGTAGTTATTCGTGTTATAAAACTACCATTTTGTATCTTACAGATGACCACAATTTGTCGAAGTTTATATAATGCGTTGGAGGGAAAGGAGAGACAGTTTTCACATTCCAAAATTTGGATAGGACAAGAAAAAAATAACCTCTGAAGATGCGTGTAGGCTAATTCAGTGAGTTACCACAAATACATATTGTCAGATGAATTCAAAGGTGGTCTAACACTAATGCTATTTCGAGGTTCATACTCTCACTCGTTTGTTTTTTAATACCCATTTCCCTTCATCCCCATTGAACTATGACGTTAAGCAAAAAAAAAGTGTTTTTGAATATATCGAAACGTTTTTACCGCATGTACGTACACGACACTCTGAGAATAACAGGTTTAAATAGTTTGAAATTAATTTCTTTTGTTCAGTTTTATGAATTTTTTGCTTTCACATACAAGTTTCGTTGCTCTAGGAATTTTTTGTTTTGTTTTGGCGAATTAAAACAATTCAAAAGCTCTCTAATCAATTCTACGGACGAATTTTCTCTGTGTCCCATGTCATAGTTTTTGAAAGTAGATACCTAACCAATTTAATTTTACAAAACTTTAATACACTAGTCAATAAAGTCAAATGATATAAATTACCTTACTTTTCTCTTTATGATTCAGAATTGTTTTCTGAATGCAAAAACGCCACATGTACTACATATATTAATTACATCGATGAATGCATTAGGTATATTAACTAATGAGCAGGGAAAGTTTTTTTTAATGTTTTTATGTTGCATAGTTATCTATCTTTTTGATTCTTATGTGGAATATCGACATCTTTACGTTTCATATAATTCAGTGTAAGTAAATTGAGTCCAACTTGTTTTCATATTTTGACATATAGAGTCATGATAAATGAAAATATAATTGCATATTTTAACCTTTCTGGCGTATATTTGGGAATAATTGGAAAATTTTTCGATTCTTAAGGAATATTTCGTTTTTTACTTTAGCAAACCTGATTTTTGAACGTGGAAAAATTTTTTGTTTTTTATGCTAGTTTTATTTTTTTGTTGATGTATTTTAGACTAATAAATACCTATTGCAGTAAAAGTTAGGTTTTTTTTTTTTCTTTTAAATAGTTACCTACTCATTGTACACTGTTTTTTAGTTAAATACCCATATTGCTTTCAAATGAAAGACCAAACAAGATTCTATGTTTACTTTGGTACCCATATAGCCAGACTTTGAATGAAAATATTTTTGACATATTTCAAAACCAATGAGGGAATATTATACGAGCACATTTTAAAATTTTTAGGATACTATAAAGAAACTTTCCTTGCTAATAGGTGGAACATTGGTAAGTGCAACTTACATCAAACATTTACAGTCTCATTAAATAATAATTTTGTTTAAATAATGACAGAAATGACAAAACATTCACACTTGTATGAGCCTAGTATGATACATCAACAGTAATTGGTGATGTAAGTGTATGAAGTAGCAATTACCTATTTCACATGAGTGTCACATACTATTTTATGCAACAACCCTCCCATCCATAAAAAAATTTATCAAGAAAAATTCACAAATCTCACACTTTTTAAGAATGAGAGGAGGCATTGAAAATTAACAAAAAATATAATATAAAGTTAGTGTTAATTTTTTTTTTAGTTTTCTTCCACTTTTGTATTCGCTCCATAAGCAACGAAACAACAACGTTACCCCTCCACTTTATTTTTCATTACCATTTTCGCCCTCCACTTTTTTACTGTGTTATCTACCCCTTCTCTTACTCTTCACATGTAAAACGTTGGTAAAAATTAGATGGCTGATATTTTTTCACAAACTGCCTTCAGAAGCATTTTTAAATACTAATAAAAAAATATTTTTGAAATGGCATCAAAACGATACAAAACAGCAAAATTTAAATTATTTTGCATTTTTAGTAGCTAAAAATCAATAATAAATTCGATGAAATAAATTTTATATTCTTTTCAGCAGTACCAACTCCAGCTTTCTAGCCTAAATAACGGCTGAAGAATGACTAAGTAAAATATGAGCGGTTTGTTTCAAAATTTAAATGTTATGTTCCATTGTAGTGACAACTTGACAATCAGTATATCACGAATTCAGAAAGTGCAGAACCATAATATTGAATAAGACATAAAGCGCATGCGCAGCCAAGACAGTGTCTAAATAATATAACCAAGTCTCTAGCCGGGCATAGGCGAAATTTTACTTTTTTACATTGGAGTTTGAGGTAAAATCGCGTACTTCATGTATAGTTGATAAGTACGCACGAAAACATCTGTTATCGAGATGGGTGTTGCAAAAATAATATTTTCTAACTTGAACTTATTCCTACAGCTTTTTAATTTTTTTTTATTTTGTCCGCATATGACATTTTTCGTTCGTCTTTCACCTATTACAACACTTTCTTTTCCATAATTTCTTTCATATGAAACGTAAATAGGTATATTACCTTCATTTCACTCATCAAACAAAAAAAGTAGAAAAAGAAAGAAAAAGGTACCAACAAATAATAAATTTTGTAGCCGCTTCCGCGTTTGCTTTCTTTTTCGTAAGCCAGAAACGAGGAATTCCTACATTTTAACGGCGAGAACAAATTCTCCTTCCAACAGACCAAGAAAAAGAAGAAGAAGAAGAGAAGAGGAAGGTATATATGTGTAGAGAGAGAATAAGAAAGAAAAAAAAAAGTTGTTTCTTATAGATGTAATCTTTACGTAATTTACAAGTTCAAGAACATGTAATAGGTCGTCGACAATAAATAAAAAAAAAAAAAAAAAAACCGTTCGTGAAATTATAGTCGCATCGTTGACTCCAAACAATTGATGTCCCCCATCACACGTTAAAAACAAAATGTAAAGAAAAAAAGGAAACAGCGAAAATGGGGAACAGAAACAAAATAAAAATAAATCTATAGAATTTGACTAAATATGAACAGAAAACGAAATAAAACAAACACAGCTTGCAAGAAAAAAAAAAAAAAAAAAAAAAAAAAGAACTAGTTCGATCCTTGACACCGATCCGTTGTTTATGTTAATAAGACGTATTAAGACTGCGTAAAAAACCATGTTAAGATGGAGACCTACCGAAGTTAATTACTTCGATACCGTTAATTAATTATTTCACGACACTCTTATTCGCGACTTTTATGCAATTTAGCCTTCTGCCAAAGGACAATGGCTAGCAGAAGAATGTCCAAAGCAAGAATGTGCAGTATAGTTACCGATGTCCAGATGTCCCAGTCAGTGCACCTAGCAAAAGAGAGGAAAAAAAAAAAAAAAAACCCTACAAAGAAATTGAATGGACCTCGAGGTTGTTGTACATATCCGAACGGAATTGTTTCCTTGGATTAGTATGAGAAAAAGTGCCGATACACCTATCTTAGACTTTCAAAAAGGGGAAAAAGCTGAAAAAAAAATTTTTTTTTACTTGAATCATGAACAGATGTGGGTTTGTCTTCTACACATTCCAAGGCGACCTGTACAGGCGAGAGCAATCACCATGTTTTGTCTTTATTGACCTCATAACATTCACCGACTTTTTATTAGGTACTCTATTTGTGGCAACAGGTTTACTTTCAACAGCTTTTTTTTTTTTTTTTTTTTTTTTTTTTTCATGCGCCATTACAAGGAGGCTTTCATCGCACTTTTGCACAAGAAGTGCCGACAGCGTGTGTACAATGTAGGATAGGTATATACTTCGGTAAAGTATTTTCGGTGCTAGTTGGTACCAAATTATCCTCTTAACCACCCCACAATCCCATTTCTGTCGTATTTGTGAATGGTTTTTGAAGCAAAGTTAGCAAGTAGGCATAATTATTATTCGAGGATACAAGGAAAAAGAGATAGATAACTTTAAAAATTACTGAACAATGGAGAGGTGCTAGAGCGACTCAGGATACGGTATGCCAAAGGGCTGGTCAACCTTGATGCATATACAGTAGAAATCACTGCAACAAACACCGGCTACAACACATAAAATGCCTGGTCCCGGTGGAATTCCATTTACTTCATTTTTAAGGAAAACTGGCAACAACAAATTAATTCACCTCTGCTTTCTTAGTTTCTTTCATTTAAGCCACTTTTTCCATACAATCCAAATATTCTTCCAGTTGTCATTTCTGTGCTTCTAAAAATGCGGTATTGTATTATTTAATCAGTATACAATTGCATTTTAATGACCAGTGAGTGTAAAAATTGATGTCCTCGCATCGAATTTATTGTTGATGATTGGTACTGATCAATTTGCAACCATCATTATTTTATACGCCCAAATATCCACCACAACCCAGTCACAGTAATCTGTTTGTTGTATCTGGCAACACGGGTTAGAACAAACAAGTTTTGCAGTCCCTTGGAATTTGTTGCAGCCAAATTCTACCTTATTATAAGCTGTTTGTGAAATAGCAAAAAGTGAAGCTCTTTGACTCCCTTCTTTAACTGGCCATTGAGTTTGGAAAAATCCAGAATTAGAACTTTGAAGAAACTGTTCGATTTTCCCAGGTAAAACTGAGACAAAATATTTTCCTAAGAAAGTGCCAAATTTCCTGACCAGATTCTGAGGGTAGATTCTGAGGAAAAGTTTCTTACCAAAGATAAGAGGCTTATACTTCAATTGTGACATGTAATTCTGTGAAGGAAACTTTGATTGTATAATAAATTTGATATAGGTAGTAACTGTAACCAAAAATTACTGAACATTATATTTTCATTAATAGTTTGTTTTACAGACACTTCAAATTTAATGAATATTTTCAAACTAGAGAGTACCAATGCTGTTATGCAGCAATATTTGTCACAGACCTGCATAAATATATCGGAATTATCAATTAACCCGGTACTTTGATGTAATATTACAAAGAAAAAAATGATTTTGAGTTAGACCTAAATATACGCATAGCCAAATATATCTATAACTATGGTCACATGATAACATTACTAGAGCCCTATAGACAAGTACAGCAATACGCCATTTTGTTTCCACAGTCTAAATTCTGATACACCTTTCAGAATTTCAGCTGTTTCTCAAGAACAAATTGTACGACTTCAACGAAATTTTCTCAGAATTTTTAACAAATATATGTTATTGTTCATGCTAAATTTCAGTTTTCTGCAAGCAATGGTTCCCTTACAATTTCATTTGGTCACTTTGATTGTACAGTTTGTCTCCATAATATTGTATACGATAAGAAGCTAGTTTTTTTGCCCCTTCATCTGTTGAGTGAAAGTAAATTTCGAATGAAACGATGAAAAAGCTCTATAAAATCAATAAAACAATATAAAACTTTAAAAATGTCTAAAATTTAACATAAATCAACGAATTCACTTTTGAGCGGTAGGATACAAAATGGTGCATTGCCGGACTCGTATCTGTAGAGCTGTAGTATTTTAGAAGTGACTCTCATATCTGAGATGTATTGTTCCAGTCTTAACTAGAAAGAGATGGAGATGGTTACGTTGGATTGTAGGATGAGTGAGAAAGATAGATAGGAGATGGGAATATGTATTTAATACGACGTTGTATGAACTTATGAATGGCTGTAAATTTGTAGTTGTTCACAGGCACAAATTGTGATGATATATAAGGTGTATGTTTATAAGGAGTGTAGTAATATATTGACGTGAATTATCATATCACGAGATCAGCCCCCATTGCAAAGAAACTCAATACATGTTTGTTGAAAAACACATCATGCAGGTGTTGAAAAACACTGTACATTATAAAACACTATTTGAAAAAATATTAAAAGCACAATACTCGCTATCGCCTCGTAGGCAACAACACACCAAGAAATAATTACGGAATAAAACAGAAAAGAAGAGCCACCAAGTTAGTTGCCCGGGGATGAAAAATTAAAAGAAAAGTAAGAAGGATTTGGAGAAAAAACTGGTTTTGGATTAACAGTGAAGTGCACCACGTTGCACCGAGTAGGCACGCAGGCACGCGGCCCATAGTGCGGATGCTCACAAAAGTAGCTGTCGAGAGATGTGGCTAAGAAAGTAAGGAAATGATGAACATATTGCCGAGCTGAGTAGCGTTGAGGCGGGGCTGAGATAAAAGTAAGTTATCGGGTAGAAAAGTTATGAGAAATAAAACAAACGTGATGACTAGGAGGGGGGCGGGTCTATTGAAAATTTTTGGGTGCCGGCCTGATGAGTCAATCCATCAAAGATTTATTTAGTTCAGAACTTTGAATAGATGTAGTGCTGGACTAGTAAAGCTGCATACGGCCAATGTGCTTTTTAATGTCAAGACATGCCGGCGAAAATGTAGGCAACCCCAGCGTACCTTCTGCGTATTTTCAACGTTTTGCTTGAGTTCACCAATTTAGAATACATCTGATAAGGACATCGCTTAAATTCACAAGGATAGCGTACATAAACACAAAGCAAAGTACCGCAAAACGTATACGTTCTGGTTACCCATTTGGCGCCGGAATTTCTAACGAGAAATAATTTTTCTTTACTGGTCCAGTCAAAGGTTCAGAATGTAAAGTATCTATTCATTAAAAACAGAATTTTATGACGACAGAATGTTTACTTTTAAAATTACAAAACAATTCAAGAATAACACAGATTAGAATTAATAGGTTGTTTTTGCTCTTTTCTCAGAAAAATTGTCGAAAAATGTTTTCATCCAAAATGCTTCTTTGAATTCATTGATGATTCAATGACTTCATATAACGGTCTGTTAAATAAGTCAGTTGAATTTATACACGTAGGTACCTATCTAATCTACTCAAATTCCATTAATCTCAAAAGACAAAAATGAAAAAAATACCTTAATCAGCACTTACGAAAATCAATATTATTGTTTAAATAAATTGTAAACATAGTCATTGTTACTTGCATAAATTTAACGAATTTTATTTTCAAAAATAAAACAAAGCACCAACAAAAAACTAAAACTCTGTAATAAAAATTTCAGTATACTTTACAATTTTCTAATTTTTTATGAATTCACTTCAATAGAATTTACTGAAGCGACGTTCCTTGTTATCCACTTTTTAAAACGATGACAATTCGAATAAATGAACTATCGACCTATAGATAATTGTTTGTCCATCTTAGGTACCAATAAGTAATGTAGTAGTTCGGGCAATTATTTCTCGAAAGTTGGACATGAAAACAACGTGTATAAGCGAAGACTCCTAAAATCTAATTTTGATTACTATATTTATAGTCAGACAAATAAATAATTGGTCGCGCCTCGCATACCTTCCCTTATGACATAAGTACCTAACACAGTACGTAGGATAACAATAAAAATCGTGATTTATGGTAAAATCGAAATAACAAAGTAATTTAAAGCGGCGGCCGTACCGACCTAAAAATGTCTTGAAATTTCTAGAGAACTTAGCAGTTCACGTTTTAAAGTAACTGCAGGTACCCACTCTTCTACTTTCGCATAGTCTACAATTCTATGGCCTTCAATCATCTCTAATAACCTTCCACTTTCCAAACTAGACCACGTTAATCGTCGGTAAATCTCTTCATTTCGGATTAATATTTTTTTCCCTCACTTCTATCTCTTTGCAGACACATAATATGTTTTACGTTCATAACCACTTAATCGCACGCCATTAATTTATAGCATCATTCGCGTTTATTCGCAAGAACGACATCGAGCACATGCCACAGACGGCCATTCGCTTTTTACTGGCAGCAACTAGAAAGTGCGTACCTAACACATTCAGTGAACACTTCAAAGAAAATTCATGCGCCCCGAGATAATAGAGATTCCTCGTCAACGAAAACCTTTAAAAAAAAAACTTAGGTATTTATTTTGTCGACAGCTTACTCTGGGTATTTATTTTTGTTGTAATGTAATCATAAAAATCTCTATTTTGAAATGGGTAGGAGCATATTGTCTCAATTTAGAATATAGTTATTTGTGATACAAGTGTATAAAGTAGGTGATTTTGAAACGAGTATCAATCATATATACTATATACACGCGTTTCACCCACCATTTTTTGCAGATATCCCCTCCAAAAAAATTGAAATATCTCCTCTTAGCATCAACCGCCGCAAGTTTGTATTTTCCAAAAGTGTGAAATTTTGTAATGGCTGGCATTCAAAAACCAGTTGACCCATTTCACTAAAATTCAATACCACACCATTCTCTAATATTCTCCAACTGTCATAGAAATTTCAACCAAAAATCTTACAATTTACAGGAGTTATCGTGATAACAACATGGTGAGTTTTCAAAACTTTGAGAATCCCTATCTGCGAAACTATGGGATTAATTTAAAAAATTTTAACTCAAATTTCCATAAAAGCTTTGAGCACTACTCCCAGTTTCTTTACCATAGGTCAAATAGCGGAGGCTTCACAGGCTCCTAAAAAGTGCCAAAATGAGCAAAAAGTGGAAACATATTTATATATATCCATATATATATATATTTTGTGCAGAAGAATTTTAGTGACCTGTATATTTGTGATCTACAATTTAGGATTAGTGCTTTTCCAGAGTGTAGCGTGCGGGCATTATTTCCTATTTTCTGTTATTTTCCTTTCGTTTCTTTTTTATTTTCTTATATTTAATTTACAGACGGAGCTATTTACTGTTGGCTAGCAATCGCAGACCTGACCACCATTTCTTTTTACTGTTAAACTGCTGACTTTTGTCCACATTGTTTTTCACTTTTGATTTTTACATCAACTTGTCAAAATGTTTGTCTTTTTGTGAGCAGTTTCACTCTCACTTAAAAATGAATTTATTTTTCATTTTGGATTCAAATTCATGAAGCTTGCCTTCAAGATGTGGTCAGACCTGTGATTGCTATTTCAACCAATTCAAGTTGGCACCTCCATCTGAACTCCAGTAAAATGTACATCGTTCGTTTTTCCTTTTTAAATCTTAAAATGTTCTTTTTTTATTGTTTGTTTTCCTGTCTAAGCATGTTCCGCACCCTAAAGTTGTTCATGTTAAATCTTGATTATACGGATAAATACCTATTAGAATGTTCTAAATTTCTTCAAACCTTATCAAAGTGTAGTGTGTGTGGAGTATGTCATGAGTGCTTGGTTCCCTTTTTTTGGTAATTCCATTATACGGTGAAATAGAGCTTGTGTCATAAAAATCTGCTTTTCCTGATCCGTTACTTGGAACAATGCTTCCACTGTGTGTGCGCTTTTATTTAGACTTTCGCACACCACAACAGGTTCTGCCCCCAGGTCCCACAACTGCACTGATTGCAATAGTTAAATTTTCCTTTGAAAAATACACTAAAAAATTTAGTAGGTAAAGATGAAAGTGTGAAATGTGTATGAAGACAAATGTACAAAGTAACGCATGGGTACAAATCGATGGACAAAGTAAAAATCGATGCATAAAGAATTTATAGATGGTGCAAAAAAAAAACGCATGTGCACAAGCCTTGCATAAAGTAAAATATCTCTACCACGCATGAACCATGATAATTAAATGTGTATTTTCCAAAAGTTTCAAATTTTATAATGGCTTCCATTTGAAAATTAGCAAACTAATTTTGCTCAAATTCAATACCAAACCAGTCTCTATTAGTCCCCAACTGCCATAAAATTTCAAGCCAAAATTTTTCAATTTACAGGAGTTATCGTGATGACAACCGGGTTGGTTTGCAACATTTTGAGAACCCCTTCCTCTGATACTAGCAGATGAATTTCAAAAATTTTAACGCAAATGTGTAACCTATAAAAGTTTCTAAAACTATTCCGAATTTCATTGCCATAAGTCAAACAGTGGAGGCTCTACAGACTCCCAAAAAGAGCAAAAAAGAGCAAAAAGTGAAAATATATATACGTATATGTACATAATATTATGTACAGAAGAATCTGAGTATCCTATATATTCGTGATCTACAAATCAGGATTGGCGCTTCTTTACCGGTCCCATCGCCAGGTCCCGCCATCACACTGAATGCAATAGTTACACTAAAAATAATGCATAAAGAATTTACATAATGCATTGTTTTAACATCGTCCACTTTATATTTATTCCATCAAGGTGCACATAATTGTCTACTTTATCAACAGGCATTGCAAAAAAGAATAATCTCGAAGAGCTTCAAAAAATTTTATATTTTCAGTAATATTGAGAAAATTAAGGACAGGAAAGTTTATTTTTCATTATATGGACCTAATCTAAAAGCTGGAAAAAAATGCATGAGTTCCATTGGGGCATACTCTCGAAGGATTGATGTGTAAACATAAAATAGTGTGGTTGTGTGCGTATGCATTGCGTTAAACACGCCCACAACTACACATCATATAACACAAACAAATGAGAGTTACAATTTTAAGAGATACAGTTACCTACATGAATCTGACGATTGTAATTCTCGTTTAGTCCCTATCATAGATACTGAACGCTAAGATGTTCACACATCAAAAAATCATTGTCAAATTAATAAAATCTGAAACAATATAAACAGTTTCTTCTATATTCTTTTTAATCTCAGATTCTGATATATAGGTAACTATTTTATCGAGAACAACTTCATTTTAATAGACAATTAACTGAAAATTTATTTTTTCTGGACCAACTTTATTGATAAACATGTAAATGTTTCATTTTAAAATTGCATAATATTATTTTTATCAAAAATCTAATATTTATAAGTACTCAGACGCAAAGAGAAGTAAATGCAGTTGACTGTGCAAAATGATAACCTTAAGATGCTGCAAACTTTCTACGCTACAGTTTTTCTCCAGTTCATTTCATAAAATTTTCTAAAATTATATTTCACTGCATTAAACGCTTAAAGTTTTTCGACTAGTTGCAAAACAATAAGCTTGATATTTTAAATTTGCATTCACAAAACAGTGCTTTCTTATTTGTTTGTCCTTCTTTAAATTTTCGAAAATTGTAGTTGAAGATTATCTTAAGCTACTTCTCAAGTATGCACCTGACGAAAACCAAATACCAAATTGTTCAACAAAGATATATTTAGTATTATTTGAAGAAAAGGTGTGTCTGTGAAATCGTTCTGTTCAAACAGTATAATGGTTCTGAAAATTTCAAGACCAATAGATATCCAATTTCACTTAATTTAATCAACATCTTTTAGCACAGTTCGAATAGTCTTTTTTGTTCTGAAAACTACATTTTAAATTTCTAAGAATACTACTCGTAGGTAATTATAAAGTAACAACAAAATTCCAAATACCATAAAATACCATATTTGTTAAGCCGATAAAACCTATGTCAAGAAAACCAATAAACCTCTTGTGTGCAATGCATCCTTTTTTTTGAAATTCAATTACTAATAGGTAGCCAATATCTGTCAAACACGGTTCATTTTGAATAATTTTATTATAAGTTTATATAACCTTTGTGGGGACTCTCCCATATGAGGTATAAGGGCTCGGACCCCTTGACAACAGTGGCCGCCCCAAAGGGCAGGCAAACAATCGTCCTTGTGACATTAAACACACAAAATATGTTCGATCGTAATTACCTGTACGTACTTGCAGGTAATGTACAAGTACCGAATCGTGACACAATAAGATGATGTCACAATTCGTACATGAACCGGCCAGCCATCTCTTATCTCGAAAGGGGATGATGCGACCTGGCCATTCTCACCAACGTACGTATTATCTTACGTATGTGTGTTTGTGTGCGTGCAAATAAGCCGTATATAAACCACCCAAACCGGCTCTAAAATCGCCAGTGTTCGCCTTGGTTTTGGCTTACCTGTACTTATGTACGAAGTGGTTGAACACTCTTAAATTCTGTTAAATTTCCTTCTGGTGAGAATATCTCTCACGACAAGGTATTCCACAACCATTTGTGGGTTTTTAAAATCTCCTCAGAATTGAAAACAATGTTTTTTCGGGCCTAGGATTAAGTTTAAGTTGTAAAATATTGCTAATATACACTCTGAATGCAGGTTTAAATCGAATAAATAAGTTTATACCTTAAAAAAAATTTTTTAAAAGATAAGCTTTTATTATTTTTTTTTTTTGGCCTCAGCTTCATGCGAAATAAATATTATTTCTACGAAAGGTTGGCTGCAGTATTTGTATATTTTAAAATAGCAGTGGGTAGTAATGAGTAGAATAAAAGCTTTTAAAAAGAAAGAAGAATGCAAAAATAAATAAAAAATCATCAACAAACAGAATACATAAAATGAAGTTTTTGCAGTCGGCAACAAAACTTCTGTACTTGAAGATCTGAAATTTCCAAAATTTTAGTTGAACAATGAAAAATATTTGGTGAATTAATAGAGTTTTCTCGATTTTATCAACTTCTCTCATTCCAATTTGGTTGATATTTTCTGGTGAATTCAGAACACGCAATGGAATAATTCACAAAAAAAAGAAGAAAAACTGCTAAAATGAAATGTAGATGTTAATCCCAAGTTAGGCAACTTACAACAAGTATTTAGGCCAATTACTATATTTATAAAAACTTCAATTCAGTAGGAATAACTGGTCAATTTTTTAATAGGCTTTGGCCAGAGACATATAGCTAAGGAGATGTCAAACTCTCTATATGCGCTATGGTACAAAAATATGACAAAGATCTCCGACCATCATCATCATCATAACGATAAGTCAACTTTGTTCAATATTCTGCGCATACAAATCTGCGCATATTTTGTAGTGAAAACAGACATCTCCATACAAATGCACACAAACAGTTAAGCTATGACACATGCGTAGTAACAAATATCGGACTTTAAAAAGTTTTATAACATTCTATCTTTGTTGTGTTTTTGATCGAGCATTGGACATCTCTTTAGCTGTATGTTTCTGGTTTTGGCTACGTGCCTATTTTACCCAGCATATGGATGATATATTTTGGAGTTAAAATGAGAGTAGGAGGATGATTGAGATCTGGTATCACCAATAGTCTACCAAGCATAAATTTTTCATTCATACACTGAAGCACCAATAGATACATGGCCATTTTGAATGTTGAATGTGTCGGTGACAGCTGACCTCAAACATGCAATTTTTCAATTTCAAAGTTAAGCAGTGATAAAACCACTTCACCACGCAGACCCTTATTATTCTAAACCAGAGACAAACAATTAAAGAGATGTACAACACTCCATACCTATGCGCTGTGGTTTAAAAACAATATGAAAAGTAGAAAAGCAATTCAAGTTATACATTCTGTGCATCTAAAGCTGCACACATTCTATGAAATTTATCATTGAAGTTTTCGGAGATGTCCGTTATCACCAAAGACTTTGTGTTATCACGTCGTTGAAGCCAAACGATACATGCGCCTTAATGAATATTCAAATTGGAAATATCCTTTCTCTGAAATATTTTTGATTGAGCATTGGATATCTCTTTAGCTGTATCCCTCTATTCCAAAAATTTATAATATGAGAACAATAGGCACACAGTCATGATCTTCGATCATTTATTACTGGATACCGAGCAGTCCTGTCTCACCAATGTTAACAAAATGTGCCATCATTCTGAAGCGCTAAAATGGAGATCAGTTTTCTAAGCATGAGCAATAGGTATTTTTCATCTGTTTTCAGTCTTTTAGTCCTGTGATTTAAATCCATTGTGAATGAAGTGAAACTGAGTGAAACTCATGTCCATTTTAGGGCTTCAGGTGAATATTGTTGGCACCGATTTGTGTGCAAACCTGGGTATCCAGTACTAAATGATCGAAAGTCATGATGCACCCATTAGATCGACACATTTGGTTGTGGCTTTTAAACCCCTGATTTCACGCGCGAGTACATTGCACATAATTACAATAATTGGCTACGCAAGGAGATGGCAGTGGATTTTAGTCACTCGTGGTATCCTGCTGAAAAACGTAGGTTTATGAATACTACAGAAACACAAAGATGATGCTGCGCTGCAGTATTTATAAACCATCGAATAACTCTTATACAGCACGTGCCATAATTAATTGGATTGTTGAGACGAATACAAATGGCACTACGTCAGAAAGTTATTTATATACCCACTCGTAAGTAATTGTTCTTCCAATGGGTACTTATTAGCCTACAACACTTTTATTTTATTTTATTTTTTTCAAGTACGAATCTTCAACATATAGTATACGCTCCTAAAAAGTAAAACCCGATTAAGGTCAGGTTTACAACTGAGTAGTAAACTTGTTCAAAGACGTGCCGTGAAATTTAGATGTCATTGGAACTCGCGGGAAGAAAGTGAAAACTTGTACTTCTGGAACATCTTCCGTTTATACGTCAATGGTTTCGTACGTAGGCAGATCTACCTACAGGTTATTTTTTTAAAAAGTTTTTTTTAATTTTTTAATTTTTTCCCCTTTATCTTTCAAACAAATTCTGCCTGCAATCTCTGAAAAGTTACGAGTAAGTTATTACGTATTTATGTAAATGATACCTAATGCGATTACATATTGCATAAATGATAAATTGAATACCAAATCGCAAATATATATGCATACATGGGTACCGTAATCATTATGCATAATTAGACGTTTCCAGACCGAAGGCGATTACTGGAAAGGCTGCACTTAAACACTACGAAGAAAGTCAAATCGCGTTTGTGGGTCACAGTAATGCAAATTTATTAGCAGACCGCATTCACATTAATCAAAGAAAGGAGGGAAACTTCTAGGAAACAAAATTCATTGATGAAGGATTAGTAGGATTGGGGCGAACATTATAGTTCACGTTCAACCATTAATCATTAGTGAAAAATTTCGGAGCAACAGGAGGGCCATTATGGGGTTGTGGTTTAAGATAAACATTTTAGAAGGACTGCTTAAGGATAGTATCAATAATAATTACGTTGGTTCGTACAAAATAAAAAATCTGCAGCACCTAGTCCCTGGGTGACAAGAAATAATGTATCAAAAAATACCACTTTCCTAAAGAAAATTGAAAAACCAACTACCAATCAATGTAGACAATAGAAAAAACTATAACAAAATGATATTTTGCTACAATTTTTACCATACCTTAATTCCTTTATGAGATGTAGGCTAACAATATGATTTGTTTTAATTTGGATACCTACCCAACATAATTTAGTTTATTAGCTGTATATGTATATTCACTTTTCACCTAAAAAATTTTGAAAATTCACACATTTTGTAACTTTTTATCGACAATTGACATCCTCTAGCAAGTTTAGGTACATACACTTTAATTGAAATTGAAGTAAAATTTTCTAAAATTAGCTGAGCATCTTGCAGACGCTTGAATCATCAGGTAAATCAGAATTTTTTTCTACTTCATGAGTCAAAATTAGAACAACTTTAAGGAATTTTTTCATTCTCTTCAAACTCAAATTATAGCCGCTCAAGTTTGCATGAACCCAATAATTGTGGTGTGCGAGCCTACAAACACACACCACCTTAAGGCAATGTTTATATTAAAGAAAATAATCATGAAGTAACATTTTTTCAGGTCTCACAGTTTTCATACAGTAAGAAAATTGCATGTAAATCAAGGTGCGCATTTACCAACCAACTTCATTCTGATTAGGAACCCTAAATTAAAGCCCAGCCGCATATTTCAATCATGTATTGAGAAAAACTACTTAATAGAATATCCAACGAATGATGGACCATTCTGCTACGATTGGGAAATCACGAAACGTAGCGTCACCTTAGAACAAAACTAGCCTAAGTCCAAAAATGTTATTTTCCAGGAGAGTGAAAACAAAGTTCAGAATGTTAATATTTTTTAGTTATTGCAATGGCATGTGGAACCAATTACAATATATTAATAAGAGGAACCAAGTAAAGACTTTCTTTACAAAAAAATTGAAATTTCATTATTTTCTTAAGGGATTTAAAAGATATAGTGTTGAACAGAATTATCTTCCAGAGCCATCCTAAATCTCACATAAGTTACTTTTGCCCTGAGCACTGAATGAAAACGTCGGTGCAAAAGTAGCATATCTTGGACTTAAGACAGTTTTACACTAATAAATCAAACAAAAAAATTGGAGTTAAGTTACTTCTGCACAAACTAATTATTTTATACTTGAAAATAAAGAAGCTTGACTTGGACTTGAGATAGTTGTCCACAAATAAATTAGAAAAAGGTGGAGTTGAGTTACTTTTACACGAACTAATACTTTCACACCTTGACATAAGATAATATGCATTTAGTATTTATTTCAATTTCTAAGCAATGTGGACTTCAAATAGCTTTAATAAATGATACAGTGCAGCGCAAATAGAATTTTAATACGTATAACGCAAAAATGGAATTTTTGGACTTAGCTAGTTTCGTTCCAAGGTGACATAGGTAACTTAGGGATAAGAAGGAACACAAAATCACTAGATCCGATCATATGAAGTAACCAGAAGTGTCGGTACAAATAAATAACTTTACACCAAAAAGCCAAACAGACATTACTACTTTCACCGTTACTGATCCGGAATTAGGTAAGATCAAAAATCAATTTTAGCTTTTTGAAATTCATGATACCTTCTAAATGAAAAATTAAACGAATTATAATTTCTGAAATTTCAATTAACTAAAAAACACCAAAAGTCATACAAGAAATACCTCTTTCTTAATCCATGGCACGAACAAACAGTGGGAAAAATGTAAATATTCCGTACTACTTTGCACACGTGAGTATAGAACTACCTACGTACGACCACCCACAGCTCAGCACCAAGTGCTTCTAGTAGTATTTTAGTAATATGCTGTCCAGAGTACTACCTTCTCGCTGAGTAATACACACTATAGTGCTATTTAATCATTTCTTGGCTGCGTTGCCATTATATTTGATCTACCTATGACGAACAAAGTACTTTGAAATACTTTAAAATAGGGTACCCTCATTGTAAATCAAAATTTCCACTCTATATTAACCGTACGATTACCACGTAAATTACCGGCAGCGACTCCATAATCGCTGGTTCTGTAACCGGACAATTTACTCTGCATAAACAATCCAAATCGAATGAAAATAACCTTATTCTGTCCACCTATAATGGTATTAGAAACGTAAAATCTCATTCACATGAAAACAAAATACAATTATTACCCACCGAAGGTTCGACGAACGCGTGCCAGCTTTAGGTTGTCCAGCCACTAGCAAGCATCCACCATTTATATATACATTATTCCACATTGATTATGCGATCGTATGTATGTATATCATTATTTAGCGTATAATATAATCGAACATAAAAAGATAAGACACTGTTGTGCGAGGAACTCATGAGTACACCTACCCATTAGCATTCAGTAAGAAACGGGGAAAAAAAAAAAAAAAAAAAAAGTGTGATCAAAATCACGATCCAGGCTGGTCACCTTAGCCATAAGGAAATCAGAGTGACTCGATTACGAACCGCTAACCCAGATACGGATGGCGTGCAATTTTCTGTAGGTACGCAATTCGATAAATATAGTAGGAAAAAAAGAAACAACAAAATTGGCGTTTAAATAGTATAATTCAAGTCACACACAGACACATACACGCACTTATCTGCAAAGTGTACCAAGTTGTAGACTGTGAGTATATTGCATCCACATAAACTTTGTGTAAGTGACTGTTGTGTAACGATCGTAAGCCACATTTCGCATGTCACGACAAAATGTCGTTTTTTCCTCTCATTCAAAACCAGATCAACATTCAAAAAAATGAGTAGGTAATAAGAAAAAAGTTAACTTATAAGAGCTCGAAAAAGAAAACGTAAGAGAAAAAAAGTGAACTAATTAACTCATCACTTCGTTGAACCGGTTACACGATTCATTAACGCTATAAATTAAAATGATCTTGTCAAGTCCAGTGCAATTTCACGATGACTCACCAAAGTATCATACTCTTTTTTCTCGAAGTTCCTTTTTTGAGTAGGTTTTCACAAAGTGACCATCTATTCATTAATTTCATTCTCGTGGAAGGACCTATGGTTGGGACCAAGTACATTTTTCCACCTCATCTAAGTTTATTCTGTATCTAAAGTCACAAGATAAATTCCTCTTTCATAAAAAATTTTCCATCTCGACTATAACCTATCATTACACCTAATAAGCTAAAAAGCAGTTAATTTCATGAATGTTTTACATAATTGACTAAATAATTTATAATTTCAGTCAAATAACACAATTTTGTGAACTAATTGCTGTTTGGATGGAATCCAAATTCTTCCCCGCTTATGGCTAACCTGGTTACGGGTCATTTTCCCGAATGGCAATTTTCCCGAATGGACAAAGAAAAAATAAAATAAAATTTTCGGCTGTTATCAATTTGGGATAATAGATTTAGAGGAAAATTTTTTGGGAAATCGCCCATTCAGGATAATACTCTTCTGGAAAAATGGATTTTAGAAAATTTCCAGGAACCGGCTCAGCCCCACATTGGTAAATGCGGTCGTGGACTATTATCTCTGTGACTCACTTAATAGTTACTTGCAATTAAAACGCACATTATATCATCTATATGCGCTCATATAGGTAGATGATACTCAGCGACACAGTTGTGTAGACTACATTTAGGTAGATGAGTACATATTATGTTCCTACAAACTCGTGGATGAAATGCATTTTTTGAGAATATAACCCCACCACCAATCCGTAATGATATAATGAACACATAAATTACTGCTTTGTCACATAGTTAGTTATCTCTGTAGTTTTATTTTAATAACTATTTGTGGTTCATATTATTATGACGGTCACCGAAAGCATTATGATTACTACTATCTATTGTAGCGCCGCCCACAAAATCCCACACACATCCTATCTGCCAGACTCTCCCACTGTGCTTTTAATAGGGCAATGTGGAGATACCGGTGTTGGGGCACAGGTAGTTGTGAGTTACCACACGTGTGATTGAGGCATATGACTCCAACCAACTTTATATGGTCTCATGAATCTTAAACCACTGAATTATAAGCTTCTTCCCATTACAACTATCACGTACTATTTTCAAAATTTTTTCAGTTTAGCTAGTTTTCAATCACGCGTTTCCCTATGTACAAACATGAACTTGACCACTGGCCACCAAGTTAAGTTTTATAAAACAATAAACGTCAAAACAAAAATGGTTACTCACATATATTTATTCACTCTGCGAATGTGGTTTGCTAATCAGCGCTTTGAATAGTTGTCCTGATAACTGAAAACATTTTTTCAAGATTAACACAGAAGGTAACACCCCATGATGTAATATAGGTATTAATCCTAACTGGCTACCTTTGCCTAGAGAAGTTACTGAACAGGTAAAGAATAATTTGGTTGGTTAAATCTAGTGTAGGTAGTGACACCTACACCTAACAATCATGATTGTATTTGCTGGTTTTCCGTACTTGCTAAGAATTAATGTAAATTGAGATACCTATTGTAGATGAAGATGGCAAAATGATTAACGATTTAGACTGGATTAATTTTCGGCAAAAATATCAGAAGGGCAGCCAAAAGAACTTACATTTCTAACTGAAATTAGTTAGGCAAATATACGAAATGCGAACAAGTCTTTGAAAATTCCAGTTTTCCTGATTTTTGATTTTTACTGCAACTTTATTGGTAAATAGGTAATTCGTAGCCTACTTACATTTATTACAGTTTCTTCTCCATTTGGTATAAATCTTAATTTTTGTACCGTAGTCACGAAATTCGATGCATATAATCGTACTTATCGTATTTACTAAGTAAAAAGGACGAGACCTATTTATTCCTATTTATTTTTCTCCAGAATGGCTGTACTCTGTGCCAGGTAGGTTCAGTTGCATTTCTGGAAGTTTAACGGTCATAAAATGCGTAGGTAATTATCTAGCAATAGTCACAAAATTTGGAATAAAAATTGATTAGACATGCATTGTTCTAACTGTTGTTTCGATCGACTTGAGAGTTCATGTACCTATAGTGCCTATAGGGGCAATTCGAGGAAATTTTAAACATAGCTAAGAAGAGAATATAAATTCCGTATGAACCAAAGAAGCATGCGCATATTTCATCGTATTCATGTCTACAACTTGACAATACATTTCATTAAAATCTCATTAACAACAGATTCCACACTTTTCCAAATAGAACAACCTGTTGGTAAAAATCCTTAAATTTCTGCACTTTTATTCCAAATCAATTTTCATATTGAACCGATCTAACAATTCAATTTTTTTAATGATTGAACTGCATTTTTTCGAAAACCTATTTTTCCCTGTGATGCTCGCAGCGCAAAAGTTTTTTTTTTAGGATTTTATGTCATAAATTTGTGCGACTCGATATAAGAACGAGACAATTCCGTCCATTGAATTGGAATATATAATCAACTTTTAGTTCCTTTACGACAATTATTTGCATTTTTTGGTGCATAGTATTGCATTTCTAGTTCATTTTATTATCTTTTTTTCTTTCTTTTTTTTTTTTTTTTTTAAAGAGAAAGTAGTCTGTTATAATGTGTTACGTGGGTATGGTATCTCTGAAAACCCGATTAATAAATACAGCCAATATTCTCTGCATCGACAAAAACACTAGATATCGTCTATTATGAAATTGAATCAGTTTTCACATTAAGGCCATATTTTTTTTTACTAAGTTTCTTTTTGTCTCTCCTTTCTTGATGAAAAAAGAAAACTTGCAGATCAAATCTAATTGTTTGCGGCGGCGGCGAGAATGTTTTGTGTGCCTATTGCCTGTGGGTAAGTACTTTACTGTGAAATTTAATTTTCGTGATTACGAGATTTGGAGAAAAAAAAAAAGGTCGTTTATGAGAGAGAGAAAGAGAACGGATTAATTTACTAGTTAAATGAATAAAAACGATTTAAAAATAGAATTTAATCACTACTACTTTCTTCGAGAATAATTAATTCCTTCAAAATATGTGTGTTGACAAAAACTTGTGATTTGTGAACGTAGGTAATTTGCCGAATTATTTCTACGAAATAATTTCTTCTTTCCATTATAGTAAATAAATTTTGATAACTAATTTTAAAGAAATGAAAATAAGAAAAAAGGTGGGGATACTTTTCTCAGTGACAAACTTCGTACAATCGGATAATCAGTGAATTTTAACAGAATTCTTATAATAAAGTCAGTAAAAGGTGGCGGTCCGCCCCAACCCAAGTCCCTTCTGCTGAGAGGCCTCATATTTATTTTAGAATAAAACTTAATTAGAAAACAATTGAATATCATTAATAGTACAATATTTCAACTGAACAAAGTGGAAACAATGATAGTCTGTCATGATCCATTTAAAAACGAGGAGGCTCTCATTTTGGTTCCAACAAAATTTACTTAAAAAACTGAAGTTGGAGCGCAAAATGAGAAACCACCTCTGGCTTTTGTTAGTTTTAATCCATTACTAGATTAAGTATCTTGTATTTGGACTTTAGTTACTGGATTTTTTTTCTAAAAATTATTCTGAAGTTGTCAAAAAAAATTTAATGGATATTGTAGGTAATTTTAATCTGAAAATCTAAGCAAAAAAATTCTCAGACCAAATTTATAAAAAGTTAATTTGGTTTTGAAGGTCAATTCGATTAAATATAATCGTGCGAATTCATTATGTTTGTCATAATATGTTAATCTGGCCTTTAAATAAATTTTTAAGTCGTTTTTCTTCAGTTTTCCTTTCACCAAAAATCTGTTTTCAAGTTACGTATAACATGGACTTATATTGCCGGATTAGACTCCAAAAATCACTAACAAATTTTTCCCAAAATTCTTTTTAAAGAAGTTATTGTAGGGACTATAGATCTCGTACACACGCCATTCCTTATCGGCGTATTATATTCAACAATATATAAAATACATTGTTTGTTCGTATGCTCTTACTTGCACACACAGGCAAGTAAGATGCAAAGTTCGGCCGATGACAAAACGATAGATAAAGATCTCGGTAATGTCTCGGACCGGTACACGAACTCATTATGTCATTTCTTATCAGTTGGTTCAGCAATGAATAAGAAATGACGTGAATTCTACTACACACCTACATATGTATATGTACATAAGTGTGTCTGTGTGCGTGTGCCAAAACCAGTATATAAACTCTCAGAACTGGCTCTAAAATCGCCAGTGTTCAGTCTGGTTCTGGCTTACCCGTACTTACAAACAAAGTGGCTGAACACGCTTAAATTCTGTTGAATTTCCTTCTGGTGAGAATATGTCTCACGACAAGGTATTCCACAGTGGTGACCTCGACGTGATTTTTGGCTACGTCGTGAGGTGTCTGGAGGCGCGTTGCGCTATTACAAAAATTCGACGCAGTGTGCTGGCAAGATACTCGCTTGCTCGGCAAATTAAAAATATTTTTTTGCAGACTAAGACACCTTTTAGGTCGTCGAAGTAGAGTCTGCTGAAGTGGGAATTTATACCCCTCTCCTTAAAATATATAAACAAGGAGAAACAAGACAGTAGACCTGGAAGAAGGTTGGACTCATCCCCCAACTTCCCTGACTTCGACTCGAGACTCTACAAATTTACCAAAAACTGAAGAAGGCCCTCAACACCCAGAATTAGCACGACTGGGAACTGCAATAAATAAAGAAGAACTAGCAGTCAAAACGTTGAGAAGTGGTCGAACTTTAAGCCAAAGTTCTGACCTGAAAACACCTGTCCTACAAACACAGGAGCCAGTGTTTTCAACCAGCAAGGAAGGAAGTAGTCCTGTGGAATACGCTTGTCACCAGAAAGACACAGCAATGGTTCCACCACCAACTGAAAACCCACAACCATCGCAGGGAGGTAGTAGTCAGCCACAGCTGACACCCGAAGTCTTGGCACAGATTCTGCAACTTTTGCAATTGCAGCCAGGACAAAACCTCAACTTCTATAGACGGAGGATAGAGATCCCGGAATTTCTGCCCAATGAGGTAGATTTGTGGTTGACACTCTTGGAAGGCAGGTTCAAGACAGAAAATATAACACTGAACCAGTGGTACATACACATCTGTGGAGGCATGCCCCCGCAGATAATCCGCCACATTCCGGACATTATGGAATGCCCTTCGACAGAAGATGACAAATATGCCTGGTTCGTCAAGAAGATCAAGAATGTTTTCGGAAAGACAAAGAACGAAATAATTGATGATGTGATGGGTGGTATGAAGATGGGGGACGACAAACCCTCGATCTTCATGGCGAAGTTAAGGCAGAAGGCGGACAATATCGTAGCCCCTTCTGTCATAGGCAATCAATTTTGCAAACAACTTCCACAAAGTGTTGTGCAATGCCTAGCCGCCATTGGTTCGACGGTAATCAATACATCCACGATTTGGACTTCCTTGCGAAATCAGCAGATAATGCGCTCGAATACACCAGGTCAAAGCCGGTGGTCAGTGCAGTATCTGCAGAGACTGGACAATTCGCTCAACTTCGAGCCCAAATAGCTCAGTTGACCGAAGAAGTTAAACGGAACAAAAGCCAAGGCTCAACAAAACCCAACAGCAGCTGGTGACAAAGATCCAAAAGCAGAAACAACAATAACAACAACAATAGCAGAGGACGTCAGTCCCGGTCAAGAGACCGCAGATCTAGTTCCAGTACCAGGGGTCAGAGTTCGACTCCCCCTAGAACATCATCTCCCAAAACCCAGTTTCGAAATTGGGATGATAAAAGTTGTTTCTTCCACAACAGGTTTGGCGCGGAGGCCACCAAATGCAACAACAGGTGCAAATATTGGGGCAAATCATACAATAAGGAAGCGTCAAACTAGAACGAGGGGCCATCTATGCGGCCGAAGACCCCTTGGAAAAACACTCATGCCGCCTGTTCATTAAGGACAGGACTAACAGGAGATGGTACTTAATAGACTCAGGTGCAGACTTGAGTATATTGCCAGTAAATAAAAACAAGAAAGTACTTCCACCGAAATACTACCTCCGTACTGTGAATGGTCAAAACCTTCCAGCTTACGGACTCGAAACCAGCAAAGTCGACATCGGACTTAAGGAAAAGATGACGTGGTCCTTCACGGTTGCTGATGTTCCAAACCCGATCCTGGGTGCAGATTTTCTTGCACATTATGGCCTGATCATTGACCTCAAACACAGCAAACTGATCAATAGTGAAACTAAAAATTGTGTGGATGGCAAAACGCATGCTTACAGACTGGACACAAACATATCCAGCTGTACCAAAGTCGACAGACAACTCTTACGGATCCTGTCTGACTATTCTGGAGTCACTCAACCATCAATTCGCAGGCATCCTACATACAAACACGATACGGTTCATTACATAGAGACCAAAGGACAGCCTTGCCATGCTAGAGCACGAAGGTTACTGCCTGACAAACTCAAAGCGGCACGGGAGTACTTTCATTGCATCATTGAGGAGGGCGTATGTCGCCCCTCAAAAAGCTCATGGAGCTCCCCTATCCACATGACCAAAAAAGCAAGTGGAGAGTGGCGAATTGTTGGAGACTACAGAGCCTTAAATGCCATAACAGTTCCTGATCGCTACCCAGTCCCCAACATAATGGACTTCAATGCGAATATGAAGGGTAAAATGATGTTCACCAAATTAGACATCAACTGGGCATTCCACCAAATTCCTATGGCCAACCAGGATGTACCAAAGACAGTGGTTATAACCCCCTTTGGACTATTCGAATACCTTCGAATGCCGTTTGGACTTCGCAACTCAGCACAAACTTTCCAACGATTCATCAATGGACTGTTTAGGGAATTGCCATTTGCATATGCATACTTGGATGATATCTGCATTTGCTCTGAAGGCGGTGAGCAACAGCACGAGGAGAATGTGAGAGCTGTGGTACAGTGTATACATGCCGCCGGACTCACTATCAACGTAGGCAAAAGCTTATATGCACAGACCGAAATTGACTTCCTCGGCTACAAAGTCTCGACCGAAGGCATTTCCCCCTTGAAGACCAAGGTAGAGCCAATATTGAACTTCCCGAAGCCCTCAAAATGTCGCTGAACTCAGGCGTTTCTTGGGGATGGTGAACTTCTACAGACGTTGCATGAAGAATGCAGCAGCCGAACAAAGTAAGCTGTTTGCATTAATTAAGACAAGTAAAAAGAAAGACAAAACTCCACTCAAATGGAACGAAGAAGCCAAAAAGGCCTTTGAGAAAATCAAAGATATACTGGCAAATGCAACTCTATTGGCTCATCCAGACAAAAGTCTACCATTACATATGAGTACCGATGCATCTGATTTTGCTATTGGTGCAACTTTGTACCAACTGGATAAAGACAACAAAAAGTTACCGCTAGCTTTCTTCTCGAGGAAGCTCTCAAAAACAGAAAAGAACTATAGCACATACGATAGGGAATTGCTCGGAATTTTTGCTGCGTTGAAGCATTTCAGGCACAAATTAGAGGGTAGATGTTTTTCTGTGTATACTGACCATAAACCCCTAACATATGCCTTCACACGAAAAGCAGAACCGGCATCGCCGAGAAGAGCGCGACAATTAGACTATATTGGTCAATTGACTACCGACATTCAGTATATAAGTGGAGAACTTAACACTCCAGCTGATGCCTTGAGTAGAATCGAAGCTATCTTGGCTCCTGTCCAATTGCCTTATGCTGAAATAGCTAAAGCACAGCTTAAGGATGCAGAAATGCAAGAGTTGTTATCGAACGATGATACTACTCTCAAATTGAGACAGCGAAAAATTCCCGGTACTGATGTTTTATTAACATGTGACATCAGTACAGGTAAGAATAGGCCATTTCTACCGGTAAAATATCGCAGGCTGGCTTTCAACAGTGTACACAACTTGTCACATGCTGGGCCAAAATGTAGTGCTAAATTAATTTTGGAAAGATTTGTATGGCCACGAATGAAGTCTAACTGCAACAAATGGGCTCGCAGTTGCCTGAACTGTCAAGAATCCAAAGTAGGAAGACACACTTGCTCACCCCTCAAATCCTTCAAACAAACAGAGCGGTTTAAAACGGTTCATATGGATTTGGTAGGCCCATTGCCACCATCTCAAGGACACAGATACCTGTTGACGATAATAGACAGGGCAACACGATGGCCAGAAGCAATCCCTCTACACGAGATGTCAGCTCCCACAGTAGCTGCAAGGTTATACGATACCTGGATTGCGAGGTATGGCATACCAGAAGTCATAGTCACAGACCAAGGTTGCCAATTTGAGAGCTTGCTCTTTAAAGAGCTGTCCAATAAGCTTGGTGTTCAACACAGTCATACCACAGCTTACCATCCTCAAGCCAATGGCAAAATCGAGAGATGGCATAGAGCACTCAAAGCCTCCATCATATCTCATGATACTAAGAGATGGGTAGATATACTTTTTACCATCCTCTTAGGCCTTCGATCCGCCCTACAAACTGATACAGGTCACTCTGCAGCGCAATTAGCGTTCGGCGAAGAGCTACGCCTCCCAGGGGACTTCTTCACAGAATCAAAAGAAGTTAGCCCCGAAATCATGGTACAAAATATACGAAATGATGCCAACAACTTTTTAAAACAGGCAGCTCACCATGGCCAGCCCAAGATTTACGTCTCGAAACACTTGGCCAATACCTCACATGTATTTGTTAGAGACCAAAAAATGAGATCTGCGCTGGAAAAACCATACGCCGGTCCTTACAAAGTAGTATCACGAGACGAGAAGAACTTTGTGATACTCATAGCAGGCGAACCTCGAACAATTTCAATCGACAGATTGAAGCCTGCATACATGGTAAATGACGATAAAATAATAAAAAGATTGCAGAAGGAAAATGTAGAAAATATACAGACGGATTCACCAATAAACACAGAAGAATCCGTCGGAAAAAGTGAGAAAAATACCTCACAACAGAAAACACCAAAAAAGTCAGTACAATTTTCGGACAATGTTACAACCAAAACATTTGATCCTGAGGCCCCCTTATGTCCACGTAAAAGAGGCAGGCCCCCTGGCAGTAAAAAACATAAAAATTCCCGCTCTTCTCGCATGTCTGAGAGGTTAATGCGAAGAAAATAAAATTTACTCCCGGAAAAGTAACATCCGCTACGTAAGTTAAAACCCGCTAAAAAATATGCGAGGAATATCGGAACTCCGCGAGATAAAAGAAACTCCGGAGATAAGCATACAAGGAATGCCAACAAAAAGAAAATGACAGGAATAAACAAATCCATGTGCAATACGGAAACAAAACATTGCAACGTGCGTTTACGTTAAACACAAAGATTATCTCAACGTTGTGACGTCACAAGCAGAGATTCCTTTGTAATAGAAATTCGAAAAATTATATTCACTGAGTTTATTTCAGGCATAACTCTGCTTAAACCGATCATAACTTAACCGGAAAACTTGCATATGGCCGAGAATTTTAAGCGCTATCCTCTCTACATGTTGATAAGAAGATTTGGAAAGAATAAAACATAACTGAAGTAAAATCACCAACTTCAGAACCGCCAGAGATCTTGGACGTGTTTTCTGAAATATTTTTGGTTCCTTTTCCTCAACAATCAATTCTAATGTCGCTGCCGAAACAAAACTTCTTTGACACATCTAATTCAAATAACATGCAAAAGGCTGAAGAGAACACAAATGCTCGCCAACTTCTTGCATAGAAAACTGAATTAGATTGTATAGAAGAAGAATTGATCATGGACATAACATCCCCTAACCTCTAATAAAAATAGATGATAATGAGGAAGCAGTAGACTTGATAAGGCCCCCAGGCCTTGCGCATTTTGGATCATTTTTCCGGCACAGAAACTGGGGGGGAGTAGCTGTGGGGACTATAGATCTCGTACACACGCCATTCCTTATCGGCGTATTATATTCAACAATATATAAAATACATTGTTTGTACGTATGCTCTTACTTGCACACACAGGTAAGTAAGATGCAAAGTTCGGCCAATGACAAAACGATAGATAAAGATCTCGGTAATGTCTCGGACCAGTACACGAACTCATTATGTCATTTCTTATCAGTTGCTTCAGCAATACGTGAATTCTACTACACACCTACATATGTATATGTACATAAGTGTGTCTGTGTGCGTGTGCCAAAACCAGTATATAAACTCTCAGAACCGGCTCTAAAATCGCCAGTGTTCGGTCTGGTTCTGGCTTACCCGTACTTACGTACGAAGTGGCTGAACACGCTTAAATTCTGTTGAATTTCCTTCTGGTGAGAATATCTCTCACGACAAGGTATTCCACAGTTATCATCGAGAGGCAATGATGTCCAAAAAAATTTAAAAATTTGATATTCGGAGAGTAAAGTAAACAAAATTTTATTTACAGGGTGTATATAGTAACAAAATAGCACTGGAAAATCATTCCCAATATCCAATTAAAAGTTTAGAAATTTTTCACGAGAAAAATATGAAAATTATTAGATAAGTTTATAAGAAAATGAGCTGGACGATCAATGGCGACAAAGAGATCAATTTGCATACCCATTTGCTTCAAAAATGATACAAGTAAAAAAACCAGATTTTTGAGTTCTGACTGTGGAACAGTTGTTGACAAATAATGCTCTATCAATCATCAGGGTTGAAACTTTTGAGATTCCTAGCAACCAATTTGGCAACCTTAAAAATTTCAGTTTTGATGATTGATGAAGCATTTTTTGTGCAACTATTCCACAGTCGTAACTCAAAAATCATATTATTAGACTTATGTCAACCTTGAAAAAAGATTGTAAATAAAATTGGTCTTTCGAAAATTCTATTCCCGCATTCCAAAAGAGTAATTTTAATTTCCCAAGATGTTACTCCTGTAGTGTTTTAAATAAACCCTATTTTTACGGTTTACTCAACGTACGATTCGAGCTAAAAAATCATAATTCTCAGCCTAAAAGGACTATAGTTCGGTAAATGAAATTTCGCATGAACCGGAATAAAGATTTTCATCCAAAAACGAACACTACTATTAAATTCGGCCGACAAGGTTATGTACGTTGACCTTGAAATTTTTCATTTAGCCTAAATCGAAAGCAACGTTTTTCATATGATTCGGACGATACGTTTGATATGAAACTGCAAACATTGACAGGGATGAGAGAATTTCAACAATGTGTGTGAACGTTGACCAAATTCCATGCCGATTCCAGGTGACCCATAACTTTTTGGGCGGAAATACGATTTCACACCTTCGTGAAAACGTATCATCCGGCGATACGAGGCCGCATGCACACATATGAAGCCCCGGTGTTAGCCAAGAGCTCGATTTCTAGGTCTGAACACGTTATAAATAACCGAATAACTACCTATACCGAATGTGAACATGTGTCAGCTAATGAACAGTCAAAAAATATAAAAAATTAATAAATTATTGATAATCATTTTTACAACTTTACCCCCGTTGACATGTCAATAACACGTTTGTAACAAAATTAACAAGCGACTGGAGATAAATCAATGGACATGCGCGCTGGTTATGAATGAGCAACCATGAGCCAGTGCATGTGTACAAAAGGTATTATACCGGTAACCGCAAGTGTAAATGTTTGCTCCAAATTGCATCACACATTGACAGCAATGGGTACACGCCATATCACATTTTAATCTGAAGGTACCCAATTAATGTTTAAGAATACGTAGGTACGAAATTTGACGGCTGAGTGAAATGTTGATCGAGTAACAATGCAAGAAAAAAAAATATATACCTATATATATATATATATATATATGGCCTACCAAACAGACTTTATAACAATTCAAGATCGCACGATAAATATATGTGTAAAGTTATCAGTGAGCCATGACGACCTCGGCAGCATTTACCATGTCCATTAATTTGAATTCTGAATCATCAAAGGTAAACAAAAATCAGTGTTTTTTCTGGCAGAAAATCACTCCTTTTTGCTGAAGGTTGTTAATTTTTCTTTCATAACTGAACCATTTCATGCGCAAACCTGCTACGTGACAACTGTTGGTTAAGAATTTCTCAAAATTTTTAAGGACTTCTTATTTCATCTTACTGACAATATTATAGGATCTGCGAGTCATACGAAGTTTATTTATCTTTAATGAAAATTCATAAACCGACGAGCGTTAAAATAAAATAACCTTCAAAAATTGGAGCAACCGTACGAAATTGACCTGAATTAACTCTTTGTTGGTGCCATTGCGACTGACAATCTACGCTCACTAGCAGCTTTCAGCTGCAGTGACACCAATAGAGGTACTTGAGCTAGAGACGGGAAATATCGAAAAGTTTCGATATCGATATTCGAAAACTATCGATACTATCGATGATTTCAATTGTTTCGATACTTAGTTCCCCATCTTCATCATTTTTGCTTAAACACACTATGAGTTCTCAAAAAATAAAAAATTATATACTAAGAAGTTTGTAATAGATTATAATAAAATTGATGATTGTTTCAAATTTTTCAACTGTAGGCATAAAATTATACAGTTTAATATCATTATCCCTCTTTCAAAATCGAAAAAGAAGTTGACTTTATATGGTACTGTCAAAACAAATCGGTACCAAAATTTGTAGCATATTACAAGGAGTTATATTTAATATTTGATAAAAATTTTATAGCTATTGTTCTAAAATTAGGCGTTTTATATCCCCCCTCAAAAAAAAATAAATAAAAATATGACCAGCACCATGGTAGCTAGAATATGGTTTACGCATAAATCAAAGTATTCTCTGGGAACTGTCATACCTTGTCCTATATAAAATAAATTTGCCAGTTATAGCCAGTGGTGAGATGGCCATGCAATTAAGTTCACCACTCTTAGCTGGCAAATATGTAGGTCCCAAGTTTCATTCACCAAACTGACAAAACCTACATCTGTTGAGTCTTGATGTGTGCTGGACAAGCACGCACCCTAGTGGTGCTGTGAAACTCACAGCTCTCCTTCCTAACTTAAGTTTCCGTAGATGACGCCCTATTTAGTTGTAACGAGAATATTGGTTACAAAATAATTAAATACTCGTAAATGTTAAAAGGTTGTATTAAACAAGATGTAAAACGGTGAAATACTAAATAGTAAGTTACTGTAGGAATAATAAGATTAATAGAAAAAGTAAAGAAGATAAAATGTACATGGTTACATGAGTTTTTATAGCTAGAAGTTTTGGGAGGAGAATATGGTGGTTCTTGGAGAGTGGAAATGGTAGTGATATGATTGGAGAGTTATGACAATACAAGTTTAGATATTGTCCAATAGGAGTTTAAGGAAATGACATAAATGGTGATTTTGGGTATTTGCAATATCTGCAGAATAGTTTCATAGAAAAGAGTTGTTATGAAAAGTGTATTTATGTTTATTTATAAACATTGAATGTAGAACAACTGAGTCAGTAAATGCAAGTAAAGACTTGTTTACATGACGTCAATATAATGAGAATTGTTTTAGGTGATTGACATATATGTGAAATATATATATATATATATATATAAGAGAGAGATATTATGAATGATACGAAATTATCATTACAATAGTGGAAATAGAACCCATATATAGGTAGTGTTAACCTATGTGTATAGGTGTATGAGATGTTTCTAGCTCCATCCAACCTCCCACAATACCTAACAATGCATTTTGTTCAACTTATATTGAGTCTCTCCTGGGAGGTAGTGTGTGGGAACCACTATACTTTGTATAAAATACATTCATTATTTATAGCTGGTGGTGAGATGGCCATGCAGTTAAGTTCACTACTTTTAGCTGGCAAATATGTAGGTCCCAATTTTGATTCTCCAAACTGACAAAACCTACATATACCTCTGTATTATGAATTTCAGTTTTTAAGGACTTTGGGGAAAAAAAAAAAGAGGTTATCAATTCGATCCATATTTTTTTTTATGTTTGTTCCAGTATAATTTCTCAAACTGAGCACCGATTTTGATGAAATTTTTGTTTAAATGATAGAGGGATATCCCATGGTAGTCCCATCAAACTTTTTTTGGCATCAATGAGGTAGTTATGGAGTTATCTTTAAACACCTAGATTTTTCTAGAGAAATTTTAAAAGAATTAATTTTCATATTTCAGTTCATTTTTTAATGTCTTTTTTTTTAAGTTGGTTTTATTTTTTTTATACCAAAATTTTCCCTGGGTTATGATTTATGAAAATAAAAATGTACCAACCCCCACCTTCAAATCGTTTCATTAGATCGAAATTAATAATTTTATTTTCATAAAAAACCCATTTGAAAATAATAAAATTGTGCCTACATATTAATGAGAAAATAATTTATCGGCATGTCATCCATAACACTTGATTTTACTTTTCTTCAATTCCCCCTTTTTTCATCTTTTGGCTCTTTTTCCAAATTTTTTGCTGGGACAAAAGCAGCAGCTTACCCTAACGTCATTGCGCTCATGAAACACAACCAAAAAAAGCTAAAAACAAGTGATTTGGTACATTACAGAGGAAAAAAATAAGTCAATTTGAAAATCTGGTTTAAGTATCAAGTAAACTATAGAGAGAAAACTATTGAAAAAAAACTCGAAGTCTATATCAAAAATAATATCAATAGTATCGATGAGCTGCATGGCAGGTATGAAATTTGCATAGAATCTGTGGTTCTTTTCTCGCACTGAAGTTATCATTTTCACAACTTATTACAAGATCTTTAATTTCTGATTAACTTTCTATGTCAATAATTTCTTTAACCATTTCATTTCATCGAAAAGTATTAATCACGATTTTAATACTGACAGAAAAAATTAATTTTCGGAATTAAATTGCAGGTCTGGAAAATGGCAAAACTATAAGGGTACTGGTGAAATGAGGACTACGTACGCCATAACTTGTCTATGCTTCCACCCCACAAAAAATTAAAAAATGTGTGTCTTGCAATTATAAAAAAAAAATACTATTTATTTTCATTTAACGAAAAAATTACAGGACTTTCAACATTTCTCCCATCCCCCAAAAAAAATTAAAAAAAGTTAGGTACATCTTTGTTGTGTCTGTTATCCCGGATTATAATAGACATACAAAATAAATACGTGATTCAATAAAACAATATTTAATTCAAATGAATACGTCACAATACACTATTCGGTTATCACGTCGTCACTCGTAAATATTTATACTTAATAACTATATAATATTCCTAAATCTAATAGTGTTACACCTCACCATAGGGTGGACAGCTAACTTGTGGTGTATTGGCACACCGACAGACTAAGAGTTCAGAGATATTATGACTACTCAGAAACTCTGTAGAAAGGCAAGTTAAGTACTGGCATAAATTGATTTACCAAGTAACTTCTTTTTGGGCCTAGAAATGTTTATGTTCACAAAAGTACCTATTGTACATTCCCAAATAATGCTGACAGTTATGCTGATTAGTTGTATGTCTGCATAACTGTTGGCTCTATTAATTGAATTATTAGTCAGAGGTAACGGTGAATATTTAGAAGAAATATTCGCCGTTAATTGTTGCGGAGTATTTCGGTCAGCCAATATATTCGTCTGCCTAAATACGACGGAACAATTTAACTTCTCCATTTGGACAGGAACACTAATTTTTTAACGACTAAATGAAGTTTCCACCCTTTATGATTTCTTTTCTTTGACCATGCTTTCAATTTGATGAGAACAAAGCACAATGTTTCAGTGACAAAATCTGTGTAGATTTCCTGATGCTAAAATTTCAACAATGAAATCATGAATAAATAATTATTCATACCGTTCGCAATTTTGATCAACTTACATAAATGTAGATAGGCAGAGTCAAATACAGAAACATTGATTTCAAAATGATAACAAATTCGAAATGGTTCCAAATTAAATACCTTATATAAAATTGAGATACGTTTTCCAGTCATTCGGCGAGGCCAGTATTCGTTTTGTAGCTGCAATAAACCCAAATTGTAGAGAAACATAAAATTAATAGCCTCCAATCTGCCGAGCATGGTTTTTTGTGTTTTTTTAAATTGGAAAATATATGTATAATAAATCTTCGAGATTACAGTTAAATTTCAGTGCTTGTGCTGACAAGTTGTCTTGGTACCAATAAACCTACTTAATTTTGAAGAAACATAAATGCACATCATTATATGGTGGTTTCGAATCGAACACTAATAAAATATACACTTATAGGCTGGTTTAGGTTGTTTTACAACCCTTAATTAAGTTTAAAAGAATGCATTATTTTTTTTCTTCATTATATCACGAGCCTGATCATTTGTTCGTTATCATTCCTACTTGGAGAAAAAAAAAAAAAAAAGTAATAAAACAGTTTAGACGGACACATTCAATATATTACAAAATACAAAATATAAGAAATGCAAAAAAAAAAAAAAAAAGTAGTCAGAATATTGTTTCGTAAGTTTAACGACAATAAAAGAATGCTTGAATGCTATTTTAGAATTTTTTTTTCTCTCTGTTCGCCATTATTTACGAACGAGAATTTCATATTCATTTTGTATATTTATAGGTATGGAAGATGAATACTGATGTTACAAGCGTTCCATCACAAAACCGTATCGGAACCTAAGTATTTGAAACATACCTACAAACTACCTTACTTACAGTCTACCTTTCACGTTCAGCTAATAATGAAATATATTTTCTCACAAAGAACCAACAACGTGAGATACAATACTATCGTGTTTTTTTTTTTTTTGTTTTTTTTTTCAACATGTTTCCTGCCATCATCCGTCTAATGAGTTCATGGTTTTTTGTCGATACTTACCGAAAAAATACGTGAGCGATTTTCAAAGTTCGATAAATGAAATGTACGCAACGATGATGATTACCACAGACACTAATAAGCAACAGAGTAAATCATAAAGATCTATTGGCAGAGTAATATCAATTCCGTGATAGGTCTGGGTGTGTTCACCAATTTGGGGCCAATGTATTTTCCATTTTAGAGGCCTTAGGGCTCACTTTTCAGGCCTCGTCAAGACCCTGGGATGAAATAGGGCTTTTATAGTTGACTTATAAAAAAAAACTACCGATTTCATTCAGGTCTTGCTTCCATTTCCCTTTCATTTGCGCCTATGTCTTCGGTTGTTGGCCTTCAAGGTGAGACTAATGCATTATACATTGTAACATATGCAGAGAAGAGCCAGCTCCCTGAGATGGTTACAAGAAGAAAAAATTACATCTATTCGACACATTATTTTGTCCATTCAAAAGTTCTTTTGATGGGTAAACATCTTAACGCTCAGTCTATGGTAGGGGCTAAATGAAAATTACGATTGTCAGATTTGCCTAACTCGTAACTCTCATAATTGTAACTCTCATTTGTGTGTTACATGACGTGTAGGTGTGTGATGCGCACACTCACAACCACATTATTATGTTTACACATCAATCCTTCATAAGTATAGCTCCAGCAGAATTGACGCCATTTGTTTTAATTGATGTAATGAGCTGGAAATAAGTTACAGTTTCTAACCAATGGATTAAATTAGCTAAAGGGGTTCTTCTTTAGGGGTGATCAAGCACCAGAAAGGTAGATGCACATTTAAACGTATTGCATGGGTTAAGCTCATGGGTAAACAAGGTTATTTTAACGATTGTCCGAATTCAAGATTGCTTTTTATACCCCAAAAAGCACCCACCAACCCCATTGTTATGAAAATGATGGTATGTGTAATGGCCAAAAGAGGTGGTAATGTACCTAATTAGAACCACTTTCAGTGTTACACTATACATGAGATATTTAACACTGAACGAGCATTAATACCTCTATAATAATTTAAATATTCAATTTATCATCCACAACTATCATGGACCTTAACGTATTCGAGAGACTCAATAATATTTAAAACACAAGTTTGAATTAACACTTTTAATAAAAATAATAATTTGTACGACAACAGTACATCGATTAATACGTTAATTAATATACATATGGGATTACAACCCTTTAGATAAGACTGTCTATGAACTAGTAGCTCTATAAGAGAGGCTCTAGATACTGAATGTTAAGATTCCTTCAAATTGAAGGTTTATATACTCGTTTGGGGTATGTAAGTGTACGTGTTGGATAGGCTAAGTGAGATAAGGTGTTGTTATTATAGGGTTGTACTGACTCGCGATATACTCGAGGGACAGGCACAATTAGGTCATGAATATATAGACATTATATCTATATTCATAAAATCAAATACGGGTAAATTAGTGGTTGTTTATAAAGAGCTATAGGATGTTTTATTGTTGATGAATACCTACATTTTTGGTATTTGAAAACGTGTAGACAAATATGTTCGTCATATCTAAAAATAGACGAAAATTTACGTTACAGTATGTATTCTTCAAACATTATCCAATGAGTACCTAGACAATACTTTTTCGCTCACAAAAACTGAACATATAAATCGTATTTAGATAAAAACCATTAGTAATAGAACGAAACTGAAGCTTGTTCATAAACTAGAACCAAACATAGCTTTTTTCTCATTAGTTACTTATCAATGTCGAATTATATTTTCTAGGTACTTATACATCGACTAGGATTCCTTTAATTTTCTATCGTTGTGAAGTTTTACACGAAAAAATGATCTTTATAGCTCGTTAGGTAGTTATATGTTTGAATCTCTATTGAAATTTTCGTTAACAAATTTTATTACCAAGGTGACCGCAGGTAGCACACTTGAGTACTGATAAAGAAAATTTTTATGTAAATACCAGTTAATGAAAAATAAAACAATTCAAACAATGAATATGGCAGTGGAATGTACGGTGACCAAACATACCACAATTTAAACAATTTTAACTATAGGTAAGTGCTTAGTGAAAATGGATTTTCCATTCTATACAGGTACCTGCACAAAATGTGAAACAAAATAATATAGGTATGCAATAAGTGGTTTCGTTTTATGCAATAAGTGTCAAGCGGAAGTAGAGTGGATGAAGCATTTGGATCCAAACGTACGGATGACTGATGAGTGAGAGCAAATCAACGCTGGAGTAGGATAATAATTGTTATGCATGGTAACGAGTATCAGCATGCGACGTATGCATCACAGGCCTCAACCCTGACTTCACTAAAAAGTTGCCGAGGTACTGCCCTACTGTCCCCTGGTCCCTTCATAAGGTTATTTTTTTACATCGTCTTATCGAAATAAAATGTTGATATGATTTTGGAAGCCATATTGGGCCCTGGTCCAGTACTTCGAGACAAAATTGCTACACTGCACTTTGGATGTTTGAGTCAATCAGTCATGATTTTTATTAATTTTTCAATTTATGAAGGTGGCGTTTTCGATACAGGTTCGAATGAATGTTTTTATTGCTTCTGCATTAATGCATTTTAATTTTCTTCAATTTATCAAGCGAGGAGGTATGTTCGTATGTTCCGTAATTGCGTATTAAAAAAATTCCTCATTGTGGGGAAGGAGACTGAACTCAACCTTAGCCCTTGAGAAAAATTCCTCGCAGCGAATTTTTGCACTATACCCACCATCAATGACCGTATCGAGTCAGTATATAAAACCTGGTTCATGACTATCTGTCAGAGCACTCACCAAATAATGTTCGACTCCATTAATTGTACGACCGTGATTTTTGTCCTCGCGTATGAACTCGGCATCGAGCAAATTTTTGGCAAGCAGAATTCAGAAATAACGTGCAGAAATTCAGTCTCCTTTTTTACACATGACATGGTGTATCTGTAGCACCCTTCGTTTGTTTTCTATACTTACTACAGTATTTAGCTAAAATTAACCATTGTTGGAATCTTGCCGACGTCAGTATTTTTGATGGACGAAATGGTGGTTAAATTTAGGAAAATTTTATTCATTTTTTGTGCTCACAAAACGAAGACTGGCTGCCACATATGCTCCCATCTTCAGTATTTTATCGCATCATGTCCACGTCTTTCATTATTGAAGAAAATATTCTTCGAATGGTAGCCTACCGACGATTAAATCATCAAAGTAGCGTGAAAATACTGCAATACAAAAATTTACTCATCCCAACAAAATAATTCGTGTAACGTTAAGATGACAAATTACTGACCATTTACCGAGCTATTATACAGTTTTATCAGTGCGGCGAGTTTGTACGCAGACTCCACGCAATTTGGGGACATATACACCTATTCGTTAAAAATAACGCTAAAAAAAGTTTACTCTGCTCAAAAATTTGTTGTTTGTTTTGAAGCGAAATGTGAAATTGCCTATAACTTACGTCAAAGTGAAAGTGAAATGTGTACCTATAAGTATGTATATTATTCCAGTATCATTCAAAATAAAATTGTTTCACCCACTGCAATCGCCTGAAGTGTGCCTAGACTAGTTAATCGAAATCTATTAAAATTAATAGCGTCGCAGTTTATTTTTTTCACTTTGGGTTTTCGCACCGACAGAAATTGTTTTGCTGTGGAAAAGAGAGGAGTATATTTCGTGAAATGCTAAAATCACCGAAGTGGTAGACGTGGTTACTTATAATATATGATATATAAAAATAATAATAATATAACTTGAAGGATATTATCTTCCTTATTGAAAAACTGAAAAACTGATAAGGTATTTTGAAGGAGTACCTAACACAAAAAAAGATAAAGCACAGAAAATGTAAAAAAGTATATGATTAGAAACGTAAAATTTAATTCTATATTAAAATTCATACTCATTCGACTCTTTCAAAAATACGAAATATGTGTTAGTCGTTTTAATGACAGGTACCTAATTTATAATTTACTGTAACCTCGGGGTAGTTCTATAATGGTTCGGTGAAATGAATACCTATTGCAATAGTTTATAGTAGTAGTGATGGCTCAACTGACCATATTATTTAGAATTAATCCAAAATTATGAAATTATTGCATTTTATTGCTGACACGAAACCAAGATTTATATTTTTCTAAATGTTTTATAAAACAACAAGTACATTAAAGTTGTTAAAATTTTTATTTTCCACCTTAATAAATGCACTAGTTGCACACAGAAGTTGGCTTTTGTTGAACAGTGATCAAAGTCGTACCAAATTTATCTGTCATTAATTCGTAGGTAAAATAAAATGGTAGTTAAGGTGAGTGGAAAAGTCTAGTAAAAATTACCAGATATCAGCAGATGGCTAGTACTGTATTAGTAGACCAGGTGAGAAAAATTATTTCATAGATGACCACCACCTCTCGTAGATGAAGCGAAATTCAAAAAGTTCTTTACTTCTTCAAGTGCGTTAGATGATAAATTTGTTATGAATTATAGAATAAAAGACTGTAGCAATGGCATAGAATACAAAATTCATTGTATTCATTCCGAGAAAAAAAAAAAAAAAACTGATTATAGTAGATGCAGCAGTTTGCAACAGTTTGAAGTTTAAGGCTTAGAAATAAAAATAATAAGTAGAGTTGTCAGTTCGGAGTACTTTCATCACAAATATTAAAGCATACTCTTTGACTCCCATCGTTTTTCAATACTTCATCTGTGACACAGATGAAACCAGAAATCACATAAAATTCCAACTGCTGTAAAAAATGAAAAAATTGCTTTTTCTTAAAAGACATCTCCACAATAGGTAATGAATAAGAGTCAGTTATATGGGAATAATTGATATAGTATGAATATTTTAGTGTTCCAAGACGGTAAGTACACCTTGATATTGATGAAAATCAGTGTGTTAGATTAATTTAGCTAAAATTATTAGTATTGTACATCCGTTACAAAATGGTTCATTGAATGTCAACATTTCCAGTTTGCAAAAAATTGTAGCAAACTGGCATAGTGGAGGAAAGATCATGACACCAGTTTGCAACAGGCACTTTTGCTTCAGTTTGAATGAGAAAATTGAAATTATTTTAATCATTTGGCAGTGATAATATGAATTATCATCTCTGAATTCCTATCCCTTTTTCAAATATTGAATTTCTCAAAAAATTATTGTTTTATGTTTCTTATACAAAAATACAATTTGCCCTAGTTTCTGAAGCAGTTGTGCAACACTCATGTTCCAATACCAATTTGAGGATGTTTATCAGCTTTATTATCACACAATAAAAGCTATTTCAAGTCCCTCCAACATTATGGAAGGGGAATATTGAAATTTTTTATTGGTATTACCAGCTAATGAAATAAAATACACGTTTTTTCTCCTATTTTGTCCTCATATTATATGTGTGTTGCAAACTGGAACATAATTAATGTTGCCAACTGGAGGAGAAGTATTGCAAACTGGGGCAAATAAAATAATATTCAGAACAATACAAGAAAATTTTAAAAGGCAATGTTAATCTGGTGACCATAATTCATGTAATGAAGCATTCACATAACGAATACCTTCATTCTACACTAAATATGCCACTTCAAACTCAGCATTTCCCTTAAACTGTTGCAAACTGATGTATCTACCCTATTTTGAGATACAAATAATAAAGGAAAACTATATTGAGGTTCGTATAATAAAAAGGTAGGAGAGATAGATTTGTTATACACGTTTCGTATGGTATTTCTTGAGAATCAATCCAAACTTCAGCTGTTAATAGTGCACTTCAAAACAAATAAAAGATTGCCCTCGAAGCTCGGTACACCTATACTAAAAGTATAACGTAAACTAACTTATTTTAAAATTCTCAACTGATCAAATAGACCCACAGTATTCGCTACGTAGAACAGTACTCACTGGTTCTCTTCATTTTACCCTCCAACTATATAGCACTGGACTAGTAAAGAACAATGATTTCTGGTTGGACATGCCAGCGCTAAATAAGCAACCACTGCGTACCACATGACGTACTTAACGTTTATGTACGTTGTGAATTTAAGGGATGGCCCTTATTAAATGTATTCTAAATTGGTGAACTCAGGCAAAACATCGGAAGTACAGACCAAATACACTCGGTCTGCCTACTTTTATGCCCCCATGTTTTGACATTACAAAGTACGTTGGGCTTATGAAGCTTTACTGGTTCAGTACTATGTTGTCAAAGATTACACCAATTTAAAGGTTAATACGTACTTACCTACTTACTTATAGGTTATCTATTTTGCATTTTGAAGTACCAAGCTTAGTAACTCCTTGCACATTTGATGAACAGAATAGGTGAAAAGGGAAAAGTACCTTTTTTGTTACTCGTGGCAAACATTATAGGTCTAAGTACATGATCAAAGAACAATTGCGAAGAAAATTTATTGATGTCATGCTTTTAGTATACCTAGCTCCTTAAACATTGAAAACGTAACAGCGTTTATTACTTACAACTTTTTTATTCGCTCGTCCATCAAAGTTCGGATGGCTTCTCAAGAAACACCCTGTATAATGAAGTAAACAGAGTAAATATTGAAGATATGAGATACCTAACAGAGAAGATAATGTCGGAATTTCGCTGAAGTGAAGATAAAATTTGTTAAAGTTTAAATCAGATGGTGATCAGCTTTATATGTGAAAACTGAAATTATTAGCCTAAGTTTTAATGTATGCGCTGAAGTTTAACTTTACGTCTTGAGAAAGTAATTTACTCGACAGAGGCCATTAAACTAATTGATTTTAAATTTTAAATTTATTCATTAAAAATTCCCAATTAAAACTGCATAAGTAAATACCAATAGGTACCTATAACATAAATTTGGTTCATCAACTGGATCTAAACTACAATGCGACAAGAAATTGAAATTTTTCTCTCGAAAATAAGCAAAACATCTATTGTACGATTTATGTGCGGCAAGTATGCATTTAAAGCCAACGTTTTAATTTTATTCAACGAAATTATTTCAGTAATGGCTCACTGTCAACTTTGCGAGACTACAAACTGCCTTTTCCATCTAATGAAAATGTCGAAACTCCCGCTGTACCTACTCTGTAGATACTTGAATGACAAAATTTTGTTTTTAAACATTTTCAGATAACATACTTTCCAGCAGTGTCAAAGTATTAACATGCTCTTCATCTTCTTATTCGTATTATTTATTTATTTATTTATTTATTTATAGTTTTATTTCGTTCAGTAAAATTAACTTAGTTCATCCACGTGTAGGTACATCAACTTATGATCTCTCTCACCTGTTTCTACATTCTATGTGAACTCATTAAAGAATAAATCGAGTTGAAATATTGTGTTAAGTTGGAAAAAAAATACTCCAAAGGAAAAAAAACTACAACTTACGCGGCTGGAATATTAATATTTCTCATCGCTGCTATGATTTATAGTATAAATATTCTAATATTGGGGCAAAAAGCCAAAATTTTCGTCTCTAAACTTGGATAATGCTGTGGATTTTATTTTGTCGCGATTGGAATAATTTGGTATTGGTAGCCGCAGTCTGGAATAATGAGCAGCCTATTCTAAAGATTCTTCATAGGGTGAGACTTTTTCTTGCCACTGTAAGGTTTATCGACGTCGGAAATTACCTTGACATTTCTCACCATCGGAAGAAAGTGATAGTGCTTGCTTTTTTTTTTTTTTTTTTTTTTTTAATACAAACGAAATATTTTATTATATTTATTATACAGTGATGTAACCGTACAGGTGTAGAAGTGAGCACAACATGAAGACGTAAAGCAAAATCGACGTGATTTTAAGATTAAAAATAAAGAAAGAAAAAAACTGAATAACCTAGCAAGGAAAAAAACTATTAATTGTGAGAATGGAAATGATCCTATCAGGTTCGGTTACTGTCAGAATTGATTTGCAGGTATATAAAAAGTTACGATGTAATAATTTTGTAGGAAATAAAATGTTAAAAAAAAAAAAAAAAAAAAAGAATTAATAAAATTATTACTCAATAAGCTTAATAATTATACGGCACTGACTTGTCACCGTTAATTGACATCACTTAACGGTCGTCATTCATAATTTTATGCTAAAAAAAGTGCATTGCATATTACATTGTACAATCATATAAAAAAAAATTCTAGAAGCGACACTCGAAATCAATCATAAATTCGATTAGATTAAGGAAGAAGTCGGTATTTCGGTTGATGCGTTGTAATTTGCATGTAATTAGCTCTTCAAAATACGCTGACTGTATCGAATAAACAGGAAGATTTTTTATAATTTAATTTTGTAAGCTGTAGTTTTTTTATCTAAAGATTTTTTATAATATACTTTGGCCGTCGGCCAGAGGTTGGAAAATCCAACTACAAAAAATTCATAACCCGATGAAAGAGAAGAAAAGGAGACAATGTGAATGTTCACCCATACCAAAATAAATACAGATTACTGTTATATGACTTTGCATATTGACATGTTTTTAGTTGAAAATTTTAGAAAGATGAAAGACAGAAATTATTCCTTATCATACCTAAAAAACTAAATATTAACGCATAATATACGTCGCCGTCGAATGCGAAAATTAGCCTTTTTCGTATTTTCCCAGGTATTTATTATTTTGCGGTCAAATATGCAATAATGAATCCGCATTATGGTTTTTGACTGAATGAAATTAGCCATTATATAATATAATGCGCATCACTCTCCTGCACTTTCTATAACAATAGAATTTGGCCAAGTTCTACCAATATTATTCGTTAGTCAAAATCAATAAACTATAAAATACTATTAGTCATATTAATTCAAATGTATTAATTACAATAATATGATATAGAAAAATTTCAGTCATATCAAGCATTTTGTTTTGTCTGTTTGTTCAGTACCTACTATACGCAAGAAATTATTGTATCTAATTTGCAATTAAAAAAAAGAAAAAAGAAAATGAGATTGTGTGCCCGGACACAATTTTGAAGTGAAACTTCCAAAAGTGATAATTGGATGAAATGATTTGTTTCTTTTTTAAGTTAAGAAAGTGTACGTTGTGCTTGTATGATTATAATTTTAATTTTTTTAATGGGGGTTTTGCCCCCAAAACTCACTATTTCATTTTTTTTAATGGGGGGCTTCGCCTTCCAAACCCCCTTTTTATTTATTTTCTCAAAACACGTCATCTACCTACTATACAAAATAATATACCCTTTTTTGGAGGTGACAGAAAATTTAAATCCCCCCAAATGTGAAAAAGTTTGTGTATGGAGGCACTTTTTATGTTTTTTAATTTTTTGTCATCTTTTACCCCCAAACCCCCTTTTTTCTTTTCTTTTTCTTTCATTTTTTTAACTTTTTTATTTATTTGTTTAATTGGGGGCTTCACCTCTCAAACTACCTTTTATTATTATTTTTGTCAAAACATGTCACCTACCTACAATGCAAAATAATATACCATTTTCTAGAGACGACGGAAAATTTAAATTACCCCAAATGCGAAGCAGTTTTAGTATGGAGGCACCTTTCATTTTTCCTCATATTTTTGCCTCGCACAAAATGTGTTGCCACAAAATCGAAGCGCTAAATAAATCCAGATTCCTGGGGGCATCCTAAGTCTAAGTGATTATACAGCTTTCCTCTCATGTTGTCGCAGTACGTGTGTGTGCGTAGGTTTTTATGTATATATGTGTGTATGTGTATGTGTGCGCATTTCCATTTCATATATGAAACAATTTCATTTCACGTCGATCGAGTTTACGTCCCTGTAGAAGTTTCACTACAGAATGCATGAAATGATAGAAATTTTTCCGTATTATATTATTTTATTAATAATAAATACATCTGAACTAATTTGATTATTAGTATTTGATGGTTTATTGACTTCGACTAACAAATAATATTGATAAAACTTGGCCAAATTCTACAATTATAGAAAACACCAGAGAGTAATGCGAATTATACATAATGCCCAATTTCATTCAATTAAAAGCTCTAATTCGAATTCGTTATAGCATTTGACTGAAAAATAGTAAGTGCCAAGGCATTTTTGATAAAAGCTGATTTTGCAAATTGACTGCGACATATACCGTATGTAATTATGTATAATTATATGTGGAATACCACTGGTTGTGACAATAGAAAAGTATTGGCACATCGGAAGGTAGTCAACGGACTGTTTTTTCAAATGTACCAAATGTACAGGTGAGCCAACCTCAATAAACACTGGCTAACAGGTGGCTGCAATTTGTTGAGGCTATTTATACAGTGCTAATAACACTTACACAAGCACAAGTATGTAATTAATGCACACCTAAGGGTTTTGTTTGACCATAGATTGTTGTTATACTTTGTGTGCAAAGTACAACTTGTGACTGAAAAGTTTAGTTTAACGTGAAATGAACAATTTTCATCAACATTTTTGTAGTGCAACTGTCATTGAGGGGACTGAGCCCCTATACCTTAATCCCTACAATATACCTATATATAATTACATGCTTATTTTATGAATGTTAATTTTTTTTTTAGTGGGTTTTGGCTATGTGGGTATTTCACCCAGTGGCTGAAGAATAAATAAGAGATCGTTGGGAACCAGTGGCAAATAGTTTACCAAGCATGAATTTTTCAATCACACCCTGCAACACCAATTAAACCGACTTTTGTACTCTGCCATTTTAGGTAGGGAATGTGATGGTGACAAACCTCAAATTTACAACCTTTCGAACACAAAGCCAAGCACCTAACCACTGGGCCATTCAGACCATAATACCATTAAGTTTTGATGACTATGTCAAAACATTTGCATCCATATAGGACTATCTTTTTATTTCAAAGATTGGATGTAGGTAAGTAACTGTTTCAAACACTCCAGTTAAATAAAAATTGGTCTTTACTTTGGGCTCCATTTTCCACCATTTCTCATTTAGGAACAACAATTTGTGTAAAGTTCTGATATTATATGCAGACAATTTTTGACTTAAACTGTTGAATAATCGCCAAAATAGATTTTTATTTTAGCATTGAAAATACTTCTCCAGTCAGAATGTGAAAATGTGTCCACTACTCAATTTTTACCATTGTTTTAAGTGTGAAGAGTAAGAGAAAGGGTGGATAACAATGGAGAAAACAGTGGAAGGAGAAAATGGTAATGAAAAATAAAATGGAGGTGGTAATGTTACATCGTTTATGGGATGAATATGAAAATGAAAAGAAAAAAATGAACAATAGGCTACTTTAGTTTTTTTTTAAACTTTTTTATTCATTTTCAATTCCTCTCTCTCGTTCTTACAAAGTGTGAAACCTGTGAATTTTTAAAGGAATGTACATACAACTTAAAACTTGGCTTTACGGTATTTTTGCTAACCAAGCAGAAAATGCAGCCCTCAATGTAGACTAAAATCTTTTATAGTTACCTTATATAGCTTACGCTGTTGATTATTTAATCTTCAGTCACATTTGTTGACACATGTTTCTTTTGAAAAATTTGATTATACAAAAAACTGTTTAAATGTAAAATATTTTGGTAAACACAGCATTTCACAGATGAGGTTTCAAAAATAAATTTTCCAACAGCAATGACTGATGGTATAAAATATTGAAAATGACTGATAATAGTATGAAGGGTTTGGAGCAAAGACACAGTGCACTTTTTGTGGTTTCTGAGTTAGGACTTGTATATTTTTCCATGCAACAATGAACCAACTCGTAATATTTTATATAAATTTTTGCAGAATCAATAGGGATATATAAACTTCAAACAAATTTTTCTCAAAATAATATTGATTGGAATTAGTCTAATCTACTTTTTATCTGATCTCCTATCGTTGTTTCGATAATGTTATCGTATGTGACAATGGTTGTAACCGACTTAACACCAACAAGTCTAACCCAAAATCATCGTTCTTTGCTGGTCAAGTTATATTATATATAGTCAAATATTGCACCAAAATTTAAAAGTGAAATACTGGAATAAAGAAAAAATATTCAATAAAATTAAGGAATCAAGATAATATGTAGGTAATTAATAAGTAAGTTAAACATTTTCAAATAAATTGTTCAAAATGACCGCCAATGGCCATCACACAATACCTTGAAGGATCAGTGAACTCGGATGAACATGCTCTACTTGAGCATCGTAATTGTGGCTCAGTAATCGTTTATCACATTGCTAAGTCCCTCTGCAGTGGAATATGGTCCATATTTATAAGTAATAAATGACATATATGACCCCACAAGAAATGATCTAATGAACTGATATTGGGAGACCTTGGAGGCCATGCCAAAAGCGACTAGTATAATATTGTGTTTTAACTACTGGTTGTTATTTTGAACAATTTATTTGAAAATGTTCATTTTACTTATTAATTTTATTACAGTATCCTAATTCCTTAATTGCGCATTTTGTTATTTTATTCATGTATTTTACTTTTGAATTTTAGTGCAATGTAAATGACAAATTTTAGGTAGGCTACATTTATACCTTACTAATTTATTTTATGACATAACACAATGCTAATATCCTATAGTGCGTAATAACATGAATGAACCAATATAATATTGAGTGTGACTATCAATGGTGAATTATTCGCCAGGAATATGTAGGTACCTACTTGGGTTAATTTACATATTTTTACTCTGAGAATTTAATAACATTTTTATTTCTTTTATATCTGAATAAAATTGTTATAGATTTTTTACAAATTGAATTTAAAATAAAAGTTTTAAGTTACGTGTGGGAACCGCCATACTTTGTCTAATATAAAATACATTTGCCAGTTATAGTTGGCTGTGAGCTGGCCATGCGGTCAAGTCCACTGCTTTTAGCTGGCAAATATGTAGGTCCCAGGTTCGATTCCCCGAGCCAACAAAACCTACATCTGGTGACCCTTGATGTGTGCTGAACCCTCACACACCCTAGTGGTACATGGTGGAACTCACAACTCTCCTTCCTAACTTGAGTTGCCGATAGATGGCGCCCTATATAATGAAATAGAACCAGTTATAGGTAATATAAGCCGTGTGTATAGGTATAAAGGCTTTCTGACTCCATCTATATCAATCAACGTGTTGAGTCTGCTAGAGGGAGTTGTGGGACTGCCATAGTCAGCCCTATATAAGGGATAGGTATATGTAGTTAAGAGGCATATTTTAAGCCGTCTAGACTTCTGACATCTATATCAATCAACTCGTGTTGAGTCTCTTAGGAGGTGAGTGTGGGACCATACTTTGTCTAATATAAATACATTTGCCAGTTATAGTTGGCTGTGAGATGGGCTGGTTAATTTCACTGCTTTTAGCTGGCAAATATGTATGTCCCAGTTTGATTCCCGGCCGACCAAAACCTTAGTTACGTATCGTACCCTATAGGTATATATACATAATTAGAAAGGAGAGATTTTGTAGAATACAGAATACATTTTTTTTAGAACATTTTTTGATTTTTCACTCGCCTTAAGACAATCAGAATGAATTCTTTTCCAATATTACACTTCTACGGCAGCTATTCGCATCAAATCAACTACATTTTAAACTCTTACCATCTACAATCACTCTTCTATGACTCCACCACATACACGCAACTTAGATAGGTACGAAAAAAACTTTCGCAATCGATTCCCAAACAAAATCGATTCTATGTAACAGGCTGGAATGAGTACAGAAGCAGTCGTCTGTAATCATCTGCTGTATGTATGTGTTGGCATTACGACTACACGCAACGTGTAAATTTCGTATACGTCGTCCACCTTCACGACTGACTAAATTTGCAAAACGCACGCGTTCATAAAGCACACTTACGTTGCATATAGGTGGTGTATACAATGACGTATAATCGAATATAATAATCGTCTGGTTATTAAGTGGTTCGTCGTTTCGGTCTTACGTTGGTGGTATTCGACCGTACGGGTATATAAGACGTACCTATACGCACCCACATTTGGGTGCCACAAAACGGCGGAGCACGAAACGCACCCTATTCGCCGGTTCTTAACCCAATTTTGTCCATTTCTGGCAGCGTCTCGCGGTTAAATATAACGTCAAAAAGAATCAGGAGAGCAGCGACACGACGGCGGTCGCACAAAATACGCGAACCGACCTGTCGAACTCGTCAATAACCGGTGCGGGGTAAAGATGCCCTAAAATTTCGCCATAACTTGGGGCAATGGTTGATCGACAAGTTTTGCCGCCACTAGGAGAGTACACCATCGACGCGGGTCGCATTTCGACGTTGCGCGAAAATTTTACGTCGACCTTAACGAGTGGATAAAATTTCTTTTTTCTCTTTCCATAGCACAGGCATTAACGTGCTTAGGCATCGGACTCGGCTAACTGCACGTATTTCGAGCAACAGGAAAAAAGGAGCCGCACAAACGTATCGCGTTTACCCTCGAATAAGATACGTGGGGTTCACTTTTTTCTAATTTTTTTTTTTTTTTTTTTTTTTTTTTTTTTTAATACGTATAGGATGGCGAATTTTTTGTATCGTCGCAAAAAATAAAAAAATTGAAAATTAAAATAGCGTACTCGCCGCGCGCGATGATTCGAGTGTCTGTCGTGTAACCGAGTGTATCGAATGTAGTAGGACATCATAAACCTTATACTGGTCTCGAACCCTTTTGTGTTTTTGTTTTTTGTTTTTTTAAATGCTTTTTCTTTTTAGTTTTGCGCCAAAATACGTCTTAGTTACCGTATTTATTGCACACCTATATGGGCTACCAATGGGACGATAAAGACCGAGAGAAAAAAAAAATTTTTTTTTTCAAGGTTTTTTCGGCTAGTTTTTGTCGATTTGCGACACTAGGATCGTATAGGAGACGAAAGGGTTGTGTGAAAGATACGACGACGCGTACGCGTAGACGACGAACGAGGAAAAAAAATGGAGAGCTTTATTTGAAGGGGAGAGGAACAGTGAGTGGGGTGTGTGCGTGCGTGCGTGCGTGCGTGCGGCCCAGGGTCAAGTGAAACGGTGCGCAAGCTCGAAATGTACGAAAATTGCCAATCGCTGTGTAGCAGACACCGTTCGACCCAATCACGAATTCTGCGTTGTGTAAGTTCAGCCCCTGCTACGATGCGTAACGATTTTTGTCGAGTATCGCGTATGAAGAGGGTGGAATTTCGACGGCCCGACGAAAATGGTGGTGTGAAAAATATAAGCCTTATTTTGGCCGATATTGAGAGAATAATCTATACGTTAATAAGTTGGGTTAAAAAGGAGTTTTTAAAAAATACGTTTTTATAATTATTTGAAGAAGAAAATAACGGCGAAAGAGAAAATAAAATTTCACACTTTTTCTCCGAGACAGAAACGAACACAAATTGAAAAGAAAACTTATAAAAACGGATATAAGTGTATGTGTGCGTGTGTCGCAACACGTGAAAGCAGCGCTGAAGTTGGTCATCCGGTGCACTTCAACAAATTGAGTGAGTAGAATAAAAGCGTAATAATAAATAAAATAGAGTCCTGACTGTCTGACTGACTAACTAACTCATCACCACCCTGCTAAAACAACTGCAACGAATGACTTGAAATTTTAGAGGTATATCACTATCATAGTGTAGGTGCTCACTAAGGGAGGATTTTTTGAAATTCCACCCACAAGGGTTCAGAAAGGGGTGAAATATATTTTTACATTTTTTTCCAATATCTTTTTAATGGGTTGAGATATCGAAGAAATTTTTGCACTAAAATATTGTTGTATTCATTCTTAAAAATCAATTTCTGGATATTTGGAAATTCATCCCTTAAGGGGGTGAAATGGCGTGAAATGTTTTTTTATTTGTTTTTACATTTTTTTAAATATTTCTTTAGTGGATTGAGATATCGAAGAAATTTTTCCACTAAAATATTGTTGTATTCATTCTTTAAAAACAAATTTCTGGATCTTTTGAAATTCATCCCTTCAGAGGGTAAAATGTGGTAAAATGTGTTTTGAATTTTTCTCACATTTTTGTCAATATCTCTTTTATGGGATTAGATATCTGTAATGGCCAAAAGAGGTGGTAATGTACCTAATTAAAACCACTTTCAGTGTAACACCATACACGAGATATTGAACACTGGATAAGCATTAATACCTCTATTATAGTTTGAATATTTAATTTATTATCCACAGACTATTGTGGACCTTAACATATTTGAGAGACTCGATAATATTTTAAAACACACGTTTGAATTAACACATTTAATAAAATAATAATTTGTACAATACAGTACATCGCTCAGTACGTTAATAATTATACATATGGTATTAAAATCCATTAGACAAGACTATCTGTTCACTAGAGATTTCTACTAGAGAGGCTCTAGTTACTTAGAAGTAACTGTTGAGGAACTGTGTTTTATTCCTTCAAATCGAGAGTTTATATACTCGTTTGGGGTATGTAAGCGATAGGCTAAGTGAGGTAGGGTCTTGTTGTTATAGGGTTGTTCTGACTCACAATATACTCGAGGGACAGGCACAATTAGATCATACGTGTATAGATATTATATCTATGTTCATAAAATTGAATACGGGTAAATTAGTGGTTGTTTATAAAGAGTTATAGGATTAAAATTATTGATGAATACCAACGTTTTTGGTATTTGAAGACGTGTAGACGAATATGTTCGTCATTTCTAAAAATAGATGAAAATATACGTTACAATATCAGAGAAATTTTTGCACTAAAATATTGTTGTATTCATTCTTAAAAATCAATTTCTGGATTTTTGGAAATTCATCCCTTAAGGGGGTGAAATTGGATGAAATATTTTTTTACTTCTTTTTACGTTTTTGTCAATATTTCTTTAATGGGATCAGATACCGAAGAAATTTTTCCACTAAAATATTGTTGTATTTATTCCCTAAAAATTAATTTCTGGATTTTTTAAAATTCATCCCTTAAGTGGGTGAAATGGGATAAAATGTGTTTCGACTTCTTTTCAAATTTTTGTCAATATCTTTCCAAGGTTATGGAGACAACAGAGATTTTTGCTCTAAAATATTATTGTATCTATAATAGTTTACTTTCGATTCACTGAATCTCGAGGCGTGAAGCACCGAGAGAAAACAACACCAGAGGGGGTTGGGCTACGAAGCAGCCAGGGGGCGAAGCTCTCCAGTTACAATATATAATTATGCTTACTTAATGACCAAAAAAATTGAGTAAAAACGAACGTAAAACATGCCTATAGATTGTGGCGTCTTTCGAATGTATTCAACTTTAAGCAGTATTTTAGCAGGTTTTTGAAAGGAAGAAAAATATATGCTATTAAAACGGCTTGTGAATATGGCTTAGTCAAAAACAACAACTTTCCTCAAGTAGCTGTGCAAAAAAACGTTGTTACATTTTTCCAAGATAGTATTGCTTAGATTTTTATTTTAATAGCATATATGAACGCACTTCAGGGCCATTGTGAAAGGTTTTTTTTTAGATGGAGAGAAAAACAAAAATTTACAAGTGAAATTTTTAAAATTTCCAACAGCTAAAAAAAGTATAGTGTACACAACTGCCAATTTTCCAACTCTGAAATTGCCAACTGGTGTAAAATTTTGAAATTTCCTAAAAAATGTCTTCAAATTCCACAATTTTTATCCGCTTTTATTTTACTCACTCAATTTATTGAAGTACACCGGATAACCAACTTCAGCGCTGCTTTCTCTTGTTGCGACATGTGCACACATACACGCATATCCGTTTTTATCAGTTTTTTTCTCTTTCGCCGGTATCTTTGTCTTGTTATTTTAAAATAAGTACCTATAAGTGTACCTACAAATTACAGATTTATCACACAAATGTAAACGTCCATTTTCATTGACGTCGTTATGCGAGTGCAGTGTTTTTTGGAAGAGTAAAAATTTATTATCAGTTATCAGGTCTTATCAATTGCTTGCTTTTTCAACGAAAGTTTCATGGCTTGCTAAATCCATGACTTTAGTGGCATGGTAGCAACATGTACTTTCATTCAAAATACCTTATGTCCTAATCCTATCAGGGATGGGAATTTGTTTTTTTTTTCCTCAAATTATAAAAACGTATTTTTTAAAAACTAGTTCTACTATACTTTCATGCAAATTTCCAATTTTTCCAACTGTTAAGATATTTTTAGAGGAAGCCTCCCCTATCTCCCTTAGATACATCCCTAGCGTACTTTGAAATCTTTACAGTTTACGAGTAATTTCATCTACCCATACCTACTACCCTATTTGACTTGAAAAACCTATGTACTTTTTAATGTCAAGACATGCTGGCGTAAACCTGTAAAAGTAAGTATAGGCAATCCAAGTGTACTTTGTTCCTACTTTTGACATTTTGCTTGAGTTCATTGATTTATAATACATTTGATAAACACATTCCTTAAATTCACAAGGATAGCATAAATAAATGTAATCCAGAGTACGGCAAAAGGTATGCACAATGGTTGCCTATTTAGCGCCGGCATGTCCAACCGGAAATCATCATTCTTTACTGGTCTAGTGCTAGAATTATAGTCAAAGGGATAATCATTTTTTTTTCTGAATGGCCTAGAACCTGCCTGCGATGTGGTGTCTTTCTGATGTTGAATTTATGGTAAATACAATAGATGTAAATAGTACAGGAAATCAATATTTTTTTGGCAGAAAAATTTGTTCATTTATGAAAGATTGACCAAAATTCTGTCTTAGCAGCAAAATTAAGAATCCTCTGAGTCCGTGGAAATTCAAACGTTAGAATACTGTTTCAGTGGTGGGGAAAAAATTCGATAAAATTATAGTCCCACGAATTAGGTCGAGTGCGGTATCGTAATCTATGTATTTTTGTACGCTGAATCGAACGAAATTAATGACAGTTGACTAGGGCTAATAGTTTTTGAGTTATGATCAACTTTGTTCTGAAAAACGTGATTTTTAACAATAACAGCTTATAAAAACTATTGTTATTCTGGGGGGAAACTTTTAATTACATTTTCTATAGATTAGAATCGTTTGAAAATAGTATCTTTCGAATTGTGGTCGATTCAATCGACGATACAGTCGATAGAAGAGGTTAGGGGGAAAATGTACCTAAAAAACCATTTTTTTTAACCGTTTTCTCAAAGTTTCCAACCTACATGAAAATTTTCTTCAGAAATCGCATAACATTATTTTTCATAACACGTATTTTTGAACGCTAAATCGAATGACACCAAGCAAGGGTCAGTAAGACCAATAGGTAGTTTCTGAGTTAGGTATTACGGATTTGGGACCAAATTTTTACTGGTAAAATTCACATTTTCTGGTACCTATCAGAGACCGGGTATTCTGGTAAAACTGAATAAGTATTCCTTACTTTCATTAATTTATTTTTAAAGTTAGATCGCGAAATACTTTTAATCTGAGAGTTATAGAAGAGTAAAACTGGTAAATTCATCTACTCACAGAGTTTTACTTTATTTCACTTTTTGTTGATGAGATCTTTTGTAATTACCATCACCTTAAGTACACAATAATAAAAGTGAAGTTTGTCTCAATGCAGAATAACTAACGAATTTTCATTAGATTAATTGAATTTCAAATATTCAATCGTTCGATCAATGTTTTGCACGTGACTCATTTGAAAAAGTAGTAACTTCAAGAGAGAGAAAATTTACCACGACACATTTATCTATCTACATTAATAGAACATATAGAAAAATATGTTCGCCCATAAGTTCAGAACCACTTAACAGATCGAGAGGAAATTTTCGGAATTCATTTGGGTTATGCTTCCAGGAATGTTTAAAGCCAACTAGAAATCGCGGGTGCAGGCGAAGCAGTGGGTAACACCTTGTACTCAATAAAAACATCGACAATCTCTAAAAGCACAGTTCAAGGTAGGGTATACTGAAAATGAGAGTAACCTGAATTCAAACAAATTAATTAACTTAGGTAGATATGATAATGTTTGCAGACCAAGTTTATCCGAAAAAAAATAAAAAAAATACTTGAAAGTAAAAGAGAAAAATTATCGGTCACAGATCAACTATACCTGAATACCAGAACTCGATTGATCTTGATAAGAATAACATTTATTTTTGTTCTCTTTTGCGGTGTCATTAGGTAACCGACCATTCAAAACGATGAGGAAATAAAATTCCGAATATTATTCGTCAAAAAATTTGAATAAATTTTGCAAATCTAGATAACGTACGTACTTTCAAACGAATGTATAGTACCTAATAAACGGTTTTTTGCCATGAAAAAATCATATGTCTTACTGAACGATAAACACGAAGTAACGAAAAAAAAGAACCTGCTGAAATTCATCTTCAGCTTATCTTGGTGACAGTTGAAATCAGTAAGTACAAAAATTCAAGAAACTGTTGGGTACGTTTTGAAAATCAAGTGATAAGAAGTTCGAGAACTAATTTTTCCTGAAAAATGTGAATTACCTAATAAGTATAATTTGTTACAGCTGGGTCAAAATTCATTCACCGAAACATGCTCAAATTTTATTTCGAACTGAAAAAGTAAAATTTATTTCACAGAAAATTCATTCTATTGATATTTAGTCAACAACAAACGCGTTCATTTTTACTTCTCAGAGCAAATAAAGAAAATTCGAACATGGTACGAACAAAATTTTACGTGTTATTTACTTATAGCAAAGCCTATAAACTCGTTTCAACGGTATATAGGAATTAATAAAAAATTTTAAAAATGAAGATTTAGTCTATAAGAATAAGTAATGAAATCTAAATTTATGAAAGATATGAACATATTATAGGTACGCAAATTTCTTATGTACGAAACAAATAATTTAAATTAACTATACGCTCAGTTTTATCCATTCTTATGTATAACTTTATAAAAAATTCAAGAAAAAATAAGCATAAAATAAAGAATTAAAAAACGAAAATGAAAGGAAGTTAAGTACCTGCGGGTACAAGAGGCATTGTACTCAATAAATATTCAACCGTCCGGCACAGTTAGATAAATTTATATCAAAATTGAAAACTTTAGAAATGAGGAAAAACTTTAAAGCTGTACCCACATACCTATCTATAATAAACATAAAACCTATACCTAAATAGGTATTGAGAAATACATACTCTGTTACAACGTTAATACACTTCTTTGCAATATTGTAGTTGGTTCGGAGAAACTCTATTTACTTACATAAACTGAAATAGTACTTCAGCCACTGTGTGGTATGCGACCCTAAGTGGCAGCCAATTAAAAAACACACTCAATTGAGTGTTTTGAGAGCATCTCCACCGACAGAATTCAGTGAAGATGCGAGTTAAGAGCCCAAGACCTGCTCAGCTAGCCAGGTGATTGTTTGAACCGCTTTATACCATGCAACATTGAAAACAAAAGGTGAATCAAAAATTAATTAATTACCTCATAGCTGAATTTCCAAGAAGGCGTCTTTTAGAAAAGAGCTGCCAGTTAATTTTCTCAAGCGGGGCCGGATGCCCGCGAATATAAATTAAACCATAATAAAAAAGAAAAATATTGTATTAAAAAAATTAAAGTTTTATAAAAATGAAAGACAAAAAAATATTTGACCCGTAATGGTCAGCAGCGACAAAACCGAAGGATGATTTCACATAAGAAATTCATAGTATTACAAGGTACCAGAAAAAACATAATTTTAGAAGAAAAAGGTAAGGGAATTTCCGACAACGAAGTTGTATTATAATTTTACCACCACTAAAAATAATATGGTGGTATGAAAAGATGGAAAGATTAAAAGAGAGGGAAAAACCGTTTAGGCTACGTGGCTAGGCTAAGAGTTTAGCCTAGCTGAAGACCTCACGGCGTTTCAAAATGCGTGTGTTTTTATTTTAATATTAATTTTATTTTATTATTGGGGAAAATACGAAAAATTTTAATTTGGTTTTTTAGGGGATGGTCGCATTCTACAACTGCAAGTAACTTTTTCAAGTTTCACTTCATTTATTTTCCACAAATTTATGAAATATGATTTTTTCACATCCTTTCTCAAATGAGAAATTAACTTTATAACGACATACATGTTTTCTGAGGTATGTACCATCGAATTAAGTGCTCACCATTCACCTTCCTGTAAACAAACGCTAATAACACTACACACAGGTTGGCACTCGTACCTATTTTGTTGAGTCACTTTTTTTAAATTCGTTTTTTCCTCTGACACGGGAAGTTGCTATTAATACATAATATTTCAAATATGGACGCATATTTCGCTACCTATAGCTAACCAAAATTTTACCATTTCAATGTTGGTTACAGAGAAGAATTTGCGAAAATAATTATCATTTAGTCGTAATCAATTGATTAGTTCGCTCTTTTACTAACATACCCTTCAGTACCTATATATTTTATGGCTTGTAAAGATAAAAATGGAGAGGAAAATTAAAAAGGTGGACTACACGTAGAAACTTAGTACTAATAATAGTTACATGTTAGAAAAATATGGCGATCCCAACTTAAATGCTAATGATCGAAATTTTTCAACGATTAAAAAATAAATCCATTTTGTTACAATATGTTCTCATATTTTATTTCTCTTAGTTTTGGTTCTCACTCAGATTAGCGTTTGGGAGAGAGACAACACGCGCTGGAGACAGAATAAAGTGAAAGAATATTATAAATTCTGTAAGTCCTACAAATTTTGAGAATATTACACATGGAGTACCTATATGATTGTTATTTGGTTAACAGGAATTATTGTATGAAACCAAACATCGCTACACGATATAACGACGGTCTAACACGGATCCTGGGGGTTCAGGACCCGCTTTAAACAATCGAAAAAAATATTGACATCGGAAGATAGAGTGTTTTTGTTGGTTTTGGTCACTTTGTGCTGGGTGGGGAGTTAAGAGAGACAACTGCCAAGCCCTTGCAGGTTAGTTAGAAAAGAAATGAGTCGTCGATATTTGAAAAAAACAAAAAAATTATATCAAAATGCATACAATACATTTATATTGATTTCAGTATCTGTTATCGAAAGAAAGACATCGCTGTTTATAAGGGGTTATAGTTCAAAAACTGATAATTAAAATTTTGAAGGACTTAACGCCACTTATGAACGTTTTAGATTTTATGGTCAGAATAATGGTGTTATATTTTTTATGAGCACTATTTTACCTTCAATGGCCATCATAGAAAAACTTCCCGACAAAAAATTCAAACCTAACGACACAAAAATCCGAACAAACAAACTTGCGATTGCCTACCTTCGATATTTGGAGGGTCAGCGTTAAAAATTATATTTCTAATTCTACGTAGAATATTATCTGGAGGTCAGAAATTTTTTCAACATTTTCTTATACTGAATGGGTAACGTTTACAAAAGTTTTAAGGTACAATACGTACGTAGCTTATTCTCTGTAGAAACTGGAAACATAGCTGCTTAGAATACAGAAAAGTGATAAAAATGTTACAAACTCTTTAAGGCTAAGAAATTGAGCTTCTTCAAAATATTTTAGATGAAACTTAAAATGTTTGTTTCTATCGTGTACATAGGATTCGATTTTAAATTACTTAATGTAAATCAAATTTTACTTCATTAAAAAATTAAAACTTAAATTTCATTCTCAGAAACTTAAAAACATACGAGTCATGACAAGAGACAACCAAAAAGATTGAAAACTAATGAAATTATTTCATTTGGCGATTGGTGATGTTAGGAAATATCGGCATACAATCATTAAACTAAGAACGTAAAAATTCTCACTTTTCATCTGCATGACTAAGGATATCGACATCGTAGGCTGGAATTAAATTATTAAATTTCTGGTATTGCTCCGGATTAAGTCTGCCCAATAAAAAGTGCAAGATAAACTTAATTATGTACCTGCATACTTTTGAAAGATTCAAAGTTAACATCGCGATGAAAAGAATAAACATCAACGTAAAATAAAACGAATTTTGTGATAAGTATTCCCAATTCTGAGTCTCTACCATTGGCTAAAAAATTATTCATAAGATTCAAGTTCAATATATCCCAGACAAGGTATCAGTAATCCGCAAAAATTACAAAAATAAAGCAAATTTCAGAAAAATTTCACTTATTAATTTATGATACTTCATTAAAAAAGTGGGTAAATATGAGTTAAATAAAAACAACTTGAGTGAAATTTGAATTCAGTTCTTTTAAAACAGGATGCATAGATTTTGTAGACCAAAACTTGGAGCAGTTTTAAGCAATGCCTCAATTTTGTGTAAGATTTCAAATCGAATCTCCTATAAACAAAAAATGGTTTCAAGTGTCAAAAATTAGATTTATCATTTAGGTATAGACCTATAAATGAGTAAATAACCTATTTTTATACTGCCATTGATCAGGAAAATGGGAAATTAACCATTAATTGAAGAAAAAATGGGAAAAACCGAAGTATTTATACTCGAAAAGCTATTTGGACAATAGAAAAGTGAACCTGAGTTCGTTGATTCTTATTTAAACTCATAGGATCGTATATAAAACATTGGAGTTAGATCAACCTCTATCTTATCGTACTTACCCATTCTCATTCTTACTTCTATAAATAATTTCAAATATATTTTCGTACATTTATTCTTTCAGAACCACCACGTTATCGATTTAAGTCTTAACTTGTCCAGTAGTACTTATTACCATTTTCCCAAACAAACTTGTTTTCGTACTCTCCATATGATGTCATCTATTTTCTATGAACATATTTCACTATTCTAGTATTGTGCAAAAATTATAATTCTCCTTATTTTTGTACATACCTATACTCACTTTATGTACCTTATTTCTTATTCTATTGGTCAATTCTCAATTTCATTTTTCTTTAACATCCAAACAAATGTATATCTCTTACCCTTAGTTATATAAGTCTAATTTATTCTAATATTCTCGCTTAATTTCACTTTTACATATTATAGTAAACACTCATAATTATTCAAATATAGCCTAAACATATCTCAAACTGTTGTTGTATCGCATACCGTTTTGTTATATCTATTCCTCAAACTGGAATTGGATGCAATTATTGCTCTTCATGCAGCCACCCAAAGTGCCAAAAAATTTGTTATATCTTTTGTTGAACGGTGTGAAGACGCACTTATATGCAAGAAAAAATATTTTTTATAGGATAAAAACATCTGACTAGTTCTAAAATTTTATTACTGGATATCCATTACTAATTTTTCATCCATTTTCAAAGAATTTAAGCTCATTTTCGTAAATTTTCCTCGAATTCAGACACAATATATTATATTTTCGTCTCTCAGGCGATATTAAAATCAATTTGAGGTATGACATAAGAGTATATAGGTATTATATTTATACATTTGTCCACAAAATACGACCTATAAATAAAAAATCATCTGCGGACGTCAGAATTTCGGTATGGTTTCAATGTTTTTGCTTACAACCTTAGATTATTGCCTATGATCAAAAAGGGAAATTCTCTATCCGAATTTTTTTTTCTTCTATCTTCCATTTTTCTTTTAGTAGGTAATGATTCGTAAGTATAATGAGTACATTTCAAAAACAATTAGCAATTCAGCCTAAATCCAGATTTCACGATTGAAGTACCGGTCTGGATTAGACACATTTTAATATTATTTTCATATTATTACATAACAACGCGTACCTACCTATAGCACAAATTTAAAACATACTTCTACTTTTTTTTTTTTTTTTGGTTTTGTCTATTTGGTGGTTACGCACTAACCAGGGTGTATATTCTTTCTGGCTTTTCTGCAGGCTACTACGATTATATTTTTTTCGTAATAGTCGTGTATTCTTTCGTAAGAAAATAACTGGAACGAGGAGGTGAAAAAAAAAAAAAACACATTGTATTACCGTGTTGATAGTTTTCACCATTTACTTATATGTTATTTTTGTGAGATGAGTGGGGGTTCTAGTTCACAATTATCAAAATCATGCGCAAACAATCGATAGTTTGTTGCTATCTCCTGTGAAGCTTTTTTTTTTTTTTTTTTGGTGACATGATTAAGTTAAAAGTTCTTAATTTATTTTTCCCAAATAAGACAAGTGGCTACGACCCCACCTCTTATGTTAGAAAATTGTGCAGGTATCTATTTTTTACATATTCGGTTTAGTTTCTAATATTTATGTATACATAATTGAAAAGTTTTTGAATTTCCTCGTTAACCAGCTTATTTTTTTAATTTTACTTTAAATAAGTTTAGAACTTCACATTCTCATTCGCTTTATGGTATAGTAGCTTGTATACATAATATCCATATACTTGAGTTATTTTGGCACATTCGGCCTATCCTATTTTATCTTTAAAAAATTCTGTTCACAAAAATACGTGAACACTTTCAAAATTAATTGTAACCTTTCTCGGCCATGTAATTTCTTGAATACGTACCATCCACGGACATTCCCTTGCTCGAAACATTTCTTTTGTCTTTCCTTGATACTTCACAAATAGTTATCGTATACGTTTTTTCCCAGTTCCAAATTTTGTTCACTGAATCTCTCCTTTTTTCACTTCCCCCTTACCTAACAAAAGTTTGTTCGTGGATTTAGATAATAAAATCATATATGTATTATAAATCTTTTACCACCTCTCATTTTTCAACTGACAGATAAATTATTTTGTATTCGAACTCCGTTCTTCTCTGTCAGTCTTCAAACTTACTTCATTTTTTGTGCTCATGTTCCTCTTTTTAGTTTCTCGTAATGTGTTTTTCTTTAATAATATATGATATGTGTTTCTACATAAAAATGTGTTAATCTTTTTTCTAATGGGCAATGGGAGAAATTTGGCGATGTAATGAAATGGTCCACGGTTAGTTGCTGATCTGGTAAGTTCAATCATGGAATTAAATACAAGTGTGGTGAAGGAGGTATATTAAAATTGCCTACATATGGCATAAATTCAAGTCCAAGGATACCTGGCAGAGCTATCCAACCGGGCAGTGGTAATTCTGTGGCCACTGTCCCATACAGGTGAGTTTACCGACGTCTGTGATTTCGTGGAATTTTGAATTGTGAAATTTTGTAGGGACTGAAGGGGGATCACTGTAGAGGCCCCCCCTGGCATACCACAATTTGAGAATTGATAATTAGTCAGCTAAAGGGTATTCGAGATTTTATGCGAAAGTGAGTTAATTTAGCTAATTGAGGTGCATCAAAAGTGAAAGTTGAGTGTAGTGTATAGTAAAATTGAAGAATATTGTGAAAATTTGATGCTTAACATAAAAGCCTAAATTTGAGCTTTTAAAGAATAGGTTTCTGTGGTAAAAATGAATATTGGGGCTTCATGATGTAAATAACTTTTCCTCGAATAAATCAAAACTTCTATCGCTGTTATGAATCCTTCAAAAAGTTTTTGAATTTTCAAGGTTGGTTTTCACAGTGAAACACCCGAGAATTTATTATGAAACACAGAAAAAAGTCATAATTACAAATTAACATTCCTTTATTGCTGTTCTAAATATTTTACAAGGGTCAAATTCTCAATACTTTGAAAATTTCATTTAAAAATCCTCTTAGTCTTAGTAAAAGTGCAAATATAACACATGTGCCAGACGTAATTTTTAAGCAAATTCAATTCCTATTTTTATATATCCTGACATCAAATCCGTTATCCTTGGGGGAAGGGAGATTTATTTCACTAAAAATATGTCAATTATAAAATTTTTTGATTTTTTCATCATTTAGCCAACTGTGACATAGAAGAGCCTCCAAGGACGTAGCCAAGGGAGACCCCTAGGAGTCCGGACTGTCCCCCTTTGCTTCGAAAAAAAAAAGTTTAACCCGAACAAACAGCGGATGTTTTGTGGTGTTGATGATGATGGTGATGTAGATAGAGGTAGGTTTTCCTTCTCCTTATGATGGAACCTATGCCTTTTGAAGCCTCATAATCTCCTACCTCCCCTCTTTTGTCAAAATTACTTGGATGCACTTACATCCATTGACATTCTTTTATCTCTATAATTATGGTTCGTTGAAAGTAGGAATTCAAGGTACAAATCGTAGCTAATTTCTCTTTTTAACTGCCTTTCTTCACAAAAAGTAGGAATATCTTAAATGAGGATGAGCAAGAAACCACTCTCCTTTTTCTTTTGTTTCTTGAAAATCATTTCCATTTTCCACAACACGTGAGACCTCTATATCTTATAATTGAATTTTCTGCTAAATATTACAGTTTCCAGTCGACATAAAATAATCAGTTCTCAGTTAAAACGCGTAAAACGCCAGTGAAATTATTTTTATTTTTGAACATGTTATAGCATAAGTGTAGCATCTACTAATAACTATGTGGATTATTTTTCTTTAACATTCAAAATTGAGAATATTACCCCTAATTTCACTCTTCTTTTGACAATTTTATGAATGAACCCAAATTGAAAGTGGTCACCATTAGATATTTTGGTTCAAAAAGAGGTCTTTAAAACAGAAAAAAATAATATTATTTTCATAATGTAGGATTTAACACCCAAGTCTCATTCAAATTTTTATCTTTTTCGGCTAGTCAGTCAAAAGAAGAAAAAGAAAAAATATCGAGAGTCGAATTTCGTGCGTTTTATTTCGATTTCAAATTCGCAAGCTTTACTCATTAGAAATTCAACCGGTAGCTCAAAGCTATATGGACTGGGTTATATACCTATAATTCATACATAATATATGTTTGAAAACCAGAATTCAATACAAAAATCTACTCATACTAGTTGTTCGAAATGAAGACAAACGAAAGCGATTGTTATCATCTAGATTTTTAACTTCTCGAACGAGCAAATCTTCAGGACCGGTTATACGAAGGATTTAGCAAATTTAATGAACGAACGATTCATTCGCAAAATTCTGCAACGTAACTGCGTTTTTACACTCAACTAAATCATACGTTTTGTGTAGAATTTCGTTTTGAAAAAAATTTTTGAACCGTGTCCTAAAATTAACGTTGCCCAATGCGATTAACGGACCATCGCAACATAAAAAAAAAAGATACGTTTTTTGGATATTTAATCGATCATCCGATTCACTACGTCTCATGCCAACAAATGCACGTCGAATATTCGCATTCAATGTGCGGTCGTCAATGGACTGTGAAAATTAGGGAAAACAAATGTTTATTTTTGCATTGGTCACCGTTTTTGTAAGCTATATAGGTATATAGATACATAGTATATATATATATCATAGTTTGGTGGAAGATACAGTCAATAAGCACCTGGAGAAACTATAATGAACATTAAAATCTTTTTTTTTTCTTCTTTCACGAATTCCTCACTTGGGGAATTCAAAACGTGTAGCTATTAATTAGGACTAAGTGAGACGAATCCTCGAGTGTGGACATCATTGCCTGCTGAAAAATTTCCATCAATAAAAGACCATTATACAAGGTGTTCAAGATTCGAGTGTAAAACTTGCAGAGATAATTCTACAGGTTATTTTCAACAAATAATTAATTACTTATAGGTATTTTATCAATTTTTGAAACTCTCATATAGGCGTTTTTGAGTTACTTATTTCATATTTTCTGATATTTGTTTTGTCTGATCTTGATTTAGATAGGGTAACTTCAAAACTATTGGTGAAGGAACATAATTATCTGATTGCACCAATCGAAAGGAGATCAAATTTCCATTCATCCAAAACTAGTAAATTTTAAACCTATTTGTAAATTAAATTATGAATAAATTACTTTTTAATTGTTTCAAAACGAAAATCAAAAATGGCGCAGGCAAGGGAGTTCTAGGGGTCTGGATCCTCCGTGACTTCAAAAAAAAAAAAAGTTTGACATACATAAATAAGGTGAGTTTGATGGCGGTGGTGATAATATTGTGCCGGAAGAGGGGCGGAACGGACAGTTGAGAAAACGTAAACCTCCTCCTTCTTCTATGCCCTTTAAAATCAGTTAAATTTTGTTCAATGCGAGTTGTTGTTTCATGAAATGAATGGTATGTAGTAAAATCTTCCTTTTAATCGTATCCATTATTCGTGATGAAAAAGATGTAGGTACTCCTCCAGATCCGAAATTTTCATTTTTTTAATATAGAAGAGTACCTAACCTATCTTAAACTAAATTAAAATTGGATTTAAAAATACTTGTACTAATCAGAGCGAGTAGTATATATTATACAATGTTACGTTTCAATTATAATTAAATCCATGGTTGTGAATTGGGTTCCTTTTTTACACAATCGAAAAAATGTATTTAATGAATAATATTATTATTGCTCTTTCGAGTCTCTATAGTGAAGATAATGGCGAGTTAAGCTGAAAAACAAAATAAATATGCGCTAATTTTGACAAATCATGTTTGAATATTTTTATTTCAAAAGAGCACAATAGAAATGGTTTTCATCTCTGAAAGCTGCAATGAAAGGAACCAAAAAATCTACTCAAGGTTGAATGTTGCCCAATGAACAATACTCGAATACTTGTCCATTTACCTCAAAAAATAAAGGAATACTTGTACACTGTTTTTATGGTTTTCTGCATAAATCTCTTTTTTTTTCTCGACAAGGAGAGATCTTCAGCAGTTATTAACTTATTTCAGTTTATTTAAAACACGTTATCTTCTTTTTCTAAAGAACAGAAGAAAAAAGTGTATATACCTTCGGGTCGTTGATTTCAGACCATCATAAAATTTTTTATAATCCTTTTTTCTTTCTATTTATTATTATTATGGACTTCATCGTTATGTTCTTGACCCTAAAGTCAGGCGATCATAAAAGATAACTCAACGTGTAATCGACGATAGATAAATCTTATTGGTACGTTGGCAAAATAATAAAGTAAGTAATATAAAATCATTTTGTCGTATTTTGTGCGCCGACCGGTTTCATTAAAAATCTTCGTACAAAATCATAAATTCAACATTTTAACCCCAAAATCCAGAAAAAAATTGAATTTCAACCTCTTTTTAATGCAATTTGCCGGTTTCATAAAATTGAAAAAAAAAAAAAAAAAAAAAAAAAAAACTTTCCTCTTTAAACGCGTATAAATTTCGAAGATTTTCACGTCGAAAACTTTTTAGCCGAGTCATAATTATTATACTTGAGCTTGAAATAATGCATAGGTACTTTAACTTTTATAATATTATATAAGGTTGTGCCTCAATGGGTAATAGGTGAAATTTTAATTTATCGAATTTTAATAACCTGACAGGAAAATAGCTGTCAAATATTCTAATAGGTGCAATATTATATAAATGAGAAAATTCTAAATGCTCTAAGCCTCTCTGGCGAAAATAATTTCAAAGGCTAATTGTAACTGCTGAATGAAGTAAATGAATTATATAGACACCTTAATTATGAGAGCACGTTCACGTGAGTAATTCAAAATTTCTTAAATTTTCTTAACCATTTCATTACATGAGATAAATGTGGCTAGAGTAAGATTGAAAAAATCAGCAGCTATTCACATTATTTAGTTGTTTTTGAGTGAACAGCTATCCTATTTCTATACAGTTCGATTGGCAGAGTATCACAAGTTGTGCACTTGTATCAAATTTGAACTGTTGAATATATCTAGTTGGGAGAAAATGAGATGAATACCGATTTAAAATTTTGAAAAATTTCATACGTTTCGTGAAATTTTTCCTTGCTAAATTCTGAAATTTTATTATTTTCAGACTTAATTCACATAACAATTATGTGTAGAGCTAGTGGTTCAAAGATGACGGACTCACGTTATTTTGCCTCAATAGGCATTGAATTTTTATTCAAATTAAATAGGACCAGAAACAAACTGAAGGTAGTTTTTATCTCTTAAAACTATATGGATTGCGTGAGGTTACGATTTGTAATATCTGGGACACCCAGGTGTCCGAGATGAATTTTACGTTTCCAATATTTTAGAGAACAATAAAAGTCAAAATCGTTCAAGCATGTCTAAAACCAAGTCAGACAAAAAAAATCCATGATCAAGACCAAGAGTACTGATGCAAGACCAAGACCCAGGTTACAGAAATAAAACCAACATGTGAGGGATTTTCCAAAACAAGTGTAGTGAGTGAGTAATTCCCTAGTCATGTAAATTCACTTTTGAATCTTGTTCGAAGAAGATATTTTATATAATTAATGATCAAAAAGCAGCGAAAGTTAAAATTACCACAATGATAAGTCTTCCTTATAAAAATTATAAAAAATGGAATAAAATATCAATCTTCTCATTGTGGCAGATTCAACATTTCATTTAGAAAATGTAACCTCTACCTCAATGTAAACTGAACATATCGAGATTAAATTCATCAATGATACGAGCTACTTTTCACTCGAAAAATACCAGCGTAAACATTGCCTTTATGATCGTGTATTATGCAAAAATTTTATATAAAATACATGATTGGAAAGGCAATGTTTATGCTAGTATTTTTCTAATGAAAAGAAGCTCTTATTATTGATGAATGTAACCTCTATGCAAACTGAGTGCGCCTCCATGTAGAAACATTAAGCATTTTTTCACATGGAGGCTCGTTGAGTTTACATCAAAGTAAAGGTTACATTTTCTGAATGAACATTACATCTGCCACAGTGAAAAAGTTTATATTTTATTTCATTTTTATAATTTTTGTGCAAGACTCATCATTTGATAGAATTTCAACATGTTATCACTTTCTGATCATTAATTAAAGAAATATCTTTCTCAACAAGGTTCAAAAGTGAGTTAACATACACAGCTTGCTCACTCAATGCGCTAATTTCGCAAACTTCCTCATATATAAATGCTCACTTTTGGACCTTGATATGTAATATACTATTTTTGTAACATAAGCACAATGCATGTAAAGTATGTTAAAACATTATATCATATGTATTTAATATTTTAGATGTGCAAAATGATTAATTTTCAACCTAACTCAATAGTGAGAGAAAAACACATAGATAATTATTTGCTCCTACTACTTTGTACAAAAAATATTGTTCACAACTCAACCACTGCTTGAGCAATCTCAGCTGGCACAGTCCTGAACTCATTGAGAACTGCTCCCTCTGCACTCTAGTAAAACAATTGTTGAGATATTATACATCAAGGATAAAAAGTAAGCTATTACACACCTAGGCAAAAGTTTGCAGAGCAAGCCAAAGGCAAGTGCTGTAATCACACCAGGTGTTATTACTCACTTTTTATTCGAGTTGCACACCCTATTTTACCCAAAAAATGATCCAAAGATCAAAACTAATACTCCTTAGAACTTCAACACTCTTTTTGTATTTGGGAGAACAAGCATCAATAATCAAAAATACTGATAAGATGTAATGACACTGTCATACTTGACACGGACCTGCAAATATAGTAATTTATATGTTAAAAACTGGGATATAACAGTTCTTTTACTGCCCTAGGGTGGTAAAAACTTTTACCTCTCCATCGTTCAAGAATGAGTAAAAACGAATTTTTCGCCCTAAAAACTGTGGTTAATAATCACTTTTTAATTATGTGTTACACAAATATACTATTTCCTATCTATTACCAGCCCACACTATTAGACTTATGGTAAACAATAAGAAACATTATCTTCATCTTATCCGTTTATTGCGGCACCAAAAAGCGAGCAGAAAACTTTCATAGCTTATACACCCACATTTCTCGGACCTTCACAATACAATCTTGTCAGCTTTTGGCGAATAAAACACCTTCACATTCACATCCGTACCTCGCACATATCCTCAAAGTCGTAATTATCATAATCCAGCACAAGTATTCAAATTTACATTTTTTTCGTGTTTTTGTTTTTACCTGTCTCTCTATTTCTCTTTCTCTGTCTGTGATTCTTTCTCTTTCTCTTCATTCGTCATATTATATAATCAAGTTTCACGTTTCGATAGTCTACATTATCCGTCGTATAAGATATAGAGAGGTAGATATACATATATATATAATAATAATAATAATATTGAAAAAGAAGCTGGTAACTCACGTAAGTTACTGACTGACTGGTTGCATATATATATGTAAACTGTGTTTATTTCTTTTTCTTTTTCTCTTCGTTTCTTTTCTTCTTTCTTTTTTTTCTTTTTTCTTTTTTCTTTTTTTTTTTTTTTTTTGCAGAGCTGATATACCAGGTACACGCTTACACTCTATACGTATATTACACGTGATACGACGTAACTTTCACTTTTAAATCCATAACCGCACGAACTAGTACAGCAACCGAAACCGTTTTAAGTGTAAAAAAAAAAAAAAAAAAAAAAAAAAAAAAGAGAAGATGACGAAGAAGAATGAGAATAAGAAAACTAAGTGGCGGTGTACACGAGGACCACGACACACGAATAATCAATTGTGTATAATTATATATCGAGCAGAGTAAATATAATTTTTTTTTTTTTTTCAAGTCTTCAGAAAAAAAATTGAAAATTTTATTTAAAAAATGAATAAAAATTGTTAGAAAGAAAAAAAAGAAGAAAAAAAAAAGAAAAAAAAAAGTAAACTAAGTAATGTAATAAAGTTACGTTAAGAACAAATAGGTAGACACCGCACGCAGCACGTTAATGATGTGGACCTAATGCAAATGCACTGAGAGAAAATTTAAAAAAAAAAAAAAAACAAAAAACTATATATTTACTTTTGGTACATACATAATATATTATTTATTCGAAAAATGATGAAAATTTGTAGACGAAAAGAATCAACATTCGCGCAGGCTACGAGACGACCGAATGTAATAATGTAATACTGACCGATACAGACAGGAAAGTACTGAGAGCTAAATCCAGTTAATGTAATCGTTTGCCTACCTACCGGCCTGACTCTTTAACTATTACGGTACTACCACTTCGCCACCACTCTTTCCATCTCTCGTGTGTAACTTTGTATCCACCACCAAGTGTACGGAGAGCAAGACACTATATTTACTAAAACGTGTACACCTATATATGCATGGTAAGTATAGTTGATAAAAAAGAGATTGTGGAAAGGGAAAGAAGAAAAAGAAGAAAAATATATTACAAAAAAAAAAAAAAAAAAACTCACTGCAAAAGTAATCGAGAGTTGCGTTTTACTCTTTCTCTCTTTTTCTTTTAAACCCTTCTCTCTGACTCATTCTCTCACTTGCACTTTTTTTTTCTTTTTTTTTTTTTTTTTTCACTTTATCTCTTGCATTCTGCAGCAGTTAAAGATTGTATACGTAGCATTTCGCTGGACAATAATAACGTTACGTCGAGATTTTTCAATGAAATCGACAACATTCACGCTTCACGCTGCTTACATTTTTTTTTTTTTTTTTTTTGGGTAGGATTTTTCTTCTATTTGTAATTTTTTCCTCTTATTCTCTTAATTAGTCAAAGTATACGCGCAGTATACCCGTCTTTTTAGTGAAATACGATTTTTTTCGTTCAAATTGTTTAAATTTTGTTGTTTATTTTACCTACCAGCAAGGTTTGAGGAGGTTAAAAGGGCTGCGGTTCCCATACTATGTCTTCACCTCAATGTGTAAGCATATGGAGTTTTTTTCAGTAGGTACTCCCTCGTTCTATGTAGAACAAAATTATTACTATTCCAAACTCCAGCGGATTGATGGAGAAAAAAATGTTTTTTCTCATTAACTACGTGACGCAAAATACGCGATTACGTTTGTGTTATTAAGGCCCAAAATGGAGAATTTCCAATCAGGGAGCAAATATTTTTGAGGGGGAGCAATAGTCAATAGCGGCAGCAAAATAAGTATTTGCTCATTCAACAAAAATGTCTGGTACCTCCTTCCAACCAATCAGACACGTTCCCTAATCGCACATGCACATGTATTGCAAAAAATAGTGTTCACTACTCGAGCACAATGTAAGCAACCTCGACTCGTGCTATTTATAACACTCGCCTGCGGCTTGTGTTTTAAATTGCAACTCGTTTAGGATCGCTCACTTTGCACCCTTGTAGCGAAATATACTTACTATCATTATACCAACTGCAACCTAAAAGAAGGAGTTTGTGTTTCAGTAACTTGGCCATTTTCATCCGGTATCTGGATAATATTTTATGTTGAAATGAGAGGAGAGGGATGATTAAGATCCAGTGGACAATGTTCTCCAAAAATGTATTTTTCAATCACACCTGGGAACACCAATATGAATTAAACAAACATGCGGCCGTTTTGAGTTAGGAATGTAACAGTGATAGTCCTGGTACTTGGGGAAGTTTTTAGAGACTCATTTGATCGAGATTAGTTTTTGTTTTTTTTTTCCTGACATTACAGACCTGTAAATTCAAGTAATTAACCCTTGCCAACGTAAGTACCTATACTTATGAGAAGAAAACAAAAAGGTAAATAATCCATTTGACTAAGACTGAAACTTTATACATACACTCATATAGAGGGTTTCCTAAGAATCCTCTCCAAAATTAACATAGATGACGTACCATATAAACAAAAAATTTTCTATTTTCAATAAGCATTATCGTGTTTTATATTCAAAGGTCAAGGAGCTTGATAAACTAAAAGCATGATATATATATAGAGAGAAATTTGCTTTAAAATTATTATTTCACCATGTAGGCCTCTAGTACTTACCACGAGAAGCAAAAAAGTTTCTCTTCATTTTTATCTTGTTTTGTACAGGAAAGAAAAATTAATTTTTACTAAATTTATTAAATTACTCCTTTATTACATCATGAAATTGGTCAAAATGTTCATAGAATAGAGAGTAGTAGAGGAGACACTCGGGACCAACAAGCATATTATAAAACAATCTGTACTAAGTAACTGGCAAAAGTGGCGCTCCTAATAAAAAAAAGAGAGTTCACCTACATGCTGATACACAACCTTAAAGAGTAAGTGAACAGACCTGGCCTACTCCATTGAGATGTACCAAAGTGGGATGGTTATAAGAGAAAGCCCTGTATGCTCACGTTGTCAAGGGCGAGTTGGTGACAATAGCTGACACACTGTTCTTAAGTACTAAGCCTAGGATACGGAGAAGGAAGAGATGCAGAACATGACCGTATCCTCATTTAACACAAGTATTCAGAAGGAGAATATTAAAAAGGAGTGGGAACAACAAAGGATGAAGAGGAGGCAGCAGAACTGGCTGGCATTTTCCATTCTCATCAATCCTGTTGCTGTGGAAATATAGTCCAATTGCCACATGCAATAAAAAATTTGGGCACTAGGTTGTCTGCTCCAAAGAATTTCCTCTTACCCTGATGCCGATTAGAAAGGATGATCCTAGGGCTTGAGATACCATGTTTGGGGGAATTTGGTTAGTATGCACTGCCATATGCCCCAAAATCATCGATAAACATATTGTGGTTTAAGCACTTTGAGTGCAATGTGTGTCATGCAGCACACACAACTGGCAGTATGTAATCAGGTGTATACACTGGGGAATACATTTTACACAGTTTTAATGCGATTTTTTAATTCTACTGGCCTGAATACATATAGTGGTACAGACTTGACTTGAGAAAAATAAATATTAATTCAAAATATATTATTTTATGCAATCGGGAGAAAAGAAAAAGGAACCAAATTCTATGAATATAGGCCACGTGTGCTGCATGGCACACAGGGCTATGTCACTTGTATGAGCCTATATTGGGGTGGTGGGAGTAAAAACCTTTGAGGGATCCTTCAGCCACCCTGAATGAGAATCCATGACATTTTGAGACATTAGTACCTAGAATAGGCTTAGCACTTGAAGTGTCAAGATCATAAATTACTAGAGTAGACCGAGAAATGCAAAAATCACAGCCCTCACAAAATTAGGATGAAATTAGAGTGAAGTGCATGTTTCAAAGAACGCCTAGAGATTAACCCAACCATATTTAATATGCTTGGGCAACAGAATGTATTAGGATGAAGGTGTCCAAGTGTACACGCAGAAAATTCTAAAGGTTATTTTTGTCAGTGGAAAAAAATTGAAAAACATGCAGAAATTCTACTGGGGATTTATGAAGGATTGATGAGTCAATATAATAATGTGGTTGTGAGGGTGCATATTGCATACGCAAACAACCACACACCTACATGCCAACTAACACACACAAATGAGACTTACAATATTGTAAGACGTACGAGTTACACAAATCTGACAATCACAATTCTCTTTTAGCCCCTACTGTAGACTGAGGGCTAAGATGTTTACACATCAAAAACTGTAATTGGTATCGTGGCGTAAGTGAACCCCCTTCTACATACCAACAATGAAACCACTGGCATTTGTTGGATCATGACTGAGTACCTACATATTTCATCGAAAATATTAAATGCGTACACCTGGAGACATTTCCACCGAGTGTACGCATCATGTCCGCTAATTGTACTCACTAACTACTGAGAACGTTTTAAAAAATCTAGGCTACCAATTGAAAAATGGGAATACGCCTGCATTTTAGCGTGAGCTGAGAAACTATGGTATAGCACCCTTGGGGACAGTGTATGATGGCGTGGAAAAGTGTGAGACGTTAAGAGACGCAATGAAACTGCACCAGCAGTGACCGTGAGACTGGTGTGAAATGATAAACTGTTGGACAATAAAATATTATGGCGAAAGATGGTTCGAGACTGTGAAAAATAATAGAGAAGGATGATGTAATTCGTCTTTGTCTGGCAGAAGAAAGGAAAGACGGTATAAGGTTACAGGATGAAAAACCTGATCGAGGCGTGGAGGAACCCTTTCGAAGTGCACAGTGGAGTTAAGAACGTTATTAGACATTGCAGACCAACTTTTAGCTAAAAAAAAATGGAGGTATATGATACAGAAATAAACTCTTGTCGTCATAAAAAATCATGTATCTAATTTTTCAATAATATTTTTCAAAATCATTTTAGAATTATTGTTGCGTATAAAAAAATCATAAAAGTGGTTGAAAATCATGTGTGGAGTTTTTTTGAAAAGTTCGGGGGGAGCCAGGTCTTCGATATTATCCAATTTAAATGTTTGATTTTGAACAAAATTTCAGGATTTTAGTATTTACCATTTTATGCCATTTGAGGAAGCTAATTTCATTTTTGGATGTTTAGCCTCCCCTCTTAGTCCTACTCCTAACTTCGCCTATTGTAAAAATGAAATCAAAAATTGAAATTTTCTAAAATTTTTGAAAATTTGCGAACTGAGTTTCTCACGTTTTTATTTTATTGGCTCAAAAATGTATTTTCATATCTACTGAGAAGTCCGAGATCTGGACCTCAAAATAAAAATTATTTTCGACAAAAATAACGACGTCACAATCTAAGACAATTTTTGAGTGACAAAATTCAAATTCGGACATTATATTATCTGAATTCAAACTCATATTCAAATGAAGACGTGAAGATAGAAATAAAATCTGATTCTCTTTCAGGCAATTATAATACATTTTATTTCAGTAACGACTCTTACAAATTCAGACAATTTCAGACAATAATTTGGTTCGATCTGACAGACTGGCGCCATGAAATATATGGGGATGAACACAAATTGAATAGAAGTAAAAACCCATCGACGGACATGAATGCAGCCAACCTTTTTTATCTATCGCTTCTCCACGCTTTGCTCGCGGTTTGCAGTCATTTTGTATTTTATTATATTTTATTTTATCAGTCATCCACGTGCGTTTAGCCTATTGTATGTCGACATATATATTTCTGCTATCTGTAATTTCATTGACTGTACACATATAATAATTTCTCTCGCTTTTTTTTGTACTATCGACATAGCATGTTTAAAAGCAATTAAGCAGACAATAAGTAGGAAAATTTCCTTAACAAGAAGAACTGATTTGTAAAGACAAATTCTAATTTTAATTCACTCTGATTATCTGCTTTGCACTGGCAACACCCGGTACTAGGTTTGTCTTTGCAAATGAGTCCTTCTTATGTAGGCGGATAGTAGCAGGTCCAAGTCTCAAATTGTACTTTGAAGTCCTCACTATAGGCAATTTTATGAGTGTACCATCTTCGAGATGTAGAATAAACTTCAACCTGGTCTACCTTGAAGACAACTAGGATGGTAGTTTGAATTCCAGATAGGTTCAGTTGAAGACAAAAGGCATATTAGGGATGTTCTTTTGTCATGAAGGATCAGTAGTGACGACACACAAGTCATTTCTAATTTCGCCAGTTTCCATATCGTATTTCAAAACGATCTTTTGAAAACACCTGCGAGGTGAAGTTATAAGTCATCAATACGATCAGATGGAGTTCTTGGCATTTGCTAGGAGGGAAATTTGGTGTGTTGAAGACAACTCTAAGACAAGCTTGGTTCGAGATGACTGCCTTGCTCTGTCAGTTAAAGGCCGCATCGAGCCTTTTTTTGCGCATAGTGGATTTGACTCCATCTATGTTAGTTATTTTTCTCACCTCACCATCACTTTTTCCAAAAAGCTCCGAGACTAAAGTTTCATATTAGGAGTCTTTTCACACAACATAACCATCACTTATGAAGACAAACAATTAGGTGAAGACACAACAACTTTCTGATGGTTTCCCCTACTTGATGTCTGCAATAGCTTTTTTTTATCTTTTTATTTTTCTGCTATACACTTTGCTTTGTTCCGCTTTGTTGACACTATGGTTCTTTTGTAATTATAGTCTTTAACAAAATAATTCTGCTGTTTGTTTTTGTAGGTTTCGAACCTTTTATGGATCAAAACTTTGTTAGGCTCTTCTGTCCGCACAACTTGGCTTATTGCTGATTTGTCATATTAATTTTCTGAGGTATGAAGACAAATGTAAGCTGCGTTCTGCCGTGTCCGAAGAAGTTTAATTCAAGTCAAAAAGAATTCAGCCGTAGGACATAGTCAAAGTCAAAAAAATAAAATGTCTTGAAAACACAATTCAAGACACCTAGATTCAATGTTTCAGCTGCATGATGCCCTATTTTCAGGGCATTGTGACGTCATTAGCATTTAAACACCACTATATATTAAAGGTTGACTTTATGAGCTCTCGATTTGAAATTGCCTTTTAAATCAAGGCAATCGATTTTGGACGCCTCACTACTTTGAACGAAATTTTTAACTGAGTCAGTAAATATATTATGAAGTCTATGCAGATGAAGCGCTGTGACAAGGACATAGGCAAGCGAATATTGTGACATAAAATTCATTTTTTTATAGGCACCTTGAAGCAGGAAAATAAAATTTCTATGAAAATTACATTAAATTTTACCTTTACTGTTTTACTTTATCGAAGAATCTGATCAAATTATTGCTACAGAAAATTTGGAAAATTTACGTCTTGGTAGTTGTTACGAAATTTAAAAAATCTATATAAAACGCAAAACAAAATTGTTGATTCCGTGAGTGCATCGATGGCTGAAGTTCACTCTGCATATATCGAACAACAAAATTGAGAGCTTTACTTACTTCTGTGAAGCAAATTATACAGGCCTAACCGCTAATGGAATAAAAAGGATTAAGTCAAGAAAATAGGATATAAATAATGCACCTTTTTTTAAATAAATAAATGTTCGACTTTCGTTTTCAGTAATTTATTTTTAAATAGAAAAGTGAAAGATGTTTAATACGTTCTGGTCAGGAAATAAAAAATAAAAATAAAAATAGATAATATTTTGGTATGAAAAATGTGTATAATTTTCATTTATGTGCCTAATAATAATGGGATCGGCAACCATCATCACATATGTACGCTGGAATCACGTACAGGCAGCAAAACCAATAATTTTTTCAAAATTTCATTTTAAAAATGCTACGCCAATGTTCCTCCTTCACATTTTATAACCGTAATGGCAGTAAGGGGGGAGGAATTGCCACTACACCCCTTGAAACCTGATGAAACCTTGCCAAAAAAGTTAGAAAATCTATCTGTTTTCAAAAAAAGAAAAAGAAAAAAATTTCATAGACGTAATAAATGGCAGGCCTTTGAGGCCCCCCCCCCCTTAGGAAGTTTTATCCTGGCTTCACCTTATTCGAGGATCTATTATTCAGATGAAGTTCAGGAGAGATTAGGCTGTGACTGAATGCCAAAGATAAAACTATATTTTATAAAAGTGAAAATATATTTGCAATGACGAACTACAAATTAAAGAGTTATGAATCAGTTTTAAAATTGAGGAAATTCTATCTTTCTACCGAAAAGGTTGGATGGAAAACTATTAAAGTCTGGTACATCATAACCGATGAAAACGAGGTGTTCAACGGAATGAGTTTGTCTTGTTTGGGGTCAACGGAATAAGTTTGTCCTGTTTTGGGTCTTGAAAAAAATGACCAAATTATTATTAAAATGACCTGTAAATGAAAAGTTCTAGGTGCTAAATCATTATGTATGTGAACTCAGAATGAAATTTAAATTTTTTACGACTCCACCACAATATGATACCAATCATTTTAGAATGAAAAATATACTCGATTCCGTCGCATCTCTACCAGGGAACCTGTCTGAAACAACTTTTTATCCAAAATAATGTAATCCGATCGTATCCCAACAATATCATTATTTCTATCGTCTACACCAATATTCAACTATAATAATGATCGTAAACATGAAAATGAATAAATATAATAAAATAACAAAAATAATGCTACTAGTTAGAAGCAATTTGCCAAAATGATGAAAAAAAAAAAAAAAAAAAAAAACATTTTTCTCGCTTATACAACAAAATTTAACTATTTTTGGTCGTGTCTGATACAGACTTTTAAAGAAAAACTTGTCCAATTTTTTTTTTTTTTTTTCAACATATTTACCATCACATGTACGTAAGTACTTGTATGTATATAAATATTATATAGGTACTTGCTCAACCGACCGATGAATTTTAATTTGCAAAGGGTAAAAACGTGTGGTATGATGAAAGCTTTACCATACCTACCTACGTATGTTTAGCTACCACTCCTACAGAGGTTCCAGTAGTAAATGGTACGTGGCTTCGAATGATGGATTCAAAAATAAAATTTTCACGGCTGTGCAAACGAAACTGATTAACGAGCTTGACATTTACGACCCTCGTCTATAATAATTGTTGGCAATTGTGCACGGAAATCAAACTTAACACCATTTGTAATTTTGAAAATAAGAATAAAAAAAAAAATCACCTTACCTCGTGTAAACGCGTGTACGTTCCCAGAATATTAATTAATTTCCTAGAGAAAATCGCGAATAATGTGATACTGAAATTCGTCAATACTTCTAACAAATTCCACTGGATTTTCCTCGCCACTTTAAAATATTACCTATTCATTTCCGTACTATATTGTAATTTTATTTTTAACTTTGTCAAACACTATAACCTGTGGGGTTTGTAAGGAATCCTGTCAACCTGCAGAACTGATCCAACTGCTACAAAGTAAACAAAAATATTATAATTATTTAACCATGATTTAATATTTTGTTTTGCACTACTTAGGATAGTGCAGGTGATAAGTTCCAGTAAAAATAACTCACCTGTGGTATGAAAATATTGGAGCTGAAGGACGATTCGTATGTATGGAAATTTTATTGCGAAAACAAAATTTAAATAATGTTGTGTGCGAAAGTCCAAATAAAAAGCACAGACACAGTGGTAACAACGGTCAAAAGAGGAGGTCAAAAGAGTGCAAGTTGAGTACGGACATAATTCTGTTGTATTTGATGACCAAGACATTTGAATTGAATGGGATGGAGTGCACTCAGATTCACTTCACGCGCATTACTTACACAACAAAGAACTCAAATAAGGATTAACATAATATTTTAAAGACATTATTGTTATATTGATGAGAAAACATACGAACAGCCGAACAGCGCATGATTAATTTTAATAAGAATAAAGAATCCAAAATATATTAATTAAATTTAAAAAGAAAATGATAATCTCGCACAAAATTATACGTGAAGAACAGAGATGTCGACATATTTGAAAAGTAAGAACCACGAAATAGGACCACGATTTAATCAAAAGATTTCAAAAAAATTAAATTTAGGAGGTAAACTTTAGAAATGAAATATGGAAAAAAAGCCATTATTGATACATGGCGTCAAGAATATAAATGCTGAAAGATGAATTTAAAATAGATGAGCTTAAGGCAACAGAAATAAAAATGTGGTCTGAGTTTTTGGTAGCCAGTAGTAAGTAATTCCATTTATCATCCACATGCTACAATAACTTTAAGTAGAAACATAGTTTATTTTGAAGAAGAGCAAGGTGAATAAATACATCAAGTAGATTTATGTTGTTTTAATGTCATAAAGTATTAGGAAGTTATTTGTATGGAATAAATTTATCACTTACAAAATTTTTTCAGTTTCTTGCTTTTGAAAAATTTTTTCAATCTTATGAAAAATTATGGGTTTTAAGAGTTGGTAAAATTTTGACACTAGTTGGGCAACTCTTTTCTTCAGCTTTTAATGATTTTTTAAATCATTCACAAATACACTGTGATTTGTATTTGATGACTAATGCAAAATGTAGAATCATAATATTTTGATGATTATATAAGTAAGGTGTAGGTGGTTTGAGCATGAAAAGAAATTTCTAGCTTTAACGACAGGAACATTTCTAATAAAAAATTTAAAACTTTTCTTTTATGTTAGGTTTTGATGAAGACTATGATGAGGATAAAATGAAAAAAGTGAGACTTGTGTACTTAGTTATCTATTTTTGAATTGTAAAAATAAAGGATCAGTAATTTCTCAGTAATTTTGCTTTGAGATGCCTGACCCATGATTTTCCCCCAATTGAAATACGTCTTCTCCCTTCAACATTCCCCTGTTTCTTTTCTCAAAATTTTGTTTTTCTTTCCTGTGCAGCTACCAATCGCCGAACCAATTTTATAATTACGCACATACTATCGACGGATTATTTTTTTTCTTCGAATTATTATACGAGAATTCTTTGATTAATATTATATTTTACTACATATTTTCGCTCCTGCGGCTAGGCTACAGTCTCAAACTTGTTTAGGCTGTCCGTATTCACTATTATTCGCCGCCTAGCCTAGCGTGAATTGTGTACAGCACATACAATAGCCTATACCATATTCTCGCATGTACTTGCCTAACTTTTGGCGGTCCATGTTGCTCGCCTAACAGACCGAATCATACGTTAAAATTTAAACTGTGCAGCAGCCGAAATATTTTATCTTATTTTCACAGGTGATTGGCTGTATTTCAGTGATGTGAGCGATGTACGAGGCCATGCAATTGGTGGCGAGTTTTGGGGGGAATTTCTCTCGATACTTAGCACAATCCTTGTAGTTTAGGCTACAGTTCAGTTGAATTTTAGCAGTCAAATTGCGCCGTGTAGAGGTTTTGGCCTTGAAAGTGTTTTTCTCAGCCATCTATTTTTCACTCAAAATTTAGAAAACTTACTCGAAGGAGCCTGCCCTCATCGTTTAATGTTATTATAATCAATCGCGAATTGTGTGTCTAAAATTGTCCTTGACCTCAAGTTTTCAAGCTCATTTTTGGTAAAAAAAACAAAATATCTGATTTTAACACACTTCTCATAGTTTCATCCATTAGGGCAGCCAATTTGTAACTCCTTTTATGTTAATCAAAATCTAAAATACTATTTGGCTCTCAAGGTCAAATTCAAATTTTTGCCCTTTCAAAATCCGAAGAAGGTTGCAGAGGGGTACAGAATCCGCACCTCCATAGTGGTCCTGCAGTCATCCAGACTGAGCAACAGGAGCAGAGCTGAGATTCCAGTCAGTTGTGAATTTCTTCCAACTTTTTGCTGTTTCATCCTCACCAGTGTTTGTCAGCGGGGCTACAACAGTCGGATCAACATGGGGCACTTCCAGAACCACACCACCGGAATTTGCATCATCTCCAGGCCACTGTGGAGCTGTGAACGGGAATCAGTAAATATATGGTTTTTCAATACTTTGTTTTCTGTAACTCTTTTTAGTGAATCAAAATTTAGTATGAAAGCCTAAACAATCAAGCATGTGGTGGGAGGGGGGTGGTTGGTTATTCTGGTCATTAGGGTGTCTGTTTTGATGTGGTAAATTTTCCCTTTTCTTCCCCTATTGTCTACTCCTACACTCGGCCATGCAGGTGTTCCTATATTTTACTTGCCTTTCTGTTGGCTCTTTTTTTTGTTTGTTGTGTGTGGTTTTTGTGATTTTTTCGGACGTCACAGCTTTTTTTGTAAGGGGAGGAGTGAGGCTAAATCTGCACAGAGGAAATCTAAATTAAAATATCCAATATTTAAAATCGTTGAAATTCAACAAGAATATAAAATATTTCTGAACTGTGGATAAAAATAAAGATTGTGAAAAATTTCTCACTCATTTCACCTCATAAATGTGGATTACAGCAAACAATTGTTTTTCCTGTTTCAAGGACAGCTAATCACTGTTTATCTATATTTCACTAGTTTTTAATTTTTTATCTAGAAAATGAAAAATAATTGTGATTGAAATAACTGATGGCTATATTGTAGAGTAGAGTATGGACCTATGTAATGACACAATGAGACACCAGTGATATACCAAGAGGAAGGGCGTGGGGTGGTACTACCACGGATCCTACAACAAATAGCCTCTTATTGGTTCTAAAAAATTTTAATTTGAGAAAAATTGTATATGATATGTCTAGCGGACAAGGGGGTTGATAATCTGTCGTTGGCTCATCAAACCGAGTGTCTAGTTTTGGGTCCAACAAAATTCACATGAAAAACCAAAGCTAGAGTTTTAAAAATGAAAAGCCACGTTATAAAATTTTTGTAATCGTCAAAAAACTGAAAGTGCCCAAAAGGAAACTTAACGAATTTTTGATTGGAGCTCATGGTATAAAGTAATCTTCATTTTTCCAAAATATTTAGAGGGCTCAGCGACTGACTACGTGCTTGCCTCCCCCCAGTAAACTTCATTCATAACTCTAAACTGCAGCCTGAAAACATTCTTTCTTTCAAAAAGACAATAGCAATATCTTAAGATATGGTGGATGAAAAGTATTTAAAAATTGATTTCGTTTTTCAGGGGGAAGGAGGTTGTTTAATGATCATTCATGGACTAATGTCGAAAAGAATTTTCTACATTTTTTAGCTACCAAAAAAGGTTATTCCATTTCGTCCTTCAAATAAACGTAGATTCTGACATTCTTCATACTTCATTACCATTTAGAAAGCATTAATATCGTGCATTTTTCTATTGGTAAGAAGTATTTTTGCCGTTACAACAAAATTCACCCTACGTTTATGTTTCTTTTGGCACCCAAAAACGTAACACGTAGGTAGGTGTAACACGAAAAACTATTTTCAGCATTCAGAAATTTTGATTTCAGCGTGTGTGTCGTGACTGGAAAACATGATCAGCTAACAAAGCATTTGTTTTTTGTTTTTTTACGAACGAATTAAAAATGTTTATCGCGTCAGAATCATTCCACAAAATCATAAATATTTTGTTGTACAATTTTCTCAGAACCATATAGTGCTCATAGATGATATAAAATGTTTTTGTAGACCACAATAATAATTACATTATTGAACGGTATGGTGTTTCGAAACACGAAGAAAGAATATGGGAATTTTTTTTCTCATCCAAGGTTCTTGTACCTACTGCTGATGGATATGTACCTGTAGATAATTATGGAGAGTTGAAAGTCCACGTGCCAGGGGTACGAAACAAATTTTTATAACGGCGAATGATTTTGGTGGGTACAACCAAAGGTGTAAATACTAAGAAAATTATGTTTCGTTTAGAAAGCATTTACTTAGCTGATGGTACCAACGACTTCGAAGCACTGAGTAAGGGCCACTCGACGTTTTTGTGGTACACTGGAATCGACACTTTTTTAATTTCGATATTTTGATGGTAAAAATCAACGAACACGTGTAACTTTTTTAGATTTCCAGGGAGAGAATAACGTTTTATTGCTAGTATAAGTCACTTAGTTCTTCGTTAACGAAGAGTGATTACGAATTTTTTTTATGGCAGAAACCAGGAAATGAGATATCGAAATTATAGGGATTCGGTGTGTGGAAAATTTATTTTTAATATAAGTTTTGGTCTTTTGGATGACGAAATTTGAAATATTTTCAACTGAATTACGTTTTCGAAAGTATTTTTTTGACAATCGGCCCAAATGCCCTTTTTAAAGATTACCTTGAAAAAATGTTGTAGTTTCAAAGACACTATCGATAGTTTCTGGAAAACATCCGTATCAATATGCAATAAATAGATACCTAAAACTTCAATAAGACACTCCTTAAACCACTGACAATGCCCTCAAATTTCAAAGTCAAAAATTATGACGTTATCAGCCCCTTCAGCTGCCCCTGAAATAATGCCCATCACCCTACACTTTAAAACATTATTCAAATCAATATGCAATAAATCTATTTATTCATATTTGCTTATTTTATTTAGGTAAGTAAGTACCTATTTATATTTATTTAATTAATTAATCTATTTATTTGGAGGGCATTCTGAGGATATTGCGAAGCTTGTTATAGGAGAAATACAATACACTGGTTATCATTTTGGACTTGAAAAATTTAGGAGCTGAAAAGGTTGATGACGTCATAATTTTGGAGTGAGAAAATTATAGAAATAGAAATTTTAGCAGCTAGAGGAGACGATGACGTCATAACTTTAAAAACTTTGGCAGGAAAAGGGACTGATGACGTCACAATTTTGTCCATTATATTTTTTCTGTTAAATTTTTTCTATGATATACCTCTTTTTGAAAGATATTTTTCGTCAAAAAATAAGAAAAATTGAACTAATTATTTTGAAATTAAAATTCACTTTTTTTTATGAACGAATGCATTTAGTCGTTTTTGTAGCAAGTTTATTGTATCAAGAAACTTGGACTTTGAACTCTGCCTTTGTGACAAGGTTGGCAAAATCATTCCAAAAGTCGGATATTTTACCAACATCGTTTAACTCATTACAGAAATTTAGACCTCAATTTTAATGTAATGACTCGTCACCCAATGAATAAATGGAGGAATTATAGACACAGTGCGATTCGTCTTCAAATTAAATAAGGATACAAAATTATAATCATAAATGCGCATGGCAATAATACAACCAGTTTAAAAAAACTTTAAAACAATTACCCTGCAGTCAAAAAAATTATAATTATCATCTATTGGTCACAATGTTTATAAGATGACATTACGGTTTTTACTTATTATTCTAGATGTAAGTAGGTACCCTTTATTTTTGTATTTCATCGACCGATTCGTTTGAAAATTAATTTTTTTACTTATCTTCAGGATTAGTCTACATTTATCATGTTTATGTTGTTGCATTTTGAGTATGTATCAGTTTGTGAATCAACAAGTGCTAAAAGGAAAATAGAAATTGGCGGATTGTACTGGTAGAAACAGTCAGCAAGGTGGGAATGAGAGGATTCACACGCATTTGTTGCTTTAGTATACGAGCTATACAGACTTTTTTATTCAGAATTTTCAGGGTAAAAATTGCAATTTTATTTCAGACATGTTGTAAAAATTGACCAGTTACACCACCCCTAACAAGATTGTTTTGCGCGGCCCATGTATGTGAGTATGTCTGTGTTAAGTAATTTTAAAATTTAAATAAATTATCATCGGTTGTATGTTGTTGAAAACAATCTTCAACCATCACTTTGATTACAAACTATATGGTGACGAGTTGTGTTGCGTATCTAAAATTTTTATTTCTACATTTGGTGACAAATCAAACTTAGGTACTAAAATGGTGATGAGTGTCGTGGCTCCGCCCACAAGTCCCCTGCGCACTAGCGATGTGCAGGGAACTGGCCACAACTGGAAGATACTGGGCTGAGGCGTCGCTGTTCAGTTATTGTCTGAACACAGAGGCGAGAGCTAGGTGTGTGACGACGACTCATTTTTATTGTCCTTGTGACTTTAAACTAACACTTCTAAACTCCTACCACTACAACGAGTCGTAGTATGTTCAGGCAAATTTACAGTGTGTTGGAGAAGGGTTTTAATCTTATTGGTTAATAAAAATATATGTACATGAAGTATGACCAATGGTCTTGTAAGAATATGACATAAAGTGAGTGTTCACAAATAAATTAGTAGAAATTAGTATATATGCAAGATTGCAAAAATAATGTAAACAAGAAATGAGTTCGTTGTTTATGAGTAAACACAGTAACTGTTTATGTAGGAAATGATGTCATCAAACAAGTCTTGACTTGAAGAAATGACGTGAGAATTATTGAATGGGAAATAAGAGAAAAATAGAATGAAAGTAATGATGATGATGATGATAATTAGTAATACAAAATTATGAAGTATTATGAACGATACGAAAATATAGTTACATTTATGAAAAGCTTTAACATTATTGGTTAGTTTAACAGAGAATAATGAAACATTTAGTAGATGATAAAGTTTAGAGAGGAAAGGAGAAGTAAAAAGTGAGAACAGATTAGGCAAAGATTACAACAAAAGTTCGCAGAAATTTTGTTGCTACGTTTTTTCTAGAAGAAAAACGTGCATAATGGAATGCAGAGTCAACAATTGGCGTGACAACCGGATGTAAGCTTTCCGGTTGACAGCTACGTCTACTTTTTGTCAATATTAGGCTTCATGATTTTATGTATAGGAAAATACGAATTTAATCGGCGTATTTTCATTACAAGATGAGTCAAGAAATATAGAAATTTATAATATAGAATATTTTAAAGAGAAAATTTAAAAAATTTTGAACTGAAGAAAAACTTTTTTCAAAATTAAGCATCGGAAAATACAAATTTGGAGAATCAATAAGTTTTTTGATTTCTGTGAATTAATGTTGACTCGAAGATTGGCATTGATCTTGCAATAAAACTTGCAAACCCAAAACCAAAACCAAATGCAACACAAAATTGACTGTTTTCAGTCACAATTATTTTTCATCATACCTTGTTATTTTTCAAATGTGAACGCCCTACTCAAATGTAAGTGAAATGCGAGGTTACATAATTATTATATTAATATTTCTAATATTGTTTTAACTTCATTTCGACGCCAGTAATTGTCTTAAGAATCATCGAACTAATAAATCCATGAACAATTTTACAATTTTCCAGTTAAAGATACCTATAGGTATCGGATAAAAGAAAAAGAAATGTGGCTCATCTACTTCCACGTGATTTTTTAACCAAAGTTTTTCTATTCTTTACGTCTTAATTTCACACCATTGTTTACATTTCACTGACTATCGTTTTTATGTAGAAATTAATTTTTAACGAGGAAGTATAATTCTTTTTTTTTTTTTTTTTTTCAAGCACATTCCACACAATATTTGAACAACTTTGCTACTTAGCTCACTTACACATCATTTCCCTAAGCAATACGATATTATAGAGAGAATAATAAGCAGGAAAAAAAAAAAGGATTACGTAACTTTATTCAATTTTTTTTCTTCTTTTTCCAGAGCGTATTAAAGATCAAATTAGGCGCGAAAATAATTTCTCTTTTCTGTATTATATTGTGCATTAGTCAGAATAAAAGGTTATGATTACTTCGTCCGAGCGTATTAAGAACGACTCTATTTTCCTTTTTCCCCTCTTCTTTTAACAGATTTATTGAAACTGATAACGAAAAACGGACTGATTCAATGATGTAATTTTGTAAATTAAATGGTGTATTACATCGGATGTGGAGTAGAATGAAAATAGGACCAACTACAAAATGCGTTCCATCTTATTTTCGCTGCACCTAGATCTGATTTAAACCGAAAAGCTTAAACCTAATAGGCATTTGGTATTAATGACAATATTTTTCGATAGAATTAACGTAAGATACGTGTTATAATAATTTCATATCAAACTGATTTAATTGCTAGGTTTCTGGTCCAGAGCACAATTAAGTGGGGGGGGGGGAGAGTCAAAGTATCTTTCGACAATAGCTTAACTTGAAACTGTCTCTTAAAGGTAGAGAAGGGGGCCAAAAACTTCTATTTTTGACCCCTCACAACCACCTTCCATTCCTACGTCACTGTTCCAGGTAGACTACTTGATTTCCTATGAAAGCTATTATGCCCTCTGTTACTTTCTCGCCCGGCTAGGTCCCCCGGAATGACATTTCCAACTAAAGAGGACGAAATTTCAAATTCAGCAAACTATTTTACACCTATACTGAAAAAGATTGCGATATTCAATTTCCCAAAAAATTAACCAGCAAATAACGAAATACGCAAAAAGTATGTATACTGAAATATAAATTTTTGTGCATTCTAATGCAATAAAATAATACATATACTTGAAAATGATCAAAAATATTTATTCTCAAAGTTTAACTATTGCTATAAAATATTTGAAATTATAAGAAAAAATGTAATAACGAAACTCAAAATGTAGGTGTCATGATAAGCCTAACTGGAATTTATAAAAATTTAGAAAATTTCGAGAATTAAGAGTTCACAGAAATTTAATTGTAGGCCCTATATCAGATCAATTCTCGAAATATTCTGAGTTTTCCTAAATTCCAGTTAGGCCTATCATGACATATACTATAGGCAGATTTTGGTCATAATGCTCGGGGGCCCTAAATTGTGGTGAAGTTTTATCTTCTTGCGAGTGGAGGAAAGAACAATTTTTTTGGATCTGTGATAGACTAAAGTATCCTTCACCTCAAAAATTATTGTAAAACAAGGGTCCTTTCCCACAAAAAATTATGATTTTTCAAGGTTTTCTTGCCGCGTATGCATTACTGCCCCTTAAAAAAGATTTTTCTTTTTTTGAAAAATCTGTAAGGGCAAAATTTTGTTCGGGGGATACTTAGCTGCCAGCACCACCCGCTATATTCGCCATGAAACGTTACATAATATTGAGTTTCGGTATTTCATCTCCTCTTAGTCATTTTTTCATAACAGCAACAAAATTTTTAAAACAAACTTTTTTAATCAATTTTAATTAGGTATAAGTATTGGAGTTATTATTATTCTAGAATACACAAAAATTTATGTTTCAGCAAATTTTTTTCTCCCTTATTTATTTTAACTGTTTTTGTTTGAAAAATTTTTTCTTAACGTTAGGAAAATTTTAAATAAACATTTTAAATATTATGGTTGTAACAAAAAGAAAACTTTTTCCTTTTTTTGCTCAGAAAAGCAAACAAAAATTCTCTTCTTTTTCTATTCTTCTTTCTTCGTTTGCATTTCAAAAGCGCCATAAAAAAATGTAAATTCAAAAAATTCACATACACACACACACACGACGATTTATAATTATACACATTGACATAATACCGATGTATATCGAAACACATCGATATGTTTGCAATAACCACCAGTGGGTTGAGACAACTGTACACCTCAAATTTCTCATCACTTTGTTCAATTATTTCTAATACATCGTGGAAACAAACAAATTAATGTTGAAACCTCTACAATGCATGCCCAATTTATTTCATGCTAATAGAAAATATTGATTTAACACCGATGAGATGAAATGAATGTATTCCTCAGAATCTCCTAACGATCGCTTAAGCCATTCATAAAATATTTTCGCGATATAACAACCGAAATGTCAACTAAATTAATAGAAAATTTGTAAAAAAAAAAAAAAAAAAAAAAAAAGTTATTAATCTGCACGATCTTGCCTACTCATCCCGATTTTGCCTACTGAAACCATTCTAGAGGGTAGGGTACTCCACATCACCGCTCAAGAAGCCCTTAAATATTTCTTTATAAGTTTTTTCTTGTTACTATAATATCTCCAAAGCTAATTTACTTGTCAATATCTACTCTTTCAGTGGGGTTGAAAACTTGAATTAATTTTTTCACAAGACATTCGCTTAGGTTTCTCTGAGACTTCTAACTGAGTTGCATGCCGTTTGGATTGATAACTTTAAACTGTTTGTAGTAATGTGTGAAGTGAGTCAAAATTCAGGTCTAATGGGACAAAAAAACACGTACACTTCTTTCTGTATGTTAGTTTGGTTGCCTATCGTAATACGGCAGTGCAAATAAAAAATAAACTTAACTGCCATGAAACTAGAACCTGACTTCAATTCTGGAAGTACATCCTATACGTTAATGGTGATATTTTTTGAGAGATCGACTTAGAATTTTTTTTCATTTTTTAATAAAACTCTCCTCGACTTTTCTGGGTTACAAAACGAGAATATTCTCGAACTTGAGTTTATTTCTGATACACCATGTCGAAGGTTATCTATTTTTGGAAGACAGATTCCAGTTTCGAGAATTGTTCTTTTTATTAAACGCTCTTTTATCAAGTAGCGTCTTCAGACTGAATACCTATGCTTATATAGAAGATTTTTTTAATTTTTCAAATTACATTCGATTATGTCCAGTAATCTAACGAGAGAAACGAACAATATACCTACATTCAACATTACAATTATTTCGTCAATACATTTTAAAACCTTCTCCAATAAAATTAATTCTTTTGATTTTTTTTTTCAAGTACCTACCTATTATTTTGAAAAACAATTTTGCAAGAAACTGATCGTAATGTACTTTAGTTTCCTTTAAGAATTGCTGGTAAGTGACAACGTCGTGCAGGAAGAGCAAAGGAAATTAAGAGTGGGATATGAATAAAAACAGAGGACAATGAATTAACGTTGTTGTTTACAAGGTCAAGTTCATTAATTTTCTTCTCTCGAAATTTATGACGTAATTTAATGTTGAAAATGCACTGCGTATACGTTGGATTCACGCCAAACTGCAGGTGGTTTTTTATTTTTCTTTTGTAAAAATCTTCACGTTATATGCAACGTATGGTCGTATGGGTGTTCAAGAAAATTCAAAGGTTTATACGTATAATATTATAATTAAATCTTCTTCAAATCATAGTAGCGTTCATTTTTGCGCAATTTCTCTGATAGTTACGAATAAGAATAAATAAAATGTGTCGTGGGGGAGATCTACTATAATTTGGAAACTGTTGGTACTCATCGAAGTGCGAAAAAAAAAAGTTCCTCATAAACACACGAGTTACAGACTCTCAAAGTTTCGATTGATTTTTTCATGTTAAAATCAAATTAGAAAATTTTAAAAATTATTCAAATTTAATTTCTGGTGATGAAATCTCGTTGAACTCAGTGAGTATATTGAAAAAGGTTCTTTTCACCAACTCCCTAGCATCAATACTCAGTTTCCACGTCAAATATACACGGCTGCATGATGCGTTGCCTACTGCAACTCCAGTAAGGCAATTTAATCAGAACACATTCAACTCCGTTAGTATTGAAGATAGACAGTCGGTCAAATGAATCTTTTTTAATGTACTCGATGAGTACAACAAGTTACCAACATCAAAAATTTAATTTGAACAGTTTTTTGAACTTACTTCTTTAATTTTAGTATGGTAAATTAATCGACAGCCTTTACCGAGTGTATTTACAAGTAACTTTTTTTTATATGTTGACCAATACCAATAGTTTCCAAATTATGGTGGCCCCTCCCGAGACAAATTATATTTGTTCTTTTTGATTACTTCGGGAGAAATTACGTAAAAATATTGGAGGCATTTGGAAAAGTAAAAAAACACCTTTGTGATAAAAATTATCAAATTCCTTCCGACCAAAAATTGAACGAAAAATATTTTTCGAGCAAAATTTAAAGATAAATAAACTAGAGAGGACAGAATTTCCTTTCTTTTTCTGAAAACTATTTTCTTCCTTCGGTGATCGATGTTGACTCAAATTATTTGTGTAGAGTATCTACACGTAAAGAAACAGAATAATACCTCCCGCTGTGCAGTGTATTGGAGGGCGCCGCTGCGCCTTGAATATGCGGAGAGATGCTTCCCGACTAACACAATGAGCCGGAAATGACGGAGCTGTGGTGTTTTTTAAGCACTCTTTTAGGTTACCCATAATTATGAGAATAATGAGAATATGGCATTCTGACTTGGATATATTTTATCAAAAAAGTACAAAACAGAGAACCGATGGTTTTGTAGCCTAAGAATTTCGAAAGTAGGTGTTACAATTATGAAACTGTTGTGCAAAATCCAAATATGGGTACTTTAACTATAGCATTTTCTTCACTGATACTGATCTGCACGAAAATTAAGAACCTGGGAATTTTATCACATTAGCATGCAATCTTTACTCATTTATAACTTATGAAAGTCAAAAATTTGTTCAAGCGTATATAGGTATTATAATTAACGATTCTTAAAATAAATATTCTCCATTATATTTTAATAAATTTTTATCGGATTGCATTCTACATTAATTTCGAATAAATTCATCGAAAAACTGTGCTGAAATGATAGCCACGTTCACAGTTTCTCACACGTTCGAAGTAAATAAATATTATTTAATCCTGGTGTATAATTACATGCTTTTAGAATAAATAATATATTCGTACAAATAGTTTATGATTTTTTTCTGTCCCACATACACCCATTCGCATCATCATTTCGTTTTCAATTTCAACATAAAAGTATAGCCTCTAGCATCCAGTGTTAAAATAAGGTTACTCATTCATTTTGCAGTTGTCGGTGTTCATTTTTCTTAAGCTGTAGTCGATGAAGAATACTATCAACGTTCTGCAAAAATACGTCGCTTCTCTGAATAGAATATAATTAAATTATAACGTATTATAAAAATGTAAAATGTTGGGAAATATTTAACCTGAAAAAAACATAAAAATGAAGTCCTTAGATATTTTATGATGAAAACCATAAAAAACGTATTTAACTAGACGTAATCCAACCAAGATACTCAAACGTGAGATGATTTTTCAAAATGTTGTTGGTTGTAAAAAAAACGATTTTAATTTGTTTTCAATGAAATGATTCATGCTAAAAAGAGCATTAAGATGACTGAAAAATCTGATGTTAGCAAAAACTGCAATATTAAGCTGAATACTCTAGGTTTTGTGGTGTGCGAAAGTCTAAATAGAAGTGCATACACAGTGGAAGCAAGGTTTCAGGAAACGGATCAAGAGAAACAGATTTTTATGACAAACTTCATTTCACTGTGAGATAGATGAACTGAGAAAGGAAATCAAATGCCCATGACTTACTTCACACATACTTCACTTTAATTAGGTTTAAAGAAATTATCACATTCTACAGTTTATCATTATAATCAGAGATTCAATATCTATAACTTTAGGGTGTGGAACACATGTAAACAGAAGAATGTGAGGATTTAAATTAGGAAAGACGAACATTATGCACATTATCAAATTTAAGATGGAGGTGCCAACCTAAACTGGAAGAGTGTAGGAACTACAAGTCTGACCATATCATCGAAGACAAATTTCAGGTAGGTATTTAAATCAAAAGAAAAAAATTACTTTATTTTAAAAGTGAGAGAATAAAATATTCACGAATGAAGAAGAAAAAAAAAAAGAAGAAATCATGTTGAATGCTTGACATGAAAATCAAAAGTGGTATAAGGTGCTGACAAAAGTCAGGAGTTAAGTAGATGAAAAGATGGTGGTTGAAACTTAGATTGCTAGCCAGTAATAAGCAGCTCCGTCTATAATTCTAGAAAAAGAAAAGAAGAAAAGAAAGGAAAAGAAACAGGAAAGTTTTTCTGATTTTTCAAAATTTACAATACCTAATTTTAAAATTTAATGTCAGGAGAATTCTGAATCTGTCAATTTAGATTTTGGACTGAGCTGTAGGTACATGTGAGTTTAACTGGGTGAAAGCAAGAAAGTTTGTTTTTCAAGTTTTCACCACATTCACTCGGTTTCTGCACCAGCCTCCCTTTTTCTCCTCTCAAGAAGTTGTTCAAGCGTAAAAAAAAAAAAATATAGCTGCCTGACTGGTTAACTAATTACTCCAATCAAATGTCAGCCTACTACTTTTGACCTGACCAAGAAGTCAGCTAAGTACAAACTAATCAGTCCTTAAGTTGAGCTCTTAATGTGACTACCAAATATTTTACTTAATTATGGTCTATACTGATTTGCTCATTATTTCTGTACTATTTTGTCGTAAGTACAGTTTTATTTGTTCTTGTTTTTGACTTTTTTGTCGTAATCATTTTGTTGTAGAGAAGCTCTACTTGATATGAAAAACTTGGTATTTAAAATCAGGAACATAGTTAGGCGGTAGAGGGGGCAGATTGCGTTTCTAGGATATTGGAAAGTTTGATTTTTCCGCTCATCAGTTGGACAGTTGGCAAATCATGGAAGTTGATGGCATTTTTCTTTTTTCTCTTTTTTAGTGACTATTTCACAATTTTCAGCTGTTAGAAATTTCAAAAATATCAATAGAAAAAAAAACTTTTCCCATTTCCCTTTGTAAAAATTACTTCATGTGCTTAATGCATTGGTTTGTTTTCTGTAACATTGTATTACCTATCTCAATAAGGGATGCAACGTCCTAAGTAGTTTCTTGTAAGGGTTTTCAACCAGCGGGGATTAAAATGACTCAATTTCTTCGTAGGTCAAACTTCAAGAATGCAGAATTACTGATAGCTGAAATTATGATTTAGATGCATACTGTTCAAACAAAATCTACGAAATTTTAGGCTATGTGAATGTGAACTCTGGGCAGCTATTTTAAGCTTTTTTAACTTTATTTTTGTAAATTATTATTTTGACTTGGTTTTCTCATAATACTATGGTGTGTCCTATGTATCAAGATTATTCAAGATTGACAGTTGTGAAGAAAATGTGTAGTCAACTTGATTTTGTTAATGTGGTAAGCTCTCATCTCTGTTGGAATACCGCAGAAGTATAAGTTGAAGATTTTCAAATTTCTTGAGTAGGACTGTTTCTGAAATTATTTATTTCAGTTTCAATTTCAGATTTTTTGTGTTAAAAAAAAGCGCGCTTCAGTGCCTGCTGGATGGACTGGAACATCTAACGTGGTACACATTTTATTTGCTACCACATCTTCACCTTATATGAAAAAAATACTATCCCCTCAAAATGAAAAATCATTTTTTTTCTCTCTCTCTTTGTCTCTTTCTCTCTCTCTCACTCTGTAGTGAAAATAAAAAATAGGTACCACATCAAAAAATCTCGTATAAATGAAAGAATGATATTATAATCATAAGAGAAAAAATTCGCCTTAAGCTATAACTTAAAATACTTAAAAACAATAAAAAATAAATTTTTATGATTTGAAATAAAGCAAAAACGTGAAGAAAACCTGAAGAATAAAAAATTTACCTGAATTTATTCTCTAAAAACTTCTTTTAACATGATATTATTAAGTTGCACTGTATTATCTATAGAATCTAGAATAGTAATAAATTGAATCAGTCTTAAATTTTTAAGAAATTACCACAGTTTAGAGGAATTTTCATTTTCCAACATTTAGGGTTAAACTCGATAAAAAAATCTGGTACCTATGAATTAACTTTTATTTTGGTGCGTTTTGTTACTCCACCTCATCATCATTATGTATAACAAAAATGCCATCATAGTTGCCGAATCACATTATTACAGGATAAAAAATACAACATCAAGCCAGGAATATTGTAAAAATTTAATTATGAACAAATTAAAAATATGATATTGATATTTTCCGTTACTTGGAGAGTAATGAAATTAATCGGAGTGAAAAATTTCAAAAGAAAATCTTAAAAATGTCAATATTAATCTTACCATAAAAATAGTTCAGTAATTAGAAAATTAATATCAGTATTCGCGTACAGCGGAAATTGTAGTAAATTTCTTTTCTATAGGTCCAGTTCTCACAACATACTGCTACAATCTAACCATAGATAATGAAATACCAAAGTGAGACAAGAAGAGGTGATTTGAAGTCAATATTTTCTTAATATTAGATGCGTTATAACTGAAAATTGATTACGTTTTGTTTAGTGAATTAAGAGCTGATCTTTTTTTTATTCAACTATGTATTATTTCAATAAAATCAATATTAAGAAGATAAAAGTGAAAAACTGAATTTGTGGGATTAATTATTTTTCAGTCATTTATTGCGATGACAAGCTATTTTTTAAGGTTTTTTCGGTAATTTAATAACAATTATGTCGAATGAACGTCAATTCTTTATGATTAACCTATTGAACGACTGAAAATTCTTCGAAAAACAGTTATCAAAATATTCGCCATACGCAATGGTCAAGTAATGTCTGACAAATGTCCACAGGCACGCTGGCTGCTCGATAGTATTATTTTTATTTCATCCCATTTATTATTAAAATTCTTCAGTGTAATACCGGCAATAAGGAAATTTTACTTCGTAGGTATATATGTCTGGTTAACTTAAAATAAATAAATTAGGTATATAGAATTAAACTCGGGGTTCACCCATGTATTCTTTTTCGAAGTATGTACCTGCTATTTAATCTCTTTTTTTAAACAAAACAATGGAGTACCTGCCCACTCTTCATTTTGGTCCAAAATCGTCAATACGCTCCAATTTTTTTCCTCATACCACATACCTACTCACCGAATTTCCCCTAAAATTAACTTATTCTTTTATATTTGCCTAACTTAAACTAAGTAACGTACTCGAAAAATTTCACAATAAAATCAGTGACTATTTATTTTATTTTATTTTTTGTTAATTTGTGGTCAGTTAATCGTTTATTACTTTCGCGGATAAAAAATCTGCAAACCCTGATTACACTCTATGCTTATTTTCAAATTTCAAGACGATACTCCTACACATTCAAAGTACGCAACTTATTTGACAAAGTACCTTTCGAAAAAATGAACGCAACAAGCGCTACAGTTATTTGATCAATGATTAAATTAATACAAATGGATATTGAGAAGTTATGGTACAAATTAATTAAAGGAAAAAGATGTTCGTTCATTGTATATTTTTTTTAAATTAAATTTAATTCATTTATAAGAAATGTGAAATTGAATAATTAATATACTCATAATAATAATAATAATAATAATAATAATAATAATAATAATAATAATTATAATAATTATATCAGTAAAATATACTCATAATAATAATAATAATAATAATAATAATTATAATAATTATATCAGTAAAGTTAGTACCTATTATGACGTGTGTAAAAAAATAAATAACTTGTTTCCTTTTTAGTTTTTTTTGTTTTTTTGCTTTTATTTTATTTTAATTTTTTCGGAAGGAAAGAAAATTAATGTTAAAAAAAATCAACTTGTAAGCCTCAATTTTCAATCTTTGAAAAGAAAAGAATTTTGAATTCTGAATTCTAACGCAATTATTCAACAGTCATAAAATATGAAAATTGTATTCTCTGTTTTCACTCAAAACAACTTCTTTTCTCCAGGCATAACCTCAACCCAGAATTTTTTACACGAAATACTTGCTCGAATTTTCCGTTTTAATAAGGTACGTCAAAATTTTCGTTTTCAACAATCCAACTTCCTCGAATTCAGATATCTATTGGATCATTTTCCTTCAAATATTACGTTTCTCTGGGATGATAAGAAAATTACTCTATCAACTCAAAAATCCAAGTGATATGATTGCTAAAAACAGGCGATAAACAAAATTAATTAGAATCAGCTGATCGACAATTCTCGCAGGTAGGTACCTCTTTGAACAAAAATTAAAAACAATCTAAACAAAAAAACAAAAAAAAAAAACTAGCGAATTATTTTGCCTATTTTCGTCAATGATTTGGAAAACAAACCTGAATTCCAACTTTTCAAATACTCGAAAAACTTTCAAAAAACTATCGATTATTATCGATATCTGACAAACATATTGATCAGATCTGCTTCTATATGAGAACTATCTGTCGTGAAAATTTCAACCTTATTCGTTTTGTAGTTTTCTTAAAACCGTTAACATAAATTTAGACGATACACACATACATACACACATAGATGCACACATACATGTAAATATATTATACATAAGAAAAAATTATATTAAAATGGGAAAATAGTACCAATCGTTTTCTTTTCTCATGGAACGAATAATTTTTATAGTCCTCACTCCTAATCCTTTTATGAGGTCAATTTTAATACCCCGTTTGGTAATAAACTGTGTACCTAATAATCATATAGGCTTTAAAACTCAACGAGTATAACAAAAAAGTTTAAGATTTCATATCATCGCACGGTAATCAGTCAAATGTGACCTCAAGAACAGTTAACTGAAGAACCAGCTTAATGATAACAATATGCTTTTTTAGCTATGATTAAATTTTCAAGCGTCTCCTAATGAGAATCGGACTCATCGAAGATAACGTATTGGTGAAAGCAGTGAACAGGAAAATCAATCCCTCCAGAAGATTTTTTTGTCAACAAGATTTCGCGATAATAGTTTTTCATTTTATGACAAATAATGACGACTGGCATAAAAATTAGAAATTAACAAAAATTTTCTCCAGTTTTCTCTTTTGGGAATGGGGGTGAAGGCAAGAGCATATTCGTCCCAAATTCCAAAATCAAGAGTATGAAAATTTTAAAAATACAGAAAAATTGTTCAAAAATTTTTTCTTATCGCGTTGCTTGCACCATAGGGAAGATTTTTTATATAAAAACATATATTATTTTCCTGTTGATTCCTATTAGTGAATATCGATATTAGTTTTTCGATTCATAAAATTCTGAGTAAAATGAGTTTCAAATAGGTTAGGCATTTTTTTTTTTTATACATTTGACATTTTTAAGGCATATCAGCGCATATTTGGCCGATTTTCCCGTTTTTACTGCAGATTTTTCTAAATAGCCGAAAATCATTCGAAAAGTAGGAAAATTTCCGATTTTTTTTTCTAAATATTTCTGAAAATTTTTAAAAAAAAAAAAAAGTTTTTTGGGTTTACTATTTTGTCTAGCGAAACATGATATTTCGAAGAAAACTTTTGGCATATTTTGGCTTTTTCGCAGAATGTTTATGCATATTTTCACAATTTTAACCGCATATTTTATACATTTAATGCATTTTGTACTCATATTTTACTGTTTTTAATGCATAAAAAAACTTTTCTTAGCACTGACGGACTTCACTGCTTACAGATACTTCAGATGACACCATCCAAATTTTTCTCCGAATCGGCAGATTGGGCTAAGGAAAAAGGTGAAGAAAGGGAGAATTTTTTCACATCTCATTTCTTCCCTTAAGAAAATTGTTGCTACGCCACTAATTGAAAGTATTTTATTCGAAACTGCTGATCGATATATTACAATCATATATGTATGTATACGTTTAGAAATATTTTTGTGGTATTTAACGCCTGACAGCATTGGTGTATGCAAAAACACGTACATTTCTTGGAGATAAATAGTCGACGTAACCAATTGTGGGCAAAATTAATGAAGAATAGATTACGTATACGTTCAACTTATCCATATACGTAATAATTACGTATTACAACGTGGCCAAACTTCTATTTAATGACGAAAACGAGAATAAAACTATGTTTTACCCTTTATTCATCGAGAATCTCTTAATTAATTACTCGAAGAATACATTTATAATTATGTAATTACCTGTTCCAACCAAAAATGAAGCAATTTAGAAATACAGCCAGAATAAGAAATAACAATAATAATTCCATGAGAGAGGAAAACTTAAGACTAATAAAAGGAGGTTTATGAAGACGATTAAGCCATTTCATGCCACACGAAATGATTCTCACGGAAAAATATATTTTTATGCATGTCTGAAATTGTAAACCATAAATCTTCAGCCATTTATACAGGTGAAAATTATGCATGCCATATACTTTTAACCGAGTTCAAAAATAAGTGGAGGTTATCTATTCGGGAGTGTATTGGTACAATATGTTGTTCATGTTTTTCTTTCGTTTTATTTACGTTTGTTCCAGCATAAATTATTCTCAATCGGAGCCCAGATTTTGATGAAGTTTTTTCCAAATAATCGAGCGTGGTTTTAAGATGGTCCTATATTACTTTTTTTCAGAATTGATGGGATAGTTCTTGAATTACCTTTAAAAAACTTCGTGTTTTAGACCAACATTTTTACTAATGCCAATGTAAAATGAAACAAAAAAATTTTTTTCGTTCAAAAAATCGAACCAATTTAAAAAAAAATAAGTTATCTACTTTAAACGTCAATTTTTGAAAATACACTTTTATAAGACGTGTGAAACTTCTCCCACCACCGTCCCTTGTCCGAAACTCTGAAATAAACCTAAAAACAAAAAAAAGTTGGAGATATTTAATATAAGTAGTAAATAATACTTGACCTGTAGTACACAAACCCTATTTTAGCGCTCCTAGACGTTAGTACAAGAACTACGTCACATTCTATCCCGCAGGGTCGGGCAGGATTCGAATCCGTTTGGAATCGAATCCGGATCTGATCCATAAAATCTTGGATTCAGATTTCTTAATTGATTTGATTCCAAAATTTTTTTCTGTGTTATCATCAAATTATGATATCATTTTTATTATTTGATTGAGTTTGACTGTTGGACTTGGCGAAATATTTCTAAAATTTTAACGAAATCTTAGAAAAGTGAAAGTAAAATGTTATAATAAGTCCATCAAATTTTCAATACCGTAATATAATAATAAATCTTTAAATCTGCCTCCTAAGTCCTAAGTAAAATATTTGTGATATTTAGCAAATGGATTCGATGAAGGATTCGAAAAATTTTAAATACCAATCCTTTTTAAACCCTAGAATTCGAATTCGTGATTCGAATCATTTTTTCCCAGATTTTTCCCGACGCTGCGGTCTCATTAGTGATTACAATATAAGCGTATAAAAATGAATAAAAATTTGATCCAAAGAGAAAAATAACCCTTTGTTATGCACCACTCTGTAGGTATCAAATCCTTTCCATCTCCTTTTTTGGATAAGCTGAAGCATTTAAATAATATATACAATATACTTTACCACAAAAAGATAGCTGCCTATATATTTGGCTATACCCATACTTGTCAATCATACAAAAAATTGCTAGCTACTGGCCACCATTTCGGAACTTCTACCTATTGTTTTTCCATATTTTCCTTACTCTGTTGAATTTATGCAAACAAGGATAAAATAATGCAAAAAGAATAAGCTCTCAAAAAATGGCAAACACTCGCAAATTCCGAATAATCACATTTTAATTCACTTTTGTCAAATTATAAAATGTATAAACTCCAGAAATCCCTGGAAATTCTCATGCTCTTATAGTTTCTCGAAATTCTTGTAATTAAATCAATCTAAACTTGACAGCCTTGATTACCCCCCAAAAAGGCTCCATCACTTCACCGATTATAAGTCTTTCATTTTGACGTTGAATTGGTAATGCCATTTCCACCTTAAAATTACTTTTAAATGGACTATATTCGAGTCATCATCTAATTCTAATTCTCTAAATTGAAAAACATACTAATTTTTCTCTTAAAGCTAAAAGACAAAATATTTTATATAAATTAATTTAATCTTAAAAAGACAGTAAATGTCAATATTATTACGAATATAAATTTGTTTTTGCAACACCTGTGAGTAAAGTAGATGATTATACGCATGCAACCTGACTGTAAACAAAGCAGACAATTTTAAAACAATGCATAACGTGAATTCTTTATGCGTCATTTTTTACGTTATGTACCATCTTGTTTGCATACATCACTTTATGCTATGGCTTGTGCGCATGTGGTATTTTATACAAAATTCACATTTCATTCGTCGTATTCAAATTTGTTTCCTTTTTTGGGGGCGAAGTGTTGCGGAAAATAGTGTATGACACGTGTGTATACGTATATATAGTAGACAACTGATACTCGTGGGACTTGAATCACACGCCTTTGGCTCATGCTGAAAAAATCACACTCGTGTCAAAATCACCTACTTTACGCCCTAGTATCAGAAATAACAAACTATTTCAATCGTGAAAGTTCATATTACAGCAGACGTGGGGAATCAAACTGGCAACCTACAGGTTGAAAATAGTGGCGGTGCTACCACACGGCTATGACGCAATCAATAGCCGATGAAGTTGCGGGTGTTTATATTCACATCCCCACAACCACTCCTCCCAATGCTATGGCTGCAGTTGCAGTATGACAGCACACAGAAGGTAGAATAGGCTGCTGCTACATGGGGAAACCCGCAAACCCACAATGCAGGCTTACGCCATTATGGCTCAATGCCACTCTGCAGAGAGGAGTGCATAAACAAACGAGAGATGTGATTTGATGAGCTTCACATCACATCGGGGTCATCATTTCTGTAGGTTGCTGGTGTGATGATTCAAACAGGCAACCTACAGGTTGAAAATAGTAACGATGCTACAACATGGCTACGATGCTGCCCATAATTGATGAAAGTGCGAGCGTTTATGTTTACGTCCCCACACTTACTTTTGATTTATCGTTTTTGGAATTAATTAATTAATTTAAATCTTCCGATTTAACTCATTTCAGTTGAACATATTTTTTGATTAAAACAAATAAATGACAACATTTTAAGGCTAGTCACCTGCTAGGCATGTGAAATCTTTAAAAGTTTTTCCAGTAACATCTACTGGAATTATAATGAGTTGAAAATGTGGTTAAATAAAGAATTAAATAACTGTAAAAAAAAAAAGGAATAAAAATGTGCTGAAAAGACAAAAATAACCTTTTTGAAACTTCTCCAGCAATATCTAGAAACTGGAATCATTGAAGTATAAGCGCTAATCGTAAAGTTTTGTCATAAAATCAGATAGAATTGAGTGACCTACATGATAAAGGAAAAGAGAGCCTATTTCAATGATTCTAGTCCCTAAACCTTGCTGGAGAAATTAAAACAAAGTTTTTTCTCTCTTTTTAGCGCATTTCTACTTTTTTTTTTGTTTATTGATTTTTCTACAATGTTGGCAAAATATGAAATAAAATATACATTTTTATTTGTGATTCTAATTTCGAATTTAATTTGGAGTGCGTGCTAACAGAAAATGTGAGTATTCGTTCAATGAGAGAAATAATATATAGAGAAAATTTTCTGCTATTCAATGTGCAAGAAAATTAAAATGAGGGAAAAAAAAATTTTATTCAGCAGTTTATGGCATTAAAAAATAAGTAGGTCTAGAAGAGATTGTTTTGGACAGCCTACCAATAAAAAACAGGTGATATGTCCGTCAATCTAGCAGTTTTTCTTCACACATTCGTACCTATCTCCGAGGAATTTTGGTTTTTTTCAAGCCAATAAATTAAGGCTAGAAAAATTCAATAAGATTGACGTAACAAATAGAACCTTGAAATAATTTTCACAGTTGAATATATTTTACGTAAAATTTCACAAATATTCACTACCAATTAACTAGGTAAAAACAAAAGAGCTTTTTTCTTCTCCTTTATTTATTTATTTATTTTTTTTTTTTAATTCTTTAATCTCCTTTCCTTCTTCGCATAATCCCAAAGAGTCATGTTAATGCATGAGCAAAAAAAACAAAGTAAAAAAAAAAAAAAAAGACGAAAAAAGACAAACATTTAGAGGGAGGAAAGAAAAAGGAAAAAAAGTGAAACAGGTTTAGGATGAAAGAATGCATTTTGTTAAAAATGCAGAGTAAATAAAAAGAAAATCGGTGTAAGAAACGAATAAAAAGGAACTCTGTTGGTTTTCAGTAGTATGGATTCATAATATATAGGTAATGTTTATTCAATATTCTGCAGCTCCAGCAGCATCGTTGTGGAATGTTTCCTATTTATTATTTTATTTGCTATTTTTTTTATTTTTTTTTTATTTTTTGCAACAGTCACAGCAGCAAACAGTTCGTGGCCGTTGTAAAATATATCGTGCATTTTGACAGTCGTCCAACTGTCAGTTATGGGATAAACTAAAGAGCTTCTGTTTTCTTTTGCCGATTTCACTGCATTCGTTCGTTACTTTTTTTCTTTTTTTGCTCATTCTTTTTGCTTTTCTTTCTTTTTTTTTTCCATCTCTTTTACTCCCTTCTCACTCTTTTTTTTTTTCTTCAAGTTTTTCTTTACGAACAACGATTAAATCGCAAATATTTTATCATAAATTCTACGCATACTGGATACGTTTTTTTCTTTCGTGGGCAATCTTTTACATCGATAATAGATATCTTAACGCATTTAGAAAAATTAAAAATATTAGCATTGTATTCGCATAAAAAGCAGCAGTACAAAATTTTTTACTAAAAAAGATTATATAGTTACAATAATCCGATATTGAAGAATTGGTATTTGATTCCTAAAAGTTCAATTCACGACAAATAAAGTAAAATTAGGAGAAGAAAAATTCGAAATTCTCAAAACCCGGACACAATTTCCCACTTCATGGTCTTAATATTGATACAACATCAACAGGTTGCATATTTTTCAATTTTAAGAAGTTTTTGAAATACCATTCATAAAAAAAACAACTCTTGCCTATCACAACATGGCAGGACAAAGCAGGTTTAAAAAAAAAACGCTTTTGAAATAATAGAAAAACACTAAAGCCTGAACTGATTGTACTTCCTAAACTAAAGCAGACTTACCATTACGGTCTATACCTACCTTCTAATTATATTCTAAATACAGTCCAAGTACCCTCGAAATACAGTCCAAATATGTTCAAATGCTAACCAAATATTGCTTAAATACAGTTTAAATGCTATCTGTGGAAACTGCCGCATCTTGTTCATAGATGAAATATATTTGCCAGATATAATCGGTGGAGAAATGGCCATGTGATTAAGATCACCGCTTTTAGCTGGCAAATAACATATAGTATGCTGGTTCAAATCCTCGAGCCGACAGTCCCACATTTGGTGACCCTCAACATGCGCTGGATATTCATGCACCTTAGCAGTTTGCGGTAGAACTTATCACTGTCCTTCCCTCTACAAGTTTCCGATAGATAGTGCCTGGTATTTTTGAAGTTGTGACCATACAGGTAGTGTAGATCTGTGTGTCTAAAGTGTGGAGTTGTAGGAAGCATACTATTTATATTCAACCTCCTACAGCATCTCACAATACACTATATATTGTTAGACTTCTCCGAGTATCTCTAAAGGGGAGTGTGTGGGAACTGCTACACCTTGTCCATAGATAAAATATATTTACCAGTTACAGCCGATGATGGAATGGCTGCGTGATTAAGTTCGCCCCTTTTAGCTGGAAAATGACATGAAAAATGCGGGTTTGAATCATCAAGCTATAAGTCAAACACTATCTGTGGCAACGGGTGATCGTAGACGGACAAGTGTACGAAACACTCGTCAATCACCTAGTGGGCCTGTGGATTAAACTTCACAAACTACCTTTTTGCGCTCACGGCTATGTATTTCATTTGCATAGCTAAATTGAATACTGAGCCAGGCTCACACACACTTCAACCAAAGAACACGCTTTGCCTACTCTGGTGTTTGTGTGGTGTGTATTATTCTACACACACACCCACACTATCCAAATTTTGTTATATTATGTTGTCAAAATATATTTTGACAGTATTTTGAAATTATTCCAAAATGTATCACAATAGTGCCTATTTGGATCATATTTCAACTGTATTTTGACCATATTTATACAACTATTTAGTTTTCAAATGCAATTTGTAATGCATTTTGATAGTACCTATTTGGGACATATTTGAGCATTATTATTTATACAGTATTCGCATATTATTTAGACTGTATTTAGAAAGTATTTTGACAGCAATATTATTTTGACACTATTTTGACACTATTCTGACAGAATTTGAAAACTGCGTCTGCAGGGTATTCTAATAGAGTTTAAACATCATTAGGATTGTAGGTATTTGGAAAGTATTCAGAATAGATTTTGATAGCATTTGGACAGTATTAGGAATGTACTTTGACAGAATTTTGACTGCATCTGAACAGTAGTTGGACTGTATTTAGGGGGTATTTGCAGTGACATAACTGAAAATTTTGGGCTCCCTTGCAAAACTTTTTGGGGCCACATCTTTTTACTGTTCTTTTTCAGCTTATTGTTTTGTGACACTAACCGTAACTCCTTTTGGCACAGCCCCGGTACACTGTTGGGTTTTCTGACCATCCATCACGTCACTGGGAATTTGGATTGTATTTACAATTTAGAATGTAATTATTTGAGCTTATATACGCAGTATTTTGAACGTATTTAAATACTGTAGGTATTTGCCGAGTATTTACGAAGCATTGAACAGCATTTACCAGCATTGCACAGTATTTGAACAGCATCTGAACAGCATTTTAACTACATTTCGGTTAAAATTTTGGATGTTTGAATAGTATTTTGACAGTATTTTGACGGCATTTAAGCAGTCTGCTCAAAAGTGTTAATGAATACATTGATTAATTTCTATTTGTAATAAACTTGAAAATATAGACGTGGTAGAGGGAAATAAGGTAAAGTATATGGAGTTATCTTTCACTTTCAGAAGTTCAAAAAGGAGAATAGGTAATAATTTTTCCAATTTCCATGAAAAACCAACATATAAACAAATTATTCAAAATTTTGATAACCTTCAGAATTCAGAATAGTTAATTGCATTGATAAGATAATCAGATGAAATCTTTTTTTTTCCTTCAAACATGAATCAGTGTTTTTGAAAACTTTGAAAATAATTAATATAAAACTTTAGCATGGGACATACAAAACTTCTTCAAAATATTATTTTGAAATATGCTTACGAAGATTCTTAAGTAGTCTCAGTATTACAAATTCAACAAAACTATGTCTGTACATCGCCTCATTGCTCCACTAAAAAACATAAACTAATACATGATTGGTAGGCAAACACATGGAAAGTATATGTTCCAAAACACAAAAATTACCAAAAAACCTTTTTTCGCTTACTTTGGTGGTTTTAAGTGTTCAGGCGGTACGGGGATTTGAACCCGTACTAGCCAAACACCTAAAATCCCCTTTGTTCACCGCCACCAAAAGCCAGCACCGTATACACTCGGCCACGATGCCGGGTGACGGTGTCCGAGGGAGAAACGGTAATTAGCCGATGTAGTGTGGTTGCCGCCACACCACTCCCCCCCCCCAGTATAGTGGAGCGTGATACAACAACCAGTATGGAGGTGCCTTGCGGGTAGGGATGTAAGCCGGCACATGGTGATGCCCGCCCTCATCACCGCACTGTGGCGCACACCCTACAGCGCCGTCACATACCAGCATCGGTGGTGTGACGTACCACCACAGCTACCAGTTTTTGTACGTGTCCGAGAGATGGCGTGCATTACTATCCCCCGTATCACGTCGAGGTCACCTCTTTAGGTGTTCAGGCGGTATGGGGATTTGAACCCATACCGGCCAAACACCTAAAATCCCCCTTGTTCACCGCCACCAAAAGCCAGCACCGTATACACTCGGCCACGATGCCAGGTGACGGTGTCCGAGGGAGAAACGGTAATTAGCCGATGTAGTGTGGTCGCCGCCACACCGGTGAAATTGTTTTTTCTATTAAATTTGTAGCCTCACTTCTCACCAATTAAATTCTGCACAACCCTACTACATTATGTTTTGAATTTATTGAAAAACTACTATCAATATATTAACAAAATTTTCATCCCCCATTAAAAAACCCTATCCACGCCACTGCCTCCAATAACTATCGGCAAATTTGTAGAACCCATCAGAATACATGCAATATTTTCAAATGTAAATAATGAATGCAAGTGCTAAGTATTTCCCAAAATAATGTATCGATAGTATGATAGTTTCCATAGAAGTATTGATAGTATCGATTCTGTATGCATACCTTAAAATTGAAGGAAATTTGAAATGAGACCAACCCAGACAAAGCCTAAATTTGTAATCATAGGATTTGTAGGGTTTATGTTCTGGAAGAAGGTTAAGGTCTCACCCCTCCAGCATAGTCAAGAAAGAAGTAAAGCTATAACAGAAATTTTTCAATATGTGTCTAAATTTTTTTAGAATTGTTGCCTAACATTCCATAAAATTGGAGGTTTTTTTTCAATTTATTCAGTATATCGATACAATATGGAAATACCTGAAAAGAGTATCGATACTTGCGATAACTGACAGGTATCGATACTATCGATTTTTTTTTTTGGCACCACTAAATGAAAATTCATATTAAGTTACTATGGTAAAAGCACACAGTAGGTAATCAGATAACTGGAATAAAAGGTGTACTTTCAAATTATCTGTTGTTTTTACGTCCCTGATATTGATTTATTTAATTTTTTCTTTATTTTCCTTAAATTAATTGTCAACACTTACAGACACGTACCTACATTAGAAAATATTATTAAATTTTTTTGTAAAATCCTCCATTCACTGTGACACAGGAAAAAAAAATCTAGCATCAGCTACCGTATTATTCGGCTAAATTATCTCAACATCATGTGGTATGCCAGGGGGGCCTACTGAGGACCCGCTACCCAACAGCTCGCACAATATTGTTTTTTAAAACCCACGGCCACGGCTGAAAAACACGAGCCATGTCCCACTTGCAAAGGGAGGCAACTTCAAAATGTTGCCCCCCGACCGGCTCAGCCTACCAGAGTTCGTGGACCCGATGTCAGCGTGGAACGATAATATTTTTAAATCTGCATACCTTGGAAATCCGTAAAATTACTCACATGCTGCTATTCTGCTCTAGATACCAATCAGGAACCACATCACCGAATTATTGCCCAATGCCTTTTTAAATAATTAACACATTTTCAGAAACATCGATTATAATGACCAAAGAAAAAAAATATAAAGGTACAAAAACGTGTTGCTCCGAGAGCATCAGAAAACGAAGTAAGAATTTTTAAGTAAGATTTCCCTTCGAGATTTTAAAAAGAAAAATATATTACATATAGAATACTATAGAAAATTCGGCGAGAGAGAAAAAAGAGAAGGAGACAATATGAGTACCGGGTTTAAAGATAAGAGACATATAAGCGAAATGAAAAGAGCTGAGAGATGAAACATGAATCGATCATGTAAGGTTTTGAATGTCGTGAAAATAGTGCAAAAGTGATTGAAACATGACGTGAATGACCGTGGTAGAATAGAGAAAAAAAGAGATATATGTGGAAGAGAGACAGAGATGTGATAAGAAAGATGTACAAGAGTGAAAATGAAATGAATAAACCTCGGTCCTATTAAAAATGAGAAAAATAATTTATTTAAAAATTGGCCGAAATAAAAGTTATGAATTCCAAAAAAAGGGGGTGGTAGCCTCATGCGTCAATCATGAGCTAAAAATGAAATATTTCAAAGAAAAAAGTATGTTAAGAACTTAGATGCCAAATTTTCTCACGCTTTTCTATCTTATAAATGTACTTAAAGCAAATATCAATTATACAGTACCTATAGGTATTACCAAGTGCCTAACAAAAAATTTTGTTTTCTTACTTTTACAAAGAAAAGCAAACACCTCAAAACTCAACAATCCGTGACCAAATTTATTGAAGAAGTGAAAAATACAGAATACGAAAAGACGACTGTTCTTACGATGTTTTCTTCTTTACGTAAGTAATAAAAAAAAATAAAAAAATAAATAAGAAGAAATAAAAAAATTAGAAGTTGACGATGAAACATGCAATTAGTTTTATGTAGATTTAATTTCGAATTACATATCACTCGGAGGTAGTAAACTACATTCGCGTTCAATATTCCGTTATATGTAATTCATTTTTTATTGCATGGCGATTCTAGATTATGGATTCTATTGTTCGCAATTCCCACACTTTTCTGAATGGGTTTCGTAAAATTTTAAAAACATTTTCCACCGAAAACAGGTTTCCCTTCATTCGTACGTATAATTAAGACAGAATTTTGTCATTAATTTTTCTAAAGTAAATTAACGTGCACGTAAGCACGCCTCACCATGTCCTACGTGTACGCGTATCTTGAAATTTTCATAGAAGACAGCATGTCAAAAGTATAAAAAACAAAATTTTTTTTTGAAAAATTACTTTATTTGTGCAGATAAAAATCAGAACATTTGAAAGATTCGCATCCAAGTGAAAATGTATGTTCGAAAATGTTCAAGTCGTGCGCAGCGTTGAGTAATCGGTATGGTTAGAAAATTTTAAAAATACCGATGATATGCCAATCGGAGAGGTAGATTTCGTATAGAATCGACCAAATGTGTATTGCGGGTTGCGTTCATTATAGGTAGGTTATCAGAATTTTGTATGCTCCGATACGTAATGAAAATTTCAAACAGCCGAAATTCAGAAACTAATCGGCGAACTTAAATCATCTTTGAACTTGACTGAGATATAGATCCAAAATATGCACGTGCTAAATTTTGTCTCTATCCGTGAAGAATTACGCCTTGCTTCTTGGTCTAAAATTTCAAATTCAAAAAATTTCAAAACTAATAAGCGAATTCTGCTCATTTTTGAACCTGACTGAGATATGAATCCAAAGTATACACAAGTTAAATTTCGTCTTGATCCGTAAAGAAATACTCCATCCAGTTTGTTGACAAATTTTGTTATGTCCTATACTGTCCCTTTTCTTTAAAAACATTGTAAATTGAAAAAACTAAATTTTACAAGAATAACAAAAAACTGATTAAAAAAATTATAAACATTTTTTCAAGGTTATAATTAACGTCATTATATTGTAGAAGTAAAGGGAAATTGGAGAAGTATAAATTATAATTTATTTTCTTTTACCCTCCTTTGTTTTATTCAAAATTGTTTAGATTTACGAGGTTTTTAATCTAAATTTTAAAAGCTACGTGAGTTGGCTTTTTTTTTCATAAAAACTCCCTAAGTTGACAGCTAATATAAATTTTGCCTTAAATACTTGGTAAGTCCGACTTTTATGTTTTTTAATTTGGATCCAGGAGTGCTAATAATAATGGTAGACTTACGAGGTCTTTAGAATTCAATTTGTTGATTTTTTTTACCTTAAAAATTTCTTAAATCTGAAAATCACAAAAAGTCTGACTTACAAGGTTTTTAAAGAAAATTGACAGATATAAACTTTTGGAGAGAGGTTAATTTTGGGGACCAAGATTGGAAAAACTATAATAAAATTTTCTTCAAGTCGTGACATGCTACCCTCAACAATGGGTAGATTCTACGAAATCTACCTAACACTAAGTTATAGGCAAACAAAGAAAGATATGTCGAATCCATCTATAGTTTAAAATGGCGGCTGTAATTTGTAAGCAATGGGGTAGGATGTAATTCTTTATGGATTAGGACAAAATTTGGCAATTGAATACGTTGGATGTATGTCTTAAATAAGTGCAAAGACAGGCCCAATCCGCTCATTACTTTGTCTAATTACGACCGTTTTAAATTTTCATTATTTTACAAAATTCTTAAAACCTATAATGAACATAAACCACAACACCCATATTTTAAAATTCTGCTTATTCTAGCCAAAATCTGCATTTCTAATTTTATTTTTAGCATTAAAAACTTCGAGGATATATGATGGAGACGACATGCTGCTGTTTTATAATGGAATCGACTGTCGTTAACATCTACACGGAGCATGTGTACACTGGCATATAGATTACCCCATATCAATCGACATCAACCAATCAGAATAATCAGATTCTCTGGAATATGGTAATTTTTACGCCAGTATTTATAAACAAATACACGGAGCAATTTTTTCTTCCAATTAGATTTTTAGAAAGCAAAGCACGTGATGTTGGTAAGACTATCCATAGATCTGATACCAAAACCAATATTATGTCGTCTCCATCATATATATATCCTCGAAGATTGAAAATGATTCTCAAGTCAAGTTGTGAAAAAGTGTCTGCCACCCAATTTTTACCAATATTTTATCTGTGAATTGTATGAGAAGGAGTTGATGCTGATGGTAAAAAAAATTGTAAGGAGAACATAGTAATGAAAAATAAAGTGGAGGAAGTAATGTTGTTTCATTGTTTACCAAGCAAATATGAAAATGAAAGAAAACAAAACTATTAATTTTTAAATAATTGAATTCTTTATAAAATCTACTTATTACACTTGGTGCGGTATTAGCCACCAGAGTTGGGGGTGGATACATTTTTCCTTTCATGACCTCAGGAAAATTTTGGCCTGATAACTCAAATTCATAATTATATATTTATATATTACACATATAGATAATTAGATATCTCAATTTTTTGTTCACACTGTACAGGTCACACTTTTTGTCCAATAATCATGAAAGTTGGTACGAACATTTGTTCTAAGCCAAGAACCAGACCTATTGATTTTGGTGCGGATCGGCCTCACCGTTTTTCTGGTATCACCATTTTTGTTTTTATTTTGACTATAAAATGCAAAATTTTGCACCAATAGCCAGGAAATTCAGAACAAATATTTATTTTAACTCATTGTAGTACGCTATCAATTTTGGGGTGGGTCGGTTGAAGGGTACTTCCGGTACTTCTATTTTGGTTTTTATATTTTATCGTAAAATACGGAACTTTGGAACTATATGTACGAAATTTAAAACGAATATTTATTATAATTTACTATAGCATTCTACCAATTTTGGTGGGGATCGACTGTTAACCTTTTTTTTTCTTCTTTATTTTCTAATTTGCATGCACTTTTCTTTTTACAAAAATTAACCACATGTTTTTGTTTTGTTTTGTTTTTTTTTTATTTCATATAACTTTATTTTATTTCTTTGATTTTATTTGAAATTATATGATTATTTTCCATACTTTATTATCTTAATTAATTTTTCATTTTTTCAAGAAATTATGCTTTTAAATTTCACCGTGTCTAATATTTCGTCAACAGATATAACACATTTTATACAATCATAACACACCATTAACGCATATAAACTTACAGACAATTAATGTGGCCATTAAAATTTATGATTCTTTCTATCGAAAACCTACTTTTTTCAGGGAGGCTTGCTGAGCTAGAGTTTTTTAATTTTTATTTATTTTCAATTCCCTTCTCTCGTTATTACAAAATATGAAACCAGTGAATTTTTTGATATGATGTTGGATATAAGGATGAAAATAAATTGGTCTTGGCCTTAGGATCGAATTAAAGAATGATTCTTATGTTAAAACTGTGATTTAAAAATTATTTAAATACGTATTTCTTATGGTATACGAAAACTTAAATTACTTTTAAAGTATAATAAGTATTTACCAACCTACTCAATCACTAATCTGACCAGTACTTGTAAATAGGTATCAGGAATGTGAACTTCTTATCGACAATAGCCTAAGCATCGTCTAAATATATAAGTGCCAGCGAGAATTAATCATGATAATAAGTTCATAAGTCACAGTTAATACTTAGATACCATATCGTTCTTGCATTCGGCCATTACCCTTGCAGTTTTTGCAAGACCACAGACTATCACTCAACTTCGCAAAACCAATACTAAACGCAATATGTAAAAAATACGAATGAACTGTGAAAATTTTTATAATTTAGCTAATTAAGTAATTTTCTATAATTGGTTTTAAATATTTTCCCTTTCATGTTTTGGAAACAGCATGATTGGTACGAATTTAATTTACTTAGCCGTCAATAAAAGAAAAAATCTTGGAAATTAAACTCAGACTATGACCAAAACATGATTACAGCTACATGAGTCAGACCACAAGACGACCATAATTGTCATATTTCGATTAATCCTCAATTTTGAGTGGAGTACAAGTTCGAAAATTGGATTAAGATACCTTTTACTTATACCTACCTTAAAAAGCAAAATTTTCATTTTTAATTTTTCTCCTAACAAAACTTTCGAAGTATGATAATAACGGTGGAAAAAATCGTTTGATAATACTTTCTAACAATTAGCCTACAGTAAGTACAGCCTACATGTTAAATCTGCATGTTTTCATCATTCGTCAAAAATATGTTGCTCAAAACTTTACATTCCTAACAACTTTTTTTTTTTTCACATTTTTCTTTTATGTCACACATCTGGTTTATTAATTAATTCACCCAATTATTGTATCTACTATGTACTTGGCTGGTATGCGATTGATACGACATTAAGAAGAAACTCTGACCTTCGAAGTCATATCATCAATATTCGAGAAAATACTAGCAATATTTGTGATCAAAGTGCCAACTTTTTGATGCAAGCTTACTTTTGGTGGACACTAGTATTATGACGTCCATCAATGACCAAACTAGACTTATCAAACTGTTTCCCAGTTTGAAATAGTTACTGACAGGTGAACCAAATTGTGGACGCTCCCGATGTTGCTGCGATCGAATATCGCAAATGGTTTGGGCATGGCTTCCATCATAAAACAGTTTAATCAACTGTTGAATTGTACCTACTTCATCATCAACAGAAAACATTTCTAATAATGAAACTGACACTTTGACGACGAAGGTTGAGTAAGTAACGAATCTCTATAAACGAATAGGCTAATTTGTATTTTTGTAAGGAATGGTGAGAACTTTATCACCTTTTCATTAGGGGAGACCGGGCTACCATGGAACAAGTGTACCATGGACAAAACTGACTCCCCTTTAATTTTTGTACAAACTGATCCCACAGCATTATGCATCATACATCTGGTAAATACATCATTCGTTTACTATCGTTATCCAGTTTGTTGTTCAAAAGTTATTTCAATATTTATCAAATATGTACTACAAGTAAAATTTTGATAATTCACAAAAAGTGTGTCCAATGGGAGAGAAGTTTAGGTTTCAAATTTTTGGATGTGTTTCAAAGAAGTATAGTTGTTAGTAATTAATTATTCAGGGCAATCAATGCTCAAAAACACTTGGATTAAATATAACGATAATTTCTAGTAAGAAGGTGATCCTAATATACCATGGTGTAAATTTTCTGGTGTACCATGGAACATACTGAAAATACCTTTCAGTTTTTTGTAAATAATTTTTCTAATTAAAACTGCCCAGAAACATGAAAGATTAGATCTTGAAAAAGTTAAAGATACTGTGAAAGATGACATAAATTAGCAAATTCATGAGAAAAGTGTCACAATTGAAAAGCAATCAATTTTCCTAATAATAATATTATATTATTTCAATTCAAATAGCAGATAGCTATCATCCGTTATCTAAATATATTTACTTTTAGATGCAGTGCACTTCATATTGTATTAGATAAAATAAATTAAATTAATTTTTCTTATGGGATTTAACATGTACCATGGTACACCACTCACAATACCATGGTACACTGGGGTAGTATACCATGGAACAAAAAAGTTGCCCCTTTTATGATGGAATAAGAAAAAAACTAAACTATCACACGTTAATTATTTCTTTTGGTTTTGTTTTGTAGATGAAGAACAAAAAGGAAAATAGTGTTCCTTGGTACTTCGGTATCCCCTACATTTCATTTTCAGTACAAAAAAAGTTAATTCCAATTGAAATTCTACGTTGAAACTTTCACCTTTCATTTTCTCATTAAATTTTACTTCTGAATACGGACTAGCAATGAGGAAATGCATGACTAAGATTAAGACTACGGTAAACTTTGTCTTGCATCAATACTTTTATTAGATACAATAGGATTGCATAAATTAGAGGTTTCATCATCATTCTTTTAATAATAGTAAAGCACACAAAAAAAGAGAAAAACAAAATATGCACATAGTGCTACAGACATTTATTTTTCATTAATTAGGTGAAATTACCCTCTTTAAAGACTTTGGTATCATTATTTTTACCCTTTATACCCAATTTAGATGGTTAAATACTGGAACTGTGGTATGCCAATAGAGATAGACACAACTGAGTTCCATGTAACAATACCGACAGTATTTTAAATTCAAATCCCACAAAACTGTGGACTTTGGAAAAAAACTTACATAGGACAGTGATCACAGAATTACCACTGCCTAACCGAATAGCCTGCTAGGTATCCTTGAAACTCTAATTTATTCCATGTAAGGGTGATATTTTTTATACCCATAAGCCATAGGTTTGATTTACTTCCATGAAATTACTCACCAAATTGGACATAAGAATTCAAAACTGTAATGGAGAACACCTTTCAATTTAATCCATCCCCCTGAGAGAAGAATTTAACACATCATATACATGATGATAGAGTTTAATACTGAATAAAAAATTCACATTTGTAATGCACGTTAAATTTAGTGATAATGTTCCACAGACTAGGTACAAATTACAAACTGAAAAGACAGCAAAATGTTTTAAAAGATTTAGTAAAAACAAAATTTCAGTTGAAAAAAGGAAGGGGTAATAAAAACCAGTTATTAGATAGATGTAGTCGTCTTATTAATACTTCAGTAGTAGTTTCTTTAGTAGGGAAAAGGATGGAAAGAGGAAGCTGGGAAAAGATTGATATTTTTGATTTTCCATGGAAAAACACGTAAAGGGAAAGTAAAATGATGGGATATGTAGAAAAATGAAGAAAACTCAGTATTCTATGGGGGGTCTTAGTAGAAGATGATGGAAGAAAGATAGACGAGTGGAAAACCACAAACGTCCGTGGAAGGTAGTGTGTGAGTTCAGGCAGGAAGAAACTTTAAAAATCCACGAAATGTGTAGCAGGGCATCCCTATGTAGGGAACACAGTAGAATTTTTTATTTAGGTGGAGAGTGATGAACTTTTCTTTGTGTGTCCCAGTGGGGCGAAATAATATCGAGAAATAATTTTGTGAAATAATTAATGGCTTGAATGTTTATTACAGTGATTCTTTGTGTTTTCTTTATGTATTTTTGTGCGCCTTCCTCATGCGTTTTTAGGCGCATTTGTAACAAATTTTTCTGCGCATTCCTTATGACCTTTTCAAAAATGTACCCATTCCTGGTTCACCGCATTTATTCTTGACTTTGAATATGGTCTTGCATCAGTACTCTTAGTATTGGTCTTGGTCTTGGTCTTGGTCTTGGTCTTGGTCTTGGTCTTGGGTTTATATAGTCAAGTCATGGTTTCAGTCTCAATCTTGCTTACAATGATTTTTACTGTCATTGATGGGTAAACGAAACCTACAGTTCACTCGCTTTCAAAATATGAAATGAAAAATTAAACGCTAAATATTGCAAATTATTTAAGTGTCTACAATAAAACTGTAAGCCTTTTAATGAATTTTCACATTTTTCAAGTTTTGCATTTGGTCTTGATCATGCTGAACTTGCACTTCTTCGAAGCCTACCAACGACTAATTTTCCCCATTACCACCACAGACAGCAGCCCTTTCATTTCGTGTACACTACATATTTGAAGCTTATCATTGATAACCCACATTGGTGCATGGTATTCGATCTACAGGCGCAAACACTCTGCAGTCTGCACCTCGCCAAAATTTCTGGCACCACTCATTACGTAAACGAATGCAAAAAGATGCGTTGGATCCGCAGTGCACACAATCCATGCAACTGCCACACAAACACACAATGCAATTCACCAATAGGTAAATAGCCGTATATTTTCCGCAATTTTTTTTTTTTTTTTTTGCCTTTGTCCAGTCAACTTATGGTCCTCCTTTTCGTTTTTATCATTGTTTGTATCTTGGCATCCTTTGGCGGCTACTTCAGACATAGCAGTTCGCCGGCTACTAACGATAAAAACCAGTTTTTCATTCTGTACGTCTGTCCCCAACTACAGCTTACGTTTTGTTGATATTTTTTTTACTCCCTGGTTAATATATTTTCTAATAAAACTTATTCGACACTCGGTGCACGCACACACACGCACACGATAGAGAGGCAGCGAGGGAATGAGGTAAAAGGAGATAGATGTAAAGGAAAAGTTCTCGATACTTCGGAAATCTTTCGCATATATGCGAATATTTTCGACACAGACGTTCCAAAGTAATTTTTCTTGCTGTGTCATCTTATGTACACACGTATATACTTACCGACGACGACGACGACGTTGAAAATGAAAGAAAAAAAAATTATGTTAAAGAGAAGAAAGAAACTGAGCACGATTGATCCTCCAGTAGCATAACTTACGATTAATAGGTACCTACTTATCTAAATCAATTCGAAAGAAGAGATTGAAAAAATGTTAAGATACCGAGCAGGGAGTAAACATGATATGAAATAATACTATTGCTTGGTGACCAACGAGTTGAATATTGTACCTGTATGATATTTCCGAAACTGAAAACAATATTCGTGCCAACTCGATTTTTTTTTTTCACATGATTTTGAAAATAATTGTTCGAAAAGCTGCACAAGAACCAAAATTTTTTAATTATGGAAGTTACGAAGAGATTTTAAATTTTAAAAAATGGGTTAAGTAAAGAAAAACATGGTTTTTCGGAGGTCTTCTATCTTATAAGGTTCTTCCGCACTCATGTTGTGGAAGGGGGCTAATTTGGTTCTCATTTAAAGAGGAATTAACTTTGACTAAGGGAGTATATACTTAATGGAATAGGATTAGTTGAGCTAAAACTGATGCAGTAACCTCCTACAATTTCCTCTTAATTTTGAAAGTTATCAGTTTTGACTCTATAGTATACTTCACGTATATGGACCAAGCATACTGATAATAAATTGATCTCAAGCTGATTGAAAAAGTGAGCAAAAAAACGTAGGTACCTATAGTTTACTAATTATACAAGTAAAAATTCAATTATTTTTGTATGAATTTTTGAATTATAATTATTTTAATTATTCATATATAATTACAATTCCTCTCATGTGACTCGCTCTGTACTCTTATCCGACCCAGTCATACTTTTTTCTCCAAATGGTTTCAAGGGGGTCTACTCCATCAAATCAATTTATTTCTTATCAGTATAATCGATGTATGTATAAAAATAAAATACTATAACCAACGAGCATATTATGAATTCTGTCATTTTCAGTGAGGTCAACATCTCTCCATTATACCCTTGAAATGCATAAGAAACATGCAGTTTAAAGCGAATTTTTGGTCCCAGTTGTTTTATTTGAAGAGATAGTTACTGTTTTGAAATAAATGAAATTTTAGAAGTAGCCTCAAGGAATAAAATCAGTTTAAGAACAAGAAGTTTGAGCTATAAGATGCCGAGAAAATTAAAGAAGAAGATGAGATCATGTATAAAACTGGTTTAATTTAATATTATCAGTAAACTTTTCCCTAAAGATAACTAATGATCAGACTCAAAAACTAAGCCAATTTGATGCGTAATTTAATCTTCTTAAGTTTTCTCGGCTTCTAAGGGGCTCAAACTTCTTGTTCTTCGACTCATTTTATTCCTTGAAACCTGCTCTAAAAATTTTTTTATTTTTTTATGTGTGTATATATATATATATATATTGGCCGAAAATTTTGTGTTCACGGTTCTGAGAAAACTACCGAATAGATAGGGCTGAAATTTTTAAGAGAGATAGTTCATATATTGGAGCAAGTCTGAAAGAAGTTTTTTCCTTATCGGTTAATTAGTTTCCGAGAAAACTGAAAAACAAAAAATTCCTGGAAAAGTCATTTTTCCGTTATTTTGAGAAAATGACAAAACGGATCAGGCTGAAATTTACACAAAAGATTTTCCTTACATTTGTGTAAACTTCTTGAAAGATTTGTGCCTATTAATTCATTCCGAGAAAACTGGAGAAGAAAAATTTCTGGAAAAAATTTTATGTTCACGATTTTGAGAAAACCATTACAGATAGGGCTGAAATTTTTACGAAAAACAGCTATTGTATGGGAGCAGGTCTGAAAAAAGTTTGCGGTGCTCATCGGTTTAGTAGTTCTCGAAAAAACTAGAAACAAAAAATCTCTGGAAAAGCGGTTCTTAGCGATAAAACATCGATAGATCCATATTTTTGTTACAGATATGGATTAATTGTCGATTATATCGATACCTATCGATATAAATATGAAGCAACTGGGTTTACTAGCGAAGCATTGCTGCGCTAGAGTTTTTTTTTTCTTTCGATGTTTGAAGTGAGTTCGAGTTTTTTTTTTTTCCTGTATCCAGCAAATAGAAGGACAAGAGCTAAAAAAATTGATCTTTCAAAAAAAAAACAGTATTAATATCACATATTTGACAGAAAATGAAAAATGATTAAATACACAATTCATGTGACACAAAATACGATCATATCCTTAGTACGTTTCATCAAAACCCATAAACCATGTCAAGTCAGAAACAATGACGTAGATAAGATCGTACAAAAATGCTACACTAAAATTTCATTTAGTGAGACAAACCAATAAGGATAAATTTTCAAACATTATCAAAAACTTCAGGCTTTTTCTTCCTGAAAATGAGTTTCTTCAATGGGTTAACTTTACGCCATCTAGAACTTAAGTAGATCAGAACTTTCCTTCGCACCTACATGTATCAACTTGAAATAAATATAAACCACCAAATGAGTTTCTTCAGCTGGGTATTACATCTTCTGTAAATTAATTCGTAGAACTATGTTTAAAACAGAGGTTGATATAAGTTATACGATGATATTTTCGGCTGACTGGCCAACTCACATCGTGGAAGAAATAAAATTCGAGGTAAAACAAGAGAGATGAGAAAACTTGACTCAAAATGGGTATGTCATACCTATTCTCTTTCCTCGTTATTGCCCATCTGATCGATAGATTAATTAGAAATTCGTAGTCCTATTCTCTCTGCACCTATAGACAAGAACCTTAGATTTTATGATTTCATTAAATTTCAGTCCCTATAGCCATGAAATTTTATCACCAGATGCATTTGAATCTTTTGAAGGGACCAACTATGAATATATTTACTGATAGAGAGCGATTGATTCAGAGTTCAGTGGAGCCTCCTCTTGGCTACAGGTATGTTTATCGTTTGAATTATCCGCACCTTTTGATAAATTCGGCAAGAAATTCTATAACGTCTGCACACCTAACTTTTGCGAACCTGTAGCACCTCAATCATGGCATTAAAATAAATTTTAGTGTTGACATTTTTTGTAAAAATTTTCATAAAAAATATTTGTTATACGACTATTTTCCTGGTTAATCTACCTGCGTTCAAGAAAAATGTATTTAAACAACTAAAAACAGTCATACATTTTGATCTCGTGTGTGGAGAGCAAGTGGAATAGGGATCCGGAAACGTTATCACGTACATAGAAAAACATCTTCAACAAATTTCAGCAATAAAACCTTTTATTGAAATTAAATCTTTTTTAGATCGGTAATTCTCCTGGGCCAAGACCCTACAGTTGGAAAATCTCAAACAATGATTAGAACCCAAACTTTTGTAAAAATGAATAAGTAACAACATGTCTTATAGTGCATGTGAGGTACACGTACTTGGTCTTTTCCATCCCCACCCATCAGTGAGTGTCAAGCTGCTCAAACAGACAGGTGAAAGTTGTGTTTTGTATGGATATAGAGGATTTCCTCCATGTATACCATCAGTGAATGCGTACTTTACTTCACCTCCATCCACATGTTGTTGATTATATAGTATTCTACCGAACTATTATTACACAGGAATGCTATGGGAACGACAAAAATAAATGTTGAAGAAAGACAACTGTCAACTGTCCTCGTGGCTGTGTAGTAGCATTCTCTGCTTTTGTGACGGTTTGAATTCAAACCTCACACCGGATCCAATGGATATCCTTTCTTTACATCGTGCTAAGTACTTCATCACTTTAGACATACTTGAATAATACTTTCCCATACACATATAAACACTGGTCAAACCACAACTTGAGAAGGTAATGTTCATCTGATACGTGTCATTCTTAAATTTAGTCTTTTAGAGTCACTTTCCCCAATCTGAATATTCGTCAACTTAGAATGAAACCAGCTTGAGAATATGTTCATACAGAAGTAACTCCACTTGTTTCTAATTTATTTGTGCATAACTATCTCAAGTCCAATTTAGGCCACTTTATTTTCTAAGATGAAAGAATTAGTTCGTGCAGAAATAACTTAACACCATTTTTTTTTATTAATTTATTAGTGTAAAACTATCTTAAATCCAAGATATGCTACTTTTACACCAACATTTCATTCAATTCTCAGTGCAAAAGTAACTTATGTGGTACTTGAGATACATGTTGAAGATAATTGGAGGAAAATAACAAAAATTTAATTTTTTTTTTTTTCTATGAATAATATCTTTACTTGGTTCCCTTTAACAATATACCTACTATAATTTGTTCCACAACCCACTGCGATAACTGAAAAATATAAACATTCTAAACTTTCTTTTCACTCTCTGAAAAACTTCATTTTTGAGGATAGCCTATAGCCATAAATATTACGAGGAAAAGTTATTTTCAAAATGCAACAAAGGCTTACTTCGGCCAATTCATCCATGATGAGAGCCAATTTTGAACGATTTTACCGAATTTCTCTTCTCAAAATAAGGAAAAAAATCGATTCATTTTTTGCAATTATTCAAAGGTTGACAGGACCTACAGTAATTATTTTCGTTAAGAACTCGATTCTTATTCGCCATTTCTTTCGTCTTTCTTTTATTCGTAGGCCTATTTGCACGAGTGTTCTTGTGTGCGCAACCCCCGATGAAATGCACGCGCGATTTTTGTAAATTATCGCGCAGATCGCGCGTTTTTAATCGTTATTTTGTATTTTAATCATTTGTTTTTCTATCTGTTAAACGTTGAAGTATAATTTATGGCTTCGCAGAATGACTGGTTTGAAGAAGAAAAAAAAAAAAATTCTTCGCATTGGACGAGGTAACTACCGAAGGTCTTTCTTTCTCTTTCTGTCTCTGTCTTTGTCACTCTATCTCACTCACTCACTCACATTGGCTCATTCTTTCTCTTTTTGTCTTCTACTTTTTCTCTCTTTCTCTCTCTCTCTCTCTCTATATATATACATATATATATATGAACTTTTTGCTTAGATGTGGCTGCGCTGAACTCCAGAATTATAGCGGCTAAATTATGCGAAACGCAGTCAGCAGACAATCCGCAACCAAAGGCATTAAATTAAACGGGCGGCATTTTGCTTTCTTTTATCTAAACTTAAAACCCTTATAGCTGTCTTCGTTGGCTCGTTTGTGTGTGTGCGCGTGTGTGTATATTCTTCTATCTTTCTCTACGCTTCTATCTATCTCTCTATCGCTCTCTCTCTCTCTCTCTCTCTCTTCTCTCTTTTTCTCTTCAAGTGTCTCTTTTTAAAAATGGTAACTTCTTGTCTTCTTCTGCCGCTTCTGCTGCCTCTACTGTTTCCTTTTTTATTTTATTTTTTTTCGATTCCAAGTTTTAAGGGAGACGACGTATAGGCTGGGTGACCACATACAACCAGACCGCTTGTCAGCATTATAATACACTTGCTGCTATACTTGCTGGACTTTAAAACAGTTCACTACCGTTGATATCTGTAACACCAACGTCCTGGAGATCGAATACCAATGCGTCTCAGCAGCACCCAGAAAACACTTCGCTGCTGGACGAAGTTATTCCAGCAGCCAGCGAACGTATTGCTCGACCATTTTCTTCATCTACCGCATTCGGCCTTACTCGTTTTCCTATATCTTTTCCTACCGCTGACCATAGGTCTTTTGCATCGTTTCGTTCACATCGCATCGGTTCTCGTACATATTATGGTATCCAGAGCTTCATTTTTTTCTCTTTTTTTTTTTTTCCTTAATACGCCGTTAATATTATTTATGGTAATAACGACATTTTACACCTGTCCGTTCAGGAGCCAGTCATGTACTGTTTCTTTTTTTCTTTTTAATTTTTTTAATTTTTTTTTTTTGCACGCACACTCGGTTAATGTATATGCCTACGAAATTATTTAAAATAAGTGTATCGAACGCGGTGCCTAATATTTATTATCGATGTAAACCAGTTTCAACGTGTACACGAAGCACGTACTATGGTAGGTATAATGAGACTGTTGGAAAAGTAAATTATATTGACCATCGGATCTGGAAAGCTGGATCAGCAATGATGTTGCGTCGTAAACGCTGCTGCATTCACAAGTATTCACTTCGTGAACCAAATGAGGTAACGGTGATCCTAAAATCATATTGAGGAAAATTTCAATAAATGAACTAAATCCATATATTGTCCATTTATTTTTGTCTATTTTTTATTTTTTCAATGGGGTGTGTGCCTCAAATAACGAACAAAAAGAAAATCATCGTTGTTTCTTGACAAAAATGTGTTTGAGAAGTTATTAGATGTATATAATTAGGGGAATGAGGAAGGGAAAAGCGCAGCATTGATAAACGCTTCAGGTCAGAGACGTAGCTAAGGGAAGGATGGAGGAATCTCACCCAAAATATTTTTATAGTTGAAAAAACTGACTAGTTGCACGTATAGTTGAAAAATTGTTAAATTTGATGAGCTTTTTTTTAGGCAATATCAAGTCGTTGGCAAATTTGGAGTTGAAAAATCATACCAATCAATGTCCTTTTTTTTCTCTAGCTGATAAAAATTTCAAAATTTTCTGTTGAAAATTTTTGTTTTTCTCTCCCCCCCTAAAAAGAAAGTCTTTCACTACGTCCCTGTTTCAGGTCCCATCATCCTTCCTCAAACATTTTCTTAGTCACCATTTGAAAACTCACAAATGTGATAAAAAATTATCTCACAAAGGTTTTCAATGTAAATCTTAATGAGATGGTGCTATGCTAAAATCGTATCTTTCTTGAGTAATTACAAATACCATATCCCGTTTGTACTAGTTTTCAAATCTGAATTATTCTTTACTTATTTAGTTTTTGGAGCCAGAAAATTCTCCATTCTCACCTTTGAAAATATATTAATAATGACTCGCCAATCTACTCATGCGTAAATAGAACTTATGAATTTTTTTTAAATTTTTGGTATAATAAATTATTGGTTGATGAAATAATATTGAAAGAATATTCACACAAGAAGGTAATCAACAGATTATTTGCGTGTACCGCCACTGCATATGTATACATGTAAGAATATGTATTCACATTCTTAAAATAACCACAGTTTCTGTCTGTGTTTCGCACTCGCTGATATAGTGAGTTGCAGAGATCTCTCATATATATATTAGATTTGTATTATATTCATCTATTGATGGATTTTAAGTATGGAAAGATGAAAGATGTGTCTACATGATTCTTCATTATTTTCTAAAGAGCTTACAAATCCATCAATACATGCCAAGCTAGTGGGATGATCTTGAGGAAGACGGAATGCTAATTAGTAAACGATCAGCTCAGTTCTTTCCCTAGTGCGGCTCCCCCTCGAAGAATGGGGATGTAAGAATATGTATTCACATTCTTAAAATAACCACAGTTTCTGTCTGTGTTTCGCACTCGCTGATATAGTGAGTTGCAGAGATCTCTCATATATATATTAGATTTGTATTATATTCATCTATTGATGGATTTTAAGTATGGAAAGATGAAAGATGTGTCTACATGATTCTTCATTATTTTCTAAAGAGCTTACATACATATATAAGAATGTCAAAACCTGAGTGAACACTGGTAATTTTAGAGCCAGTTTGGGCAGTTTATATAGGGGCTCTTTTACACACACACACACACACACGTATATACATATGTAATAAATACGTATGTCTGTTTATAAGGGAAGTGCTTCGCTTCTTATCGAGATAAGGAACAACGGATGAATTCATATACCAAATAGTGACATCATCATAATTGTCTAATTAGTCACAGTTTGTTTTTCATATATTACTTGCAAGTAATTGCAAGTAATTACGTTCGAATGTTTTTGTGCAATATTTTAACATCATTGAGACAAATAATAAGCCAGCCTTTCAGCGGCAACTGTCATCGAGGGGTGCAGGCCCCTAATATCTCATACGATTATTAAGTCCCCACAAATATGTAAGACTAATTGCATACCCACTAATTTTATAGAAGCTAAATTCACTATAAAATTAAGAAAAGGCTCAATTTTAGTACCATTTATTTTTTTGGTTTTCAAATTCATTTCATTATTACTGATCTTAAAGTGAAAAATGATAAAGACAGAAATCAAAGAACGTTTTATTTCTTTAAAAAAACTTTCTCGTCATTTAATACTGCATTGAACTTCCAGAATTTCGATTTCAATAATTAATTATTTATTAATTTTTTTTTTTTTCAATGGGCTTTGGTCACGTCACTTTACCCAAAAACCAGAGGTTATATTTTGATATCGAAGTTATGGGCGGAGGGTTGTCAGGATCCTCTGCTGAATGGTCTACGAGCATGAATTTTTCAATCGCATATACTAGAGCAACAACAAAACCGAAACGAATACGCTGCAGCGCCATTTTGGGTCGCAAATGTAATGGTGTCTCGAACTCGCAAATTCTCAGTTGCAAAACCGAACACCCAACTACCTAACCACTACGCCACACAGAACCCTATTGAATTCATCGTAAGTTGTTCTTGTAAGTATATACGTATATTCTTTCAAAGTGTATTAATCAATGAAATGTTCGTTTGTTTGTATGCAATTAGTCTTGCATCATTTATCAGTCAATCGCGTAATACATAGGCAGTAGGTATATCTAAAAAGTATGTATCCGTATTATTTGCAGCATAGATCCTTATGCCTAGCATTGTTACTTCTACACAAATGGAATTCTCTATTTTTGTTTGTTCACAATAAATTGTAACATTCAGCTGATTTTTTTGCCAACTTATCCTTCACGAAAAACTGAATTTTTATAGAAAGTGAATAAATTTTTTTATAACTACTATCTTTTTAATCCCACTTCGTCGAGAACTGAGACATTCTGTAGTCTCTGTCTCATTTGAGATGCTGAATGTTGATCGAATTTTAATTTTTTCTTAATTTTTTAAAAGTTTCTTTTTACGTTAAAACCCTTCGTGGCCTCTGGGTAACTATAAATAAAAAATAGATTGCAAATTTCCAACATAATTTTCAACATGACCCGTCAATGTGATTATGGCTTATGAGTAGCTATTAGAAAAACTTTTGTATTTGTTTTTTCGTGATTTCCTTTAACTATATCCACTCGGCGACTCGTAACAGGTAATTCAAAATATTTTTCAACTTCAATGTGATTACCTAATTTTGATTTCATACTTTGTTCCAATCTCCCTAACCATTTTTCCGACGAACCCATTCTCAACCCCTGAAAACAAGGTTCTACACCAGAAAGTCAACACTTGCCCCGTAATTAAACTTGGTTGGTCTCAAAAAGATTAGCCATATGTAAATAAAAAAGTGTTCAACTACTTAGCTTTAACTCTTTACCATACAATTTGCCACTAACCATCTATAACAAAAAGTTTTATAAAATGAAGAGTAGGTCAACCTCATGTTTACTTTGGAATTGAGTTATATGTATACTCCCAGTCTTTTGTGTTGCATGTATGAACTCCATTACTTTCCAAGAGCGCATTCAGAAACATTACCAAGGAAAGAAAAATGTTACCCATGAGTCTAGAAAAGTAATTTTGTGCACGGGATAGCAATTTTTTCGTAAGTAAACTATTAGAAACGTCTTTTTTTCCTTTTGTGGTATGTTTTCGGGGCATTTAATGCTTGATAAAAAAGTGCCAATTCCACAATTCTTACTTGCCACCCACATTGCTCGCTCCTTCATTTCTTTTTCTCACACCTTAACTTCTTTTTTCCACCTCTTAACTACTTTTTTTCATTCCTTAGTTATCTCACCACCTCTTTATTTTCTCTCAGCTTCATTGGATGCTTAGTTTCCCCACACCTTACAATCGTTTACTCCCGTCATTTAATTTAACCTATTAATTTTTTTTTTCTTAAAAATTCTTTTATCGCAATACAGACTCAAACATTTGACCTTCATGTTGTAAGGCATTTACTCTTCCAACTAGGTAGCAAGAACCAATTACAAGGATAATGAAAGTTTACTATTATTTTTGTTTAAATCAGTAATTTTATTTTTTTAATTTTTTAATTTTTAAAATTTTATTAATAGTCTACTTGAACGGGGTTTGCACCAAATGAACATTCGTTGTTTGTTCGATTTTTTACCATAGTCATAAGGTTATGGGAGGTTTGTTGCAATTCGTTCGGGTAGCGTAATTTGTTCGTTCTTATTGGTTTGTGAGATATGGCTATTTACACTGAACGAGCAAAAGAAAACGTTCGTTGTTCGTCTGTTTGCTTGATATAAACGCAGCTTTATACATCAGTTACAAATGAGAATTTTCTCTGAACTCTAGGTAAGGGGTTGGCGAGATTTTGGATTTTATTTTTCCATATTTCTTTTTAATTTTCATCTATTTTCTTTTTATACCTTTTTTCTTCAAATTTTTAACTTTTTCTTCTTCAATTCTATGATTTTTTCAGTTAGTTTCCTTATTTTATTCCCCATGCTCAAATATAGCATTCGTACACTTGTTGCGAAAAATATTGTTCGCAATTTGGTGGGAGTGAGCAGTTAACAACTCGTGTGATTTGTGTGATTTCTTCGTGATTTCTCCACTCTCGCCTTTGGCTCGTGCTGGCAAACATCACACTCGTTTGGAATTGCTCACTTTCCTCCCATGTTGCGTAATACACTATTCCCAAATCTGAAGACCAGAAAAAAATTAATATTCAAAAATATTCATCAAATTTTTGATCAGAATAATTTTATCACGAGTATTTTAGAGTCATTTCCCTTTTTTTGATAATTTTAAATTATCTGTCACTAAATTTCACAAATTTTAGCACGACTCCTTACAATTTTTCCAGCTGATCTTCACGCTCCTATGTACAGTTTGCATTCCAACTAAGATAGAATCTCTTTTAATCCATTGAGCAGTGTATATTAAGAATGAACACTCGGGTAACACCTGGGTAACAATCAAAACCCTCCAACCATTTGGAATGACTGATTGTTCAAAATTTCACTGGGTAAATCACCAAACTCGTTCAAAATGAGTTGGTTGATTTAGTATTGATTTTTTCAACCTCAGCTAGATTCTCTGCAGTTAGTTTAACTGAACGATCAAACTAAGAGTTAACTTACATAGGATTTTAGGGCTACCTGACTATTAAGTTTTATATCTGGCGATTGAAAAACTGGCTCTTAGTTGATGAGTAACTTTTTACCTTAGGAAAGAGTTGGAGAAAATGTACCGTAACGATTTTGATTGGTTAATACAGTATCAATTATTCTGATAACAATGTGAAATGATTGATAACAATCTATTGTGTTTTAATTATTTACCCAGGCATTGGGAGAAATCTTTTATTTTGACATAGGTAATTTAGACAATACACAAAATTAATTTTTGTGAAATTGTCAAATGCCTGAACATCAAATATTTTACTGCGATATATTTAAACTTTGATTCTTTAGATTATACGCCTTTATGCAATTTCAACTCCCAAAAATTAGGCTTCTATAAAATGCAAACTTCTCCTGTGTATGACAAAGTTGTCTCGTCATTTACCTAAAGCCGAGCATTTTGAAGAAAAATCGCAGCATAGCGAGCCCCTCTGGAACTTTAAAATTATAGGGTAGTAAGCTAGATGCAATATAGTAAGTTAATAAGGTGGATCTCTTTTCAAGTAGAGCTTACTACAGTTGAATTTTGAAATTCCTAAGAGGCCTGTTACACAAAGATTTTAAAATTTTCTAATGACGTTTATTAAAAATATAATTTTCTAGTAGAGCAGGCTGCGCTAGAATTTCGAGATCTCCACCCGACTTATTAACACTGGTTTTTCTAACTCAGTCTGCACCAAAATTTTCATCCTTTTTGTTATAGACACCTGCAATCTGTTGCATTACTTTTCCACAAAAACGCTCTTTCGCATTCTTTGGTCATTAATACGATTAATGAACAATCCTTTTTCAAAATTTTCGTGAATTTCAGACCTCATAAATAAAATAAACATTATTTTCAGTTTTAAACACATACTTTTTCTTCATCTTAAGTTTTTTTTCGGAGCTGAAGAGCAGAATACCTCCACATCATTTCTATCTTCTCCATGTACCAATGAAAAAATTAAATATCAGAAAGAAAAAATTTAAAATTTTCACCTTTCACAGGCTAAAAAGGTAAAAATAGTGTTCTTGATGGGACAGTCAAAAATAATTCGATAACACATGCTTTAATTGAGACCGAAATCACTACAAAAGAGAACTATCTCATCACACATCTCACGTGGAAAATGTCCCCAGTTATATAACTATTAAGTATCAATCGTGGTGAAAGAAAATATGACCAAATTTTTTAATTGATAATTGATAACAGAATTTTAGATGATGACAAGTAAATATTCCTTATAGTTGTCATATTGGTATGATTGAGTTTTGTCGAGTTTTTTCTTTGTCCTTAATTGTTCACCCTGGATACTCTTATGTGACTGTGTACCATGCTTAAAATTGACAGAAGATAAATAACTAAGGGTAAGTGGGATACTCACCCCGGATGTTGAAACAGTGTCATCATTTCAGAATAAATAAAGTACGTATCAATTCATAAAAATGGGTACCTACTCGAATTTCGGGACTAATGTCTAAAGAGAAGTCAAATAAGAACTAACGAACAGAAAACTCATCACATAAAATCCCATAATATTGTTTTATTAATTTGGGAAAAAAATAAACCAATCCGAAATCAGTAGGTATGGTCCATCTACACGTTTTAATCTCATTGAAAAAACATTGCGACATCTATCAGGTTAACCAGGATTTGGTATTGGTTATTGCTATTATAGAATGTAGCCTATAGGCCTATATGTCGCCTACAGAATCAAATTTCAACCTTATTGGAAAAAAATAAAAACTGTTATCGTGTTAACATGAATTTAAATAAATTATTAATATGTATAGATATAATTATGCAGAATTTTGTAGGTACCTACATGAATTTAATTTATTAATAGTGTCCTTGGAAGGTTTTAGTAGGTTTTAAAAATGAAAACGGGTCTATATCCATTAAATGCTGGCAACATTCTAGGAAACAATTAACGAATTAAAACATATCAAGTTATGAGACACACAATGCGGAAGTTAAGTTATATTGGGATGCATTAAGAAAACGACTAATTAAATGAACATCAAATTTTGAATTAGAGACATTTAACGAAAAGATGAGATACCTGTAGCTTGAAAATCAGAAAATGTCTTATTTTCATCGATTCAGTTGACAAGTTTCCGATGAGGAACAATCGTTTTAAGATTAGATAAGATTTGTTTAAACATTTCGACATGTATCTTACTTTTCTCTATGCTACGTACTATCCTACCATCGTATGTACGTTTTGTTTTAGTTTGCACGATGAACCAATGACTCATTAAGAATTAATAGTACATAATAGGTATGAGTAGATAACAAATGAAATGAAAAACTCGTCATTTGCGACGCTACAAATTGTAAAGTGTCCACTCATTCAAATTCGACAGGATGAAAATTATCTTATCATTCAAGAAAAATTAATAATATTGTAGAAATTACACCGACTAAGCGATAAATTGAAGAAGAAATAAAGTAATCCATACGTTGTGGGAAAAAGATGGATCAACGATTAGAGTTTGTAAAAATTGTAATTTTAATGAATAGGTACTAAATCTTTAAACATTTATTAACATAGTCTATAGTTGAATTTAGGCACTAATTAAATGAATGTTTGCATTGATACAAATCAATATTTTACATATTTTCAAGTTTCATTTCAACTGTGCTGTCTGCACTCGTATTTTCATACATCGACTAAAAAACAGCATGAACAAACCCAAGGAGGACACGGAGTGGCGCTTTTCCCTTAAATCTTGAAAAAAAAATTACGTTGTTTTTAACGCATGAATCAAAAAAAATTGAAAATTTCCTTTAATTAAAAAAAAATTATTAGCTTTCCTCTCTCCGCTAAAAATGTTTCTGGATAATAAAAAACCAGACGGAAAAATACTGAATCAGACGTTTTCACTCCTTTAAATTTGTGCTCAGATTTCTCCATTTTGACCAATGATTCGTTCTGTAGTTCTCACAACCACTAGTCTTATAAATATTTTAGACTAGATTGGTGACTCATTCCTTCAATCCAATGTTTCTTACCCTTAGTACCAATAATGAACATTAATTTAGAATTTTTGAATCGCTGGAATTGAAGAATAAGAGTACAGATTATCGATTGAGGATCATACGTCTGTTATAAGACAAATAGGCCTATTCAGTTAATGACTCTTTTATTACATTATTTATCACTTATTAAAGGTACACCGAGGTAGCTATTCCTCAGATTGTCATATGATAATTTTGCTTTACCCACAAACTCATTCTCTTCAAGTTTAATTTATCTTTTTTTTTTCTTATTTGCAACAGGCTTGAGAATTTTTTGACACTTCCTCTCGATACGTATTATAACGACTCAAATATTCAAAAAAATTTATATTCAAATTTCAGACTTTTATAAACCCTTCGGTATTTAAAGAATTTTTTTCCTTTTGAATAGACACACAAATTGATACTTTTCGTAAAATATTCACATAAGGTTCCTCAAATTTTTTGATCCCGATATTTATGTTAGGTAGGTAGGAGGTACCTATGCTTCTTTTATTTTTGGTAGTTTTTTTTTTTTATTTCATCCATTTTAGTTGACCATTCTTAAGCAAACAGACTTCGAAGTAATTAAAATTAAAAAAAAAATTTAGTAGTAACCACTTTGGTTAATGTGCGCGTTTTACTGGGGAAAAAAATAAAATTTTGTATCCGTCACACTTGAAATATTTGATGGAGCAAATGTGTAATAAAACACGTTCATCAAAAGCACTACATAAAATAAGTACAGCAATACCAAATGGATTAACTTACTAAACAATGAAATAAAGAAAATAAACGAAAAAATTTAAACGATCCAATATTAGTTCATTAGGAGTTGTTTTTTTTTCCGTCACACTCACTCACGTATAGCCTACAGACACAAGCAACAATTATTGCTAATTTACGTTTAGGCTACTTAGGTACGTCTACCTAAAATAAAATAATTAAATCATTTTCTAATGTACTTTTTTTTTCTTTTTTTTTTCTTACAGACGGTCATAAACAAATAAGAATCAATATTCTATAACTCATTAGGAGCTCTGATAAATATTAATTGTCTAAACGCTCAACATTTCATGCTGGATTTAAGAAAAAAAGAAACAAAAACCAGAAAAACTGAAAAATTTAGAAAGGAAATAATTTTCTAATTGCACCTACTATTTCTTGTAGAATGCAGGTTTTCTAATATGTTAAATACTGTAATTGGAAGAAAAGGTAGCTTGAGAAATTTGTTTGAAACGTGCGAAGATAAAATATTGCACGAATTTTCTAAAATAATTAATGAGCATTATTCTATAGATCTCAACTTATAAGATGAGAAATCGGTATCTAAATAATAATCTATTATTTCTCAACGAAGAGGTAATGAAAAGAGTCAAATTATTCCCCTGAAGAAAACATCCCGAAAACTAACAAATAATTATGAATGCTACTCGAACACGAGTTTTGTCATCAAAGACTAAAGAGAAAACACCAACTCACGTCACACGCTAAATTTTCTTCAAAGTTCAAAATTTATGTACTATTCACGTAGTTATAATATAAATGATAATTATATACTCGAATAGTGCTAACGTTCGGCACATGAAGTGGTTATAAAAAAGTCCTTAGAAGCTAACAAAAACCCATATTATCATTGACAAACCAGGTATCCCGATGTCTCATTAAAAGCAACATGGATGCCATGGCTTCATAATTATTAATTAGTAGCTACCCTTTTAAAACCATCTTCATTTTGATCTTGTTATTACCGAGTAACTTCAGATTTACATTAAATTTACAAAACAGATACGATAGTAGGTATCTAGAATTACAAGTAATCTTGCACCGATGAATGTTTTAATTATACTTCGATTCCAGGGATATTTTAAAATTCACTTGTACATAGTGAAGATCCTTTTGTAAGTCATAAGTTTTTTAGTATGCAGCGTGCAGTAGGCCGATAATCACATAAAATTTAATAAGTTGAAATAATTTTTTCGCGAAAAATTACATATATCAATTAATTTTTTTCTTTATCAGTTAATGTTTACAAAGTACGATTATTTAATGGGCACGAATATTTTCATATCATGAAATATTGCTTTTCTCGCAGAAATTTGAATTATTAATAAATTTCTCGTAATCATACGAACAGTCAAGTTTTATTGGATGTCAAAAACCAGTGAAAACATTTCAGCACCTAAAGAACTGATTCCTTAAACCAACTGACAAGAAAACAAAATAGTTTAGAAGATTCAAGCACTGCAGGACTTCGATGAGAAACGAATATCCTTTGCCTTTATTTCGACATTTTCACTTCACAAATGGCTGAAATAATGTAAATTTTAAATGTCAATTATTTATTATAAGTAGGTACCTGTATAATTGTACCTACCAGTGAAAAATGATTCGTTTTTTGAAGTTAAAAAATAAATAGGTGTCATATAATTAGTATCCATGTACAAAAATTATAGGATACAACACCCTAATAAGAAACAAATTGTGAAACATTCAAGTAGGCATAGAAAAAAGTTGTGGAGGAGAAAAATATCCACCAATATGAGATTATCGCTCTAACATCATGAGAATATATCACAGGCACATTGAAAGGGTGAAGACATTCTCTGAGCTAACAAATTCATAAGACCTTGAAATTACAGAAAAAAAAAATTAAAAATTAGAATTTGTATCAATTTTTTCAGTAAAAATTATCCACAGTTTTTTAAATTTTTTTTGTATCTATATGGCACTAGCTAGGTATCTACACTACCAGGGATATGGCCGAGTTTACTCCATTATGTCAATTCAAGTTGGTCGCATTTGCAAACATATCAGAAAAAATTATCCAAATGAGGGGGTTGGTCACAATGGAGAAGAGATATATTCTGCATAAGACCTAGGTGGAGTCGGAGAATGTAGGTGGCTGGACCAGAGGTGAGAAAGTGGTGTACAGATAGGATTGAGAGATCAGTGTAGCGTAAGGGATAATTTAGAGTGAGTGAATAAGCAATTACAAAAGAATGGTTAATGCATAAATTTCCTCCTGCTTATTTCTCCCAGAGGAGGACAGCCAAATTGCTAACATCAAGTTTAATAAAAAAAATTTTCTTCGGGTAGTGGAAATCTAAGTTTGTTGCCACTTACCGAAGATCTTCTGTCAAAAAATTGATTTATTATCTGCGGGAATGCGCACAAGCCCACAAAATATTCACCACTGCAAACGTATGTAGACTCGTGAGTTCACAGAGTGCATAGATAAATAAGTAATATACTTCGTATATAAATGGGTAACTTGTAACTTTTTTTCATTACCTGTTTTATCAGTTTATATGGTTTGGATAGGGATACCAACCGTCACAAGAAGAATTTCAGCGCTAGTATTGTCTTATTTAAGAAAAATTGTTGTTCCTGTGGGGATTCGATCGTGGGGTCTCCCGAATACATGGCCTAAAATCTTCAAACACAGCCACTACCTGACCGCTGGGCCACTGAATTTAATGAAGTAGAAAGGAGTAATACAGGTATATGAGTTCTTTTCATAGATATATATGTTGTTTACATCTATTTCACATAATTATAAAGATATGCAACCAAATATATTTATTTATCAATATGCATGCAGCGCTCGCTATTGCTGGGGTGATTGGTTGCACTAAAAATAGAAAATGAAAATAAGTGAAAAGTGAACACTCCATGACAGAGTGTATTAAATAAAGCTAGAGAGACAATGTGTTACCCATGATTTCCAAAGGGGAGTTTGGCAATATAAGTTCCACCTAGCCCACTGCTTGGCTTGCAAGTGCATAGTACAGTAGTCATTCGATCTCGACCAAATCAAGGGTCACCACATTATCTGTAAAAATAAAAATATTGAATTATTGGGATTTCGGGAGGATTTGATGCATTACGCAGTTAACTCCACAATTTCAAGAAATATCTACTCGTGTAAATAGGAATCCAGGTTAATCTAATAGAATTATGGATTGATTTTTTTAGTTGGATGTGGGTAAGTATCCTTTGAGCTGTATGGTTTGAGGTGTACAAATCTCCAGAAGGGAGATGAGGGCACCTAAAGAGTCGTACACCCTTATTATAGAGTGACATCTAAGTGAAGATTCTCTAATTAAGTAATATTTTATCTGTGATTCCCATGTATAAGTATACGATAAACCAGGTCGAACAAGTACTTAAGTCTTACTTAATGTTAAGAAACGTTCTAGAATACGAAGATTATGGGCACATGATGAATTTTGAGAAAATGATACAGAAAGATGAATTCCAATTTAGCTACAAATGATAGAGTTCAACTTTAATGTTGAGATTGTAACTTGAATTGAAAAAGCACATGTAGTTTTTGAGGTGGTTTTTGGGCACTCTGTGTAGCAATAAGTGGTTAAAGAGAATCGAAAGCTTATACCAGCAAAATGGCGTTGAATAATTGATGAGGGGGATTTGTGATTTTTGATGACAGCTGAAGAGGTGCCCAAATTTTTAATGACTATACATTTTGTTTCAAATAAGATTATTTTAAAAAATAACGAACGTTTCTACGTCAAAAAATCGATTAAATTCATATAAAATTGAACGATTCGTTGCACTCAGCTCATGGTAAGTAATGGCGTAGAAATGAGGGATTTTTTGGTTTAGCCCGCCAAATTTTTTAATCAGGTACCTCACATTCTTTCAAAAAGTAATCGACAATTTAAAAATATTTTCATAATTGTGCTCTGGCTACGCTACTGATGGTAGGTAGACCTACATGTTTGAGATGGTCCTCTTTGGATTGCAAAAGACCTTATTTTAATTTAATTTAATCAGTTCTGTTCCAATCTTCATATTCGTCCAGCAAACATCTGAGTGACCTCAATAAGCATGAACTCCGTTGAAAGCATTGCTAATCGGTGTGATACGTATACCAAAACTTGTCATTGATTCATTGGCAAAACCATTCGATGTCGAGAAACGTTTTGGATCATTTTCATCGATCGATTGTCCAAAATTGATAAATAGATAGTCAAATGAAGAGCGAACGAGTGTAATTCACACTCGTGATTAACGAGAGACGTATACAGTTCATAAGCTGTGCTTTTTCTTTTTTCTTTTTATTATTTATTTATTATTAATTTTTTTTTTTTTTTTTTTTGTTGTTCATTCATACAGTTTTATTGTAGATACTCTGTCGTACATTATTCGTCTCTCGAACTGACCGACTCGATCGTCGATCGTTCAAAATAATAATAATAATAATAGAAAAAAATAAAAAAATGTAAGGTTACCTGTTATAGATCAAGCAGTTGGATAAGAGCGTGAGCAAGTGTTGTGATGTGGAAAAAAGCGACCTCCCATAGAGACCTCACTGGTAAATGACTTTTCATTTGTCACTGCATTGGTTGGTATTGACTAAAAATTGACACTCGATGGTACCCTACCTGTTTACCTATAATAATGTTTTTTTTTGTTGTTTTTTTTTTACCATTTTGGTATCTGTTTAAACCATCGTTAATAATATTAAATATAAATCACCATACCGAATGGGTTTTGATTTTTTTTCAGTCTCTAACGACAAAGTAGGTAAGTATACGTATACTTAAATGTAGGTATATATTTTAGATTTTTTTTTTTTTTCTGGTGGGTTAGATGGATAAAGACAGAGAGGCAATGAAAAAGAAAATATATTAAGTACGAATAGGTATCCGTTTCAGGTGTTGACGATAAACGATTTTTTCTTTTACCTTCTGAAAAAATAGTGGTACGATTTAAATAAAACAGGAGAATAAGCATTCTTGAAAAACAATTCAGCAAATGTAGGTACTCACCTACAGGACTTCGGAAAAATGGTGAAAAAATGTAAAATTGCTGCCTTTGCATCGAGATAGTTGAATATATAAGTCATCAATTGTAAAAAATTTTTCTTACCTGGAAAAGTTAAAAAAAAAAAAAAAAAAGAAAAAAGAAATATGTGTTACAATAGATTTTTGAGATATGTTTTAATATTTACAGGTTTATTTTCGTACGATGTGGCATAGATATTTCGTTTTGTTTGCAATTTTTAAAAATAAAAAAAAATCATCCGCCTACGATAAAGCCGAGTTTTGTGTGGCCTACATATAGCAGCTGAAATTTCTTAGAAATCATGTTGGTTCTATGAGGAATATCAAATAATCCACAGGTAAACAGACAGAAAGAAAAACAACGACGTCAAAAAAATTACGTGGTTTCAAAGCAACATTGTGTTGGCAGTGTTAGCTATTGGCAATTTTCAGAGTTGTAGGCAAGTTATAAATTTATCAACGAAGACTTCATTTTTCTCTCATTTTTAATATCGGCTGGGCATAACTAATGGAAATCGTTTTTACGAACCATAGGTATATGTATTTAAAAAAATGAAGTAAATTTTCTTCTTAGCATGTCAGCTGAATGGCTGATTAGCCAGTAAATTTTTTTCGGCGCCAGTTCCACCCCAGCACTCTTGTAAAATTACCAGGTAAGGGCAACTGTTGTATTGTGTGTCCCATGTTGTAATGTGTCACATCTACAATATCTCAGGAACCAGTTTAGCTCCATACAAGAAATTTGAACAGGATATGTATCAATATTTATGCATTATAATACTCACTGATCTACTTTGAATCAATATTACTCATTTTCCTTTATCCGTAGTTACAAAGAAGTGTATTCAGTAGTCAAAAGTAAGTTAAAATTTTTCAATTCAGCTTTTTCTTATTTAAAACTTTAATTTCATTCAGAGAAAGTAACATAATACATTAAAAGAAAGCCCATCTAAATAAAAATCTAACGATATAAATTCTGGAAATAGTTTATCTTTGAATAATTGACACGCGTCTGAATGCCAAATGAGTGACTGTTATGAAATATCTCGAAATTGACTATTGTAAAAATTCACACGGTAAAGTTGCCTCCGAAATAAAATTTTTGAAAAAAACTGCAGGTAGAAGGAACAAATTTACTCTTCTGTTGGTTGCCAGTGTGGCATGTATCCCAAAATAATTGATTTTAAAAGTTTAAGCTTAGAAAATTCCTCCATTAATATCTCATAATTTGTTCTTTGATTTGGACAAGTTCAAAAAAGTGGATGAATTTGGTTGAAAAAGTAATTTTTTATATTATGTTGCGACACTTTTTTATACATACGATATGACCATTTTTTATGCGCTTTTATCGCAGTTACTAACGCAACAAAATGTTATGTAGTTCTTGTACTAACATCTGGTGCACTTAAATCATATTTCATTTTTATACCTAAGTTATCCCTTATCAATGTGCTTGCTTTTTCAACGCAAGTTTCATTAGAGAACTATAATCACAGTAAGTATAGCTGAGACATACGCCATTTTATATAGTAATTTTTCTAATTACCGTTTTTTTCGTCCTGCTGACAAAACGCATGTTCAACATTGAGTATAAAATATAATTATGTAATGAAAGGTAGATTTTCCTAGTTCCATTTTTTAACGATAGAATGTTTCAGGGAATAAAGTTAACGTGCGATGTATATCTATAATTATATTCATATATATGGATATAGTAACATGCAAAACGGAGTAATTTCATTTCCTGAATCTGCTATGTGTGTCTGACAATGACTACCTATATAGAAATGTTATACGTATCAGCCCTACATAACATAATTACTAACAGAACAAAACTGTGCTCGGAAAAAGTAAAATCCAAAATGATGTATGTCTCAACTCGGATCTGATCAAGTGCCTTCGTTTCATCAGTGAACTACAATAGTCATTGTGGCATTGTGGCAACGAAATGTCCTGACACACAAAGGTTACCCTGTTTAAACCCTAGGGATTAAAAATTTTATTCTTCTTCAAATTAGAAAAGTGTATTTTTTAAAAACTCGTTTTTAACCCAAACTTATTACATTTTTGGACAGTTATATTTTATCTATTTTAATACTTTACGGCATAGCTGTGACTTTTTACAATTCCATGTTGTAATATGTCAAATTTGTTTTTTTAATGACTTTATCTTAGGTTGGCTTTCAGTTTTACACATTTGATTCTCATTTTGTAGTCTTTCGAATGCTCTATCTAATGGTATGAAAAGTGCAACACTTAGGTAAAACCTTCAGAAAATATAAACAAAATAATTTTGGTGCGATGTAAAACAACACTTGCCCCTAACATGAAATGTGTAGGCAATCAAAACTTTAATCATATAGACCTAATAATCATTCTGGACTCGATGGCATATCTTCATATTTTTGACAGTTGTGTCGAAAGTTGAAAAAAAAATAATTATTTTTTTCACTAAATTTTGCTATTACTATGAATAAAATTATAACGAAATTTTGCGTCTTTTTGGAAATTCAACAGGTGTTACCCCTAAATACGCCTGCGATTTCCAGTTAAATCTAATTAATTAGACCCTCGGGGGAATAATTCACACAACCTCGTTTTCGGAAATTTAAACTTGAAGGCATCGAAAAAAATGTAATCTGAATAATAAAAAAAAATTAAAATATAACTCTAATTGTAGATCTTTGACTTTTGTTACCAGAAAATTTTGTAAAACTAACGAGAAAGAACCTCAATAAAAACACTCGGATATATCGTTAAATTTTTTCACTATCATCGCATTTTTCAATATTAAGTTTAGTAGCTATAGAACGCAGCTTTTTTCTATATTGCAACCTCTGATATTTGTTTTGTTTTTCGCGAAGTTTGTTCCATTCATTCCTGTTGGCACGTGCAAAAAATTTTTTCTTTAAAAGACGAAGGAATAATTTGTGCAATGTTGGCGACGGTTACGTTTTGACACTCTAACAATATTAAATTAGAAGAGAAAAATTACTAAAACAGTACATCACAGTCATCATGATCGTTGCTAATAGTTGAAACTTATTGATGCAAAATAAGTTGCCTATGAAAAACCAATGTTAATAATTATAGTTTTTTTAAGACTCTGCTTTTTTAATGAAATAATATAAGCATTTCAATTTGGCATGGGCGTATGGGCAGAAATGATTTTATTTAGGAGAAAACTCATTTTTATACACATGTAACTGCCAAAAGAGGTGGTAATGTACCAAGTTAGAACCACTTTCAGTGTTACACCATACACGAGATACTTAACACTGGACAAGCATTAATACCTCTATTATAAATTAAATGAGTAATTTATCGTCCACGACTATTGTGGACCTTAACATATTTGAGAGACTCAATAATATTTAAAAACACAAGGTTGATTTAATACTTTTAATAAAATAATAATTTGTACGGCACAAGTACATTTAATAATATTTTAAACACTATAAACTAGGTTTAACATTTGGGATTAAAACCCTTAGACAAAGACTGTCTATTAACAAGTAGCTCTGTATAAGAAGCTCTAGGTAATGTGTATAACGATTACTTCAAATCGAGGGTTTATATACTCGTTTGGGGTAGGGTATGTAAGTGTACATGCTGGATAGGCCAAGTGAGGTAGGGGCTTGTTATTATAAGGTTGTGCTGACTCACGATATAGTTGAGGAACACGCAAAATGAGGTCATGAATATACAGACATTATATCTATATTCATAAAATCAAATACGGGTAATTTAGTTATTGTTTACAAAGAGCTATAGGATTATTCATTATTGATGAATACCTGCATTTTTGGTATTTGAGAGTGTGTGGATGAATATGTTCTTCATATTTAAAAATAGACGAAAATATACGTTACAATACATATTTTTTTTTTTTTAAACAAATTTCAATTTTTCTCTCAAGAGTTGGGAGCAAACACCCCCCTTATCCCGATAAGTGAAATTACATGTAAGAACTCAGATGCCAGTTTGAAAAAAAAAAGGACAGAATTACTCAATGCGAGAGAATAGAGTTTTTATGTTTCTCCTACAGAATATTCTTCATAGAATTTCGTCAAAATTAACTGGGCCTATGTGACCTACTTTTGATTAGGCTAAATTTTTCAAAATTCATTGTTTTTCCTTCATAATTTGCATTTCTATTGACAAAATTAACGTTAATGGTTCGGATTGTATGTTGGAGCCTAAAAAAATCGTAAACCAAGTGAAAATTGTGTGCAAATATTACGAAATGTAAAAAATCAAAGGGATGGGTTAGGAGTAGCATGAAAAAAGTGTGTGTGGGAGAAAGAGAAAAAAGAAGATAATTTAAAAGGTAATGGATAGTGAAGAGAAGACAAGAATGTATAGTTTATTCAATCGCTGCAACTTAATGTTTGTAGCCTCCATTCAAAAATACCACATATTATTCAAGGTATAGGAGGGGTTACAAAGCATCTATTAGTTGGGGTGCTATTTTTTGAGGAACGTAATGGAGGGCTGATTTTTCTAGTTCCATTCTTCAACCATAGAGTGTTTTAAGAAATGAAATTACTTCAAGATTTATATCTATATATTCGTATATGCATATAGATATAGTAACGTGCAAAAAGGAATAATTTCATTCCTCGCAAACGCTATCTATGTCTGATAGTAACTACCTACGGAAATGTTATAGAAATCAGCCCTCCATTACATATAAAGGTGATATTTATAGTCATTTAGTCGTCAGATACTATAAATCATATAAATGAAATCCTCGAGCTGAGAGGTAGAAATTGCGCGACTATTTTCTAAAATATGATATTTTAATTTATTAATTATTACAATAATTTATAACATTGTTTTGGTGTACATTCTTGGTCTTAATAAAACTGAAACTTTTTAAATCCCAAACCATATTATAAATTTTCTAAATTTCTTTAGTTTCTATACAATTAACCACTACACAACACACAACGATGAGTACGAGTTAACTCAATATTATAATTTTATTCATTAATAACCTCCCAAAGTCGAAAAGAATTTCCTCATAAAAAATAGTGAAGAAAAAAAAAAAAAAGAAGAAAAGAATCCTAACTATTTAATTTAATTCAGTCGTTGAAAATAATTCAGCTATATTCAGCCTCGTTTGTGACAGAACTAGCAAATTGTCAACTTCTGGCCTTCAACATGAATTGCTGTCCGACACACTCGAGTCCCATCTCAAAACAGTAACCAGGAATCAGTTCTCAGTGTGTGATTTCAAGGTAGTACTGGGTTACTATATTTTCCAAAGGCTGAAATGATTTCTTTCTTTTTTTTTTTTTTTTTCAGTGTTCCGGCAGAAAGAAAAAAATTTAAAAAGAAAAAAAAATACGGAAAAAAGAATCTGAAGAAAGAATCTGTTACGGTTTGTAAACCAGGTTAAAATCGTCCTCTTCATCCTTGGCCCACCGCATCTTATTAAACATTGATTAATCCGATTGCGGCGATAAAAATCTGCCACAACATGCTTTTCCAATATGGAAGTTTATTGGTCGGCACCATATTCATACTCATTACCATGTAGCCGATTGTCATTTAATCACGGTTCTAAAAGCTGACCAGTTCCCTTTCGACCAAGTCGTTACTGTTATTGCTGTCGTATAGAAAGGTAACCGCTGTTTTTAATAAGGCTTGGTAATTTTTTTTTATTTTTTTTTTTCTGCATTTTTATTATTTTTTACATTCTGCCGTTAATACGATATGCTGGTAACGACGTTTTTTCCTTATCACACAGTTTCTCAGCACTTGTGCGCAAGACTATGTTCTAAATATTACGTTTATGTGGGTCGTTATACTCACAATAACGTACCTATAAGAGTTAGCTAAGTATAATACTTAAATTGTCTAGTTCGATTAAAAGTGAATTATCTATGGAAGAATTTTTTTTCTCCTACATTAGTAGTATCGTGTAAACTACATGAACTTTTCCAGAACAGGTAAACGCACGCAAACGCGTGCCTGCTGCAGCTTTTACGTAAAATTTATCAAAATTTGTACTCGCATTGAAAGGTGTCAAAGAGAGTCAAATTATAAGAACATACATATAGTATTTGTTTTGGCCAAAACCACATCCTACAATATCGCTGTCTAATTTGAATATTCCTCATCAAACTGCTCTTTACAACTGGAGAACCCATCTGTTACTAGCAGGCACGGAGATACGAAACGAAAACGAAATTTTTAAACGCCAAAAACAAAATTAACTCAAACACTAAAATTCTCAATTGCTATCAAGACCAACAATGGAAATATAGTGGAAACCAAATAATGAAACTATAGGTAGATGCTACCTACACAGGGTTCATGGAACCTTGAGGGAGACAGTAGTTTATGTGCAGGGCGACCAAATTATTTCTCAGTACCGGTAGCCAGCCAGTTTAAAGATGCCTTACCGTACACAAAGCGTACCTACTAACTGGAGCAATCGTCCAAAGGTGAGGCGGTACCTTATACGGACCGCAGCACGTATACTATCAGTGAGTATGTAATTAATACATACTCACTTACCTCAGTTTACCATTTAACAGTAAACGTAGAAATGCTTCGTCTGTATGAGTGCATACAGATGATGTACTTTGTTCAATGTGGAATGCACTATTAGTATGGGTTGCGGACTTTGGTCTGCGACCCGTCTGTCGATGCAGGGCCGAGCCATAAAAGGAGGAAATGAGGGAAACGTCCCCACAGCCACCCCCTTAGTTTTTTTGTAAGAAAAGACTAAGTCCCGTCATACTCTAAAAATTAGGGAGACGTTGGACTGAAGATTGTCTGGTGGGATTACATCCTTTGTAAGAGCTAAATCCTCCAAAGAGGATATCGCAGAGGGCTTGGCCTAAGGCATGGCTAGTAAAAGTCCCCGTATTGTAGTTGAGGATCCTCCTCTGGTTGTAATTTGCACGAGTTTGTGCTCCTCTCTTTTTATTTTTGTGCCTTATCACCTGGGTAGAGTTTCTGGAATTCACATTTGGGATGGAATTCCGTTGTTGGACGAAAGGTTGAATTCGGGTATCCGGTCTATGGACCGTGATTTTGGAGCAAGATGGCTGATTGCTCCCAGATGGTCAACGTTTATTTCGTATAGAGGGGTAAATTTCCCACTTGTAGTTGACTAAGAGTCACCTAAGTCGCACCAGCTATTTCTAGCCAATGAAAAAGCCGCATCCAAGCCGCACTTATCAGCAGAGTGATTTCTCGCTTGTCAAGCGTTTTCACACCTGTACCACTGTAGCAAAGTCGAGGTCACCACTGTGGCTTGTTTGGTGTAGGTAGATGCTACTTACACGGGGTTCATGGAACCTTGAGGGAGCCAGTGGTTTACGTACAGAGCGACCGAATTATTTCTCGGTGCCAGTAGCCAGCTGGTTTAAAGATGCCTTACCATACACAAAGCATACCTACTAACTGGGGGAATTGTCCAAAGGCGAGGCAGTACCTTATACGGACCTCAGCACGTATACTATCAGTGAGTATGTAATTAATACATACTCACTTACCTCAGTTTACCATTTAATGGTAAACATAGAAACGCATCGTTTGTATGAGTGCATACAGACGATGTACTTTGTTTAATGTGCAAGTCCCCACAGAAACATTTCTGTTTCTGTTTCTGTTTCCGCTTCTTACTTAATTAATATTTCATGCAGAAAAAAAATTGAAGAAAATCTGGAAAAATTATCGATGTTTATGGGAAAATATCGAAAAAATATTGATACAAAAACGATGTATCGATTTCTGAACGGGTTTTTGGTAATTTAGTTTTTGACTGAGATTTGAATGCCGCTGCCGACATAATTATCGTTTGTTTTCTAAAATAACTTGTAATGATGAAGAATAATTCTACTGAGATGTCGTCTTATGGCAGTTTATAAGAATTAGTTTTCTTCTGTCATTCTCAATGTTTACAATTCAAAACTGCCAAAAAGGGACATAATTATAATCTTTTTGAAAATAACTACAGGAGAAGGCCGTATCTACCATGGGGTAGGAACAATTTCCCCTTGGATTTAAAAAAAAAATGGCCAGCCAAAAAAAGAAAAAAAGGATGATTTTTTTTATCACTAATGCTGATGATAATACGTAGAAATGAAGAAATAATGAGAAAAAGTTAGGCTTTCTAGGATGGTTTTTAAGTGGGTTTAAAAAAAAATCTACTTATTTTTGGTTAAGCAAGCTAAAATTTTTATTAAGTAAAAGCTAACAATAGAAAATTTTTTTTTTCTTGAAAATATTATAAATTTCTTTACATTAATTTCATTAGAAAATTTTCAATGACTGCTTTTTACACAGCCAGTAAAATTGACTGTGATTGGACTTTCAAGTTCGCTGGTTTCCAGTGGCGCAACTAAAGGGGCAAGGTGAACTCATTCCATGATTGAGTTTTTGGATTGGAAAAATTACAAATTGAAATTAATTTTCAAACTATTCATGCGATAATTACACTGTGGGCCAAGGCCTCATGTATCCACCGGAGTCATTGGAAACTTCCCCATCTACCCAAAAAACAAAAACAACCCTCTATATACATAAATGTTTCAGAACCCAGAAAATACTAAAAAAAATTTTTCCCTCCAACCGCTCCCGAAATAGTTGTTTTGTCACCCTATAAAAGCCCCCTCTAGAGGTAAATCCTGAGTACAGCCCTGTTGCAGTTGAGGCCTGCACATTGACTAGTCTCCATGCCGCAAATTCCTAGTTATATTATTGCCTGTTAACCCCCTTAGCTGGTCTCTACTTCGATAAAACTTGCCTTGTCCCCTTGAAAAATTTTCTAGCTATGCCCTTACTACAGGATTTGTTTCACCTGTTATGAAAAGGGTTGAGCGTTTCATTATCAATGCCAACATTGGCTGTGTAGGCACGAATAAGCGAATTAAGGTGTAAAGACTTTACTTTTCAATGAAAATTCTCTCATCACACTATAACCACGCACTAATCTAATGAGTAATTCGAACAAAATAACCGTTTAACCAACTCTGGGTGTCCAAACATACGAACGTTAGATTTTGTTTGGAACGTCCGTATTCACACGATTCACACCAAGTCCTTTCTTTCTCCGTGATAATTATTTTTTTGGGAAATACTTTCACCACACTACCAACATGTACCATTTTTTCGTAGAGAGACAAAGAGAGAGGGAGAAAGAAAAAACTGAAATTCACCCAACGGTACTGTAGGCCTACTTAGAAAAAATAAAAAAATAAAAATGTTATCTGTTCATCGCGAACGTTATAGGTAGAGAGATACAGGTAGGTATATAGGTATACCTATAGGTACGTTTACTGTAAGTTAGCATTTTAAAAAATTGACAAGCATTACAATAAGTCGGAATGAGAGAGAGAAAGAAGGACAGAAATAAAGATGAGGAATCGTTACGTATGCACAGATTACGGTTTTTCTCCGTTCATTATAATCCGAAAGATTTTCCCATCCGGACACATTGTCGCAGTTTATCATCGCGAAGAGGGTAGAACGCCTGCAGCTCTAATTCACAACCTCCCCCGTACAATCATTAGCGCGGACCACACAAGATAAGGCGACGCCTACTTCACCCAAAAATTATGTTAATTGAATTGTATACAACTTTAATAATCGAATCCGAGTGGTGTGTTTTTGGTTTGGTACGGCCGATGTTTTTACGTAGGTTTTCGAAGTAAATCTACATATTAAAATTCATCGTGTATCAAGACCTACTGTCAGAATGGGTTTGTTCGGTTTTTCGTCTCATAACTCCAAGAAACTTCGGCACTGATCGCTAAAATTCATATACTGTATATATGATATGTATTATTATATACGTATGTAGAAAACAGAAGCTAAAGTGGGGAAATTTTTTTCGTATTGCTTACTGATGTTCATTCATCAGATGTCCGAATGGGAGTATATCATTATCCTTTTTTTTTCTAACCTTGATATTTTTTCATCGAGAGGAGTTACTTTTGCACTTTTAGATCACCATATTATACCTGATGACAGAGAAAAATTATTTTTTTTGACAATATTTCGAGATATTATTCAGAGTTTATGTCTGTGGTAGTGGACACCATAAAACATAAACGTTTCCGACCTTCATGTTGGTACTATTCCCTTTTACAACCCCCACTAAAAACGAAACTTCGCGTTATAATAAATAATAATGTGTTTGACAGCTTTCAACTCTAAAAATATTGCCCCTAGGACAAATCTGTATTAGACTCGATTTTTCAAAAATTTTATGTTAAAATTTTTCAGTAAGAATTAAATTTTCTGCAGGATTGACCCTCAGGTAATAGAATCACGAAAACAACTGTAAAGTACGGTTTAAAACATCTTGAGGTCTGAAAGGCGACTATCTGCTTAAGAGATGATTGTAACGTATATTCTCATTTTCGTCTATTTTTAATTATGACGAACAATATTCGTTAACACTGGTTTGAATACCAAAACTACTTGTATTTGATGTTAACCAAAACATCCCATTATACTTTTCATAAACAATATACAATTTACTCGTCTGAAACGTCACAAACAGTGAAATCCCGTTGCCACTGTTAGCGACCTAAAAACACTTGTCCCTCAATATTATTGCGAATCAGCAAATCCCTATTGTAACAATCCCTACTTCGCTTAGTATTCTCTCGCTTATCACATTTCAGCACCACCTCCAAACTGATTTTTCATTAAATTTTTATAAGATATTATACAGTAGTACTTATTGTACTATTAATCTATCTCAGTTGGGGAGATGTTGCTAAAATTTGGTAAAAATCTAGGTGTCTATCTGTACACCGTAAATAAAATTAGCCTATTGAAGAACTGAACTACTGTACTGTATGAGTACAGATATGCATTATGTTCCATGTGATTATTCTGTATTAAATAAGTATTGAGAGAGAAATAGGTACGTATTTTCCACGGTGTTTTATGCAAAAACTGTGCGCCTGACAAAAAAAAATTTGAATATTTTTTATTGTTTGTTTAATTCTCTGTAAATTTTTTCTGGACAATTGTTCGCTCAGATAAATGTGAAAAGTTGCTGTGTGCCACAATTTTAATCCAAGGGAACTATTCCACTAACACTTTACGACCTTTCAATCAGTTACACGCCATTCAAGCAAACTTTTCAACTTGGCGGATATTTTCATGAGATTCTTAGAGTACTTTATGCCACGTAAAAGGAGACATGAGTGGCATAAGTGACTGAAACAACGTAAAGTGTTAGTGGAATAACTCCCTGTAGAGGATATCACTCGTACCAGATGTGTCTGGACATCTAGTATGTTGTTTAATATGATGAAATTGAAATGTGTACCAAATTTCAGCTTGTTGCAATTTTAGTCCTAATTAAGCCATTTTAGAGCTAAACCAACTGGACTAAAAAGGAAAAATATTATCTTTACTTTTCCTGAGAAAAATGGGAGTGGTAATGTGAAGGACCAAAAACTCCACCATATTGCAAAAAATGTGCCACATAACCTGCTGTTGAGAGAAAAGTCCGCCAGATTACTTGTGTAAATATCTACATACTTACAGTGTATAAGATGTATATATATATGTATTTCTATCAAACAACATACAGGTGGGAATTTCTATCCGATAGTCACGAAATTTGGTACACTTATTTCTGTATAAAAAATAGTAAACCCTATTGTTTTTGGTCCAGATCGGCTAGTTTCTGCGTTCGGTACATCCTATTATGTTGCATTTTTGTGGCGTAAACGGTCATAAATGTGTAATTTTTAACCAATAATTAGGAAATATGATACGGATATAGAATATATTATATTCTAACTAATCAGTAAAAATGTGGTTTGAATTGGCTTAGCGGTTCATCAGTAGAAGTCACTGAAAAAATCCCAAACTATTGCTAAAAAGAGCAGATCAGTAAATTCTATACAAACCAAAGAAGCCGGCTGGAAAGAAAACTTTCGGTTATTTTATTTACAAAGCAATCGTAACATGAACTTAGGTACGTTTTTTATAATTTTATAACAACTACGAATTTCCTGGACACTTCATTTAAACCGTACTTACCTAATTTTTAGCCAACATTCGGACTAATTATTTTTATTTAATTTTTCTTTTGTATTTATTTATTTATTTATTTTTGTTTAAGAAAACCTACATTTTCTATCGTGGCTTGCTACGCAGAAGTTTTATTTTCTTTGCATTATGTACACGAATTTGCAGTTTGATAAACGAAAGGCTGAAAGAGAATCATACCATTCAGACGTACCAATGGCAAAAAATTTGCCAACACTGGTATAATATGAAGTGAACTTATGCAGAAAAGTCATCCATAATCAGACCATATGGATACTACATCATATGTAGTCGTAAACTTTAATTTGGGATGTGGATGAAAGACATTATACGCAATAGAGGGAAAAAATAAAGAATAAAACGAATAATAAATATCGTAATTACGCGTAGGAGTATATTTACTCAACAATCAACGCTCCACATAGATACAATATGCTATATGTAGCCTACGTATGAAGGCGTAGGTATATACAGGAATAAAAATGCAGTCGAGTTTTGAATTTATTAAACTTTTCCGATTTCGTATAATTCAGACTAACGCACCATGAAAAGGCTGATCCATATTAGTGATGTTGGATTTTGTGAATTTGTAAAAACGTTTGGGTTTTAGTGTGTTATTACTTTATCGTTAGGTTGAAATTATATTGTGGCTATTTTGTCTTCGGTTCGTCGAATAGATTAAATCAGATGTTGACAATTTAAGTGAGAAATATCGTGTCAACGACATGGTATCGTAGGTAGGTAAATGTGTTTGCAAAGATTTAATTACCAACATGATAAGTTTCTTTTTTTTTATACTATTTATGGACTACAGTTTTTACGCATTCTAACTACGTCCGTTAAAAGGAGAGAGATCAACGATTTATTTGGAGACTAAACAACAGTCGAAAGTGAAAATAATATTCTGAAAATGCTGATATACGCAAACAATGTCATAAAATTAGAAATGAAATACCTATAATGGGATTCTGAAGACATTCCAAGAATACAAAGGCTTAGCAAATGGAGATAAGACGCCGGGGCGTTTGAAGGAAACACTTTAAACAAAAGAAATTACGAAAATTTTTCATAGGTAGGTTTTCAGTCAATCACCTACTCCACTGCATATCATCAATATACCTACTTATAGAAAAATTTTAATTTAATAAAGATTTTTTTACTTGCGGTCTAACGGACCCAGGAATGCACAAATCAGAATGTTTAAAAAGTAAAACATGGGGGTTAATATTTTGTCCAAAGAATTGAATTATTTTTTTTGCATCTATTTCCGGTCATTTTGACTTTTTTTTTACTGCATGATCCGCACAGTTGTCTCCAATTATGTTGAGGAAAATACAGAAAACAACAATAATATTACTTATACGACGTGTTTGGAATTTCCAGGATCGTTTTTTGGGGTCGAAAAAAAAAAAAATTATTTCTAAAAAATGTTTCTTCTCCACGTTATACCCTCCCAAAGTGAAGGAGGAATCGATAATATGATGTAACTTTTCCAGTAAGAATTCACGCTATTTTATTTTCACCTAGTTTTTAAAGTTTTAGTCATATTTGGAGAACAAGAAAAGGGGTTATCACTTTTTAAATGGCCACGTCTCTTCAACACTTCGTTATATCAGAAAAGTGAGTCTCACCAATCCCTATTTTCTTTGCAAAGAAAAAAAATACATACCTACAGTAAACTTTACCATTCTGAGAAAACTCGATATAGTTTTCGTGAAAAAACAGTAAACAATTTTAGCTGAATTATATTCAACACCATTTTTCTCGAAAATTACCGAGTTTTCACGTAATGATAAAGAATATGTACCTGTTCTGCGTATTTTTTCTTCTCAAATAAAAAGGTGGGACTCATTTTTCGATTTAACGACTGGTTGGAAAGATATGGATGGCTATTTAAAATGTGGGAACTCTCTGTAAAAGCTCGCTGAAAATGAATAACATGAAAACTACTCCCTCAGTATCAATTTTCTTTCGTTTTTTTCGATTTTTTGAAAGTTATATCAGATTTTTGATTTTTTTTTTTTCCACTCAGTTTAAAGGGATATAACTCAAAAGGGCAGAATTTTTCAGTATTTTGCAAAAGAAAATTTTTGGTTCTTCAATCCCAAAAATCGATCCTGAAAGTTTTACTGGTTACCTTCGGAACACCTTATGTGGATCTGCACTTACGACCATAACTAAACTCTAAACGTTAATTACGTGTTGTATAGAGTATGTAGACTGATTTACCCGCCACTCACCGCCAGAAAAATTTTCCTTCATCATATATTTCGATGTCATTGAGTGAATAAATGTATCGAGTACTCAACCATTAGCCTAACCGTAGACTTAAAATTGACTTATTGAAATGGTAAGCTATTCGATTACGTGCTTGGATCCCTCGCTCTACCTTATGAAAAACGTTATCAGTAAAATGGTTTAGAGGATGATATTTAAATACAATCTAAATTCCCATTTGGCCACTCATGACCGTGCCATTAAATTTCTCAAGAACCAACAATCGTATCATACCATCAAAATGTTTTTTTTTTTTTTTTTTTTTTTTTTAAAATTAGTTTTAATATATAAGCATGCCCACAACGTTTTTAAACAAAAAATTATATTCGCTGAAGACTTAAAAATCAACGACGAATTCGTTGAAAAATATTAAAAAGGAACGAGAAACTATTAACTTAAATTACCGTTTAATCGACGTTTTTATGATAGATTCACAAGAGTGCAGGTTCAAACGGGTAAAATCGTGGTTCATGATTAAGATCTAATACAAACATGAAGAACTTCGACGTGAGCTGATTTTTTTTATTCATGTACATTAATTTTTTCTCATATAGTGCTTGCAGCTAATTGATAGTTCTACATTAATAAACCTATATTATAAGTCGTTTACGCCTGTTTATCATAATAATTAGATATCGCACTTTGTTATTATGGACTATGGTAATAAGAGAAGAGAGAGAAAACACTGTTCAACTAATATGGCACCGAAAAGGATACACAATATTAGAGGAAAATTGCGATAGGTGTGGTGAATGAAGCTACGTTTTTAGTTCATTAACCGGGCTATGCAACCAGACGAACATCATATGCCCAACAATAAATTTCCATAACTTTAGTCAAGAAGTTTAAAAATTGTCTGGAAAGTAATTTGGTTCATTAATTGTACGTTTATAGGTGCAAACATTAAATTTTAATATTTGTACTTTTATTACATAAACGGTACTATATTTTATGTCAAGTGAAGAAAAATAGTTACTTACTTGTGACACTACACTACTTACAAGTGCAAGAAGTAAGTGATTTTGATACGAGTGTGAATCATAGGTATCAACCACCTACTTTACAAGCTTGTTACACACTACTTTTTGTAATCGCTCTACCCCCCCCCCAAGAAATAACAAAATGTGTTTTTTCTTCTTTTTTTTAACAAATAATAATTAATTATTTTATTTTATTTTAAATGAAAAATCTCTGTACCCTCGTCCCCCTCCCCAAACCCAGCAAAAATGACACAACATTTTTTTTAATACCAAATAATTAACTTAATAATTTTATTTCAGAGAAAACAAATCACTGAAAAAGAAGACAAACCGTGCAAGAAAGTAATCATGCTGTGCGAGAAAGTAACTTCAGCAGTTCATATGCGTCAAACAATTTTTTTTCGCGTCGTATTGAAATTCGCTACTTTTTGTTCAGCCAAGGGTTATCAAAAAACGTTTTTTTCGGTCAGGTGTTGCAAAAATAAATTTAACGTAACATTCCATTCATAAGCATTCCACAAATTTTGGATATTTCAATACCACGGTTATTTATTTCATTTTTTGAAAAGAGAAAATCCAAAATGATGAAATAATAACTTTGAATAGCTATAGAAAAAATTTAAACTGCTATCACAATAATAAAAAACTTATGCCTTTATACTTCTTCAGTTAAATTTAAGCGATTCGTTGACTCATTACCTATTTTTGTGGGTGAAGTGGAAATTATTGAAAAACTCATTTAGATTCTCCAATCTGTACCCCAAGAACGTTTAATCTTTACCTTTTCATCATCCCTAAAAAACAAAACACTGTATCTGATCTACCCTTTTCTCATTAGGAATGTTTATGGCCAAGAAATGTTACAAATTATACGTATTTACACCTAAAATTAACAGAAAAATGATGACGTCAAAGTAGACGATAAAAATGAGAAAAGCTTGGAAATCGATGAAGATAAGGGTGTCGCACAGCTTTCCACACCTAAAGTCTTTAACGAACGTCTGGATGTTCATTTAACAGCATGACAACACTTTAAGCAGTTCGAGCCTTGAAGATAGAATTTAATTGCAACCTTTTTTCACCCTTTTTTTCCCCCAGGAATTGTATTTTTTAAACGATTTTTCTGCAGGGTTGCTCATTTCTGGCTCTCATTATGATTGTAGCGTTATTTTGTAAAAAGAAATTTTCATATGGAAGGTTGAACACGTAACTCTAAAAGATAACATAATATCTTCCGTTACTTGAAACTATAACGATTGAAAAATTCAACTAAATCAAAAAAACATTTTTTAACAAACCTTATTTAGAGGTTAGTGCTAAGACTGCTTATGGTCTTTAATTCAAGCAAAGATCGATGTGCAATGTGTTTATTTTGAAGCAGTCAATGAGTTTCATGTTCACCAATTTTGATTTTAAGTCTTTTTAACAGGTGTTCTTTGAAAAACTGCCATTTAAATTTGACTTCACGCTGGAAATTAGGGCTGAGACTTTGATACTTTTTTATTTCATGAAAAAAAAAAGAAAAACCTCTTTTTTAGCCAAGTATAAAAGGCACCAATGAACAACAGACAACAGCCAATGTTTACTGAAATTGGCTGCCCATACATGCACTAAGCTGGAGAACACACAAAACTGCAGACTACCTTCTCTTTTATACATTCTTTGCCCACCACCAAAGGTATTCTACATATAGATAAATTATATAAATTTAAGTTAACGGTGCAACAAGTCTTATTTTGTCACGAATTGAAAAATGTACTAAGTCTCACCCTCGGATCTTTTTTATCAGAACTATTTTCTTGGACATCGAAGAGCGGCTTGATGTCAATTCAGGGCTGTCCCAACCATGTGGAATAATGAACGATCGCCCAAGGTGACACATTTTGGGGGCGACAAAATTGAAGAAATAAAAAAACAAGTAAAAACTAGTGCAGGAGCCCCTTTGCTGGAAAATGTGGGATTTCAAAAAACCATCTAATTACAACCAAAATTGGATTAAGAGAAGAAATTTTGGAAGGAAAAAAAATAAATGAGTGAATAAAAATGAAAATTTTAAGTGAAATTAAAAAAATTTTTATTTTATTTTTAGGGCGTATCGAATAAGGATAGCATAAAATGATGAGGCCAGGTCAGAAAAAGGACATGTTCAAAACACAAAATGAAATGCATTTTGTTAATTTTATTAATGCAAAACTGAAAAGACTTGGGTCCAGTGAATGAAATTTTTGAGGAAAAATGATGACAAAAACTCTCAACTACCACCCCACCCATTACACCTTTCTTCTAGAAAAATTTTTTTACTAAAAACTGTTCAAAAAAAGAAAAGTGAAACATTTTGAGGGAATTGGAAAAATTGAAGATGCATCGTCATGGGTCTTATAGTCAGTTAACAATAATTACCATCAAAGCCTTCATTAAAGCTGTAAAATCCAAATGCTGAAGTGTATTTTGAGTTCGACAAAAGTAATACAATAGAAAAAAATAACACAGAACTACCACACCAAATCATTGTCTTATAAGAAATTTAACATGTAGCTGTTCAATTTATGACTAGTTACAGGTGAAGTGAATATGTAGCAGAATAACAACAATAATATTAGTAAAAAAATAGAATCCGTATCGCCAACCTGTACTCTAACAACATTTATTTCCCAACGTATTTTAATCACATTTTCGAAGGAAACTTGCTTAGAAGTTAATGTCATATCTATATTTCTATAATTATGATTGTAATACACAGTACCTATATAATTATGTTTGTGTAGGTATGCTAGATATGTATGAATGTATGTTGTTATGTGCAAAATTTTTATGAAAGAATGCAGGGCCCAATTATTTTTATTCGATATTGAAAGCTTGTTGGTTTCGAGCTCAATTGAAGCAACATTTCTTGAGTTTTTACGATTTTCGTTTGAAAACACTATTACTTTTCTCTCAACTGATCAGTTGCCACGAAATTTGGTACAAACGTAGAGACAAACATGAAAAAAAATAGTGACAATTTTAGTTTAATAAATTCATTGGGTTTCGACTTATAACCTTTCAAAAATTCAGCGTCCATTATACTCCTTTTTAAGCTAATTTTCATAAAATTTGATATAATGGAATATTGAATACAATACAGATGATAACTTTTCTCGAATTTGATTTAAATTTAATCATTTTTCCCGTGTTAGATTCAAATTTTTCTTTGAGGACTTTTTCCAACCTATCAGGACCGGCAACTTTTCATTTTCCCATATGTGTAGCGAAAAAAAAAAAAAAAATTTGTTGTAAATATTGCACAGAATAAAGAGTAATTGTGTGTAAACATAATTATTTCCCATGTGTAGCGAAAACCACTTGGGAATTTCTCATGTGTAGCGATCGCTACACTTGGGAATTTCTCATGTGTAGCAATTGCTACACACGCTACACGAAACTTGCCGGCCATGCAACCTATCCTCTGAGCTCTTTATATAAAAAGTTTGTAATATTTCATAATTGTGGAATACCTTGTCGTGAGAGATATTCACACTAGAAGGTTTTCAACAGTATTTGCGTGTTCTGCCACTTCATACGGTTAAGTATGGAGAGCAATCCTCGGTGAACACTAGCGATTTTTGAGCCGGTTCTGAGAGTTTATATACAGAATTTGGCACACGCACACAGACACACATGCATACGTACATGTACGTAATTATGTCATGCGTTACGTCGTTTCTTGTCTCTGTCAAGGTGATAAGAAACGATGCAGCGCGTTTAGTACTGGGCCGTGACATCACCGAGATCATTATCAGGTAATTGATCTTGGCCCGTGCAATGTATCTTACCTGTACGTACGTACAGGTACAAACATACAAACACACTAGTGTAAATTCGTTTAACGTCATAAAGACGATTATTGCCAGCCTTTGGGCGGCGACTGTCGTCAAGGGGTGCGAGCCCCTATTACCTCATATGAGTATTGTCCCCACAATAATATTACATTTTTCTATCAACCAGAGTAACATTATTTTTTGTAGAAATGTAGAAAACGCTAACTTTACGAAGAAAATTTTTTGAAGTATTTTTTAAACAGGTTTTCTTTGAAAAACTAGCTTCATAAAATTGACTTCACATTAGAAATTTAGTTTTTCGTTTCATTACAAAGGAAGCAAATTGGTTCGTTTCAGTCGGTTCAAAAGAATAATTTGGTGAGTTTTTTACTCTTTACTAAGAGTTTTTAAGCAAGTCAACTATAGTCTCACTAAAAAAATGCACCAGTGAGAAGGAAAACTCAGCTGATGCACTGTTGAAGAGGTGGTATATGCCAAGCACTATTGTGAACCGGGAGAGGAGGCAACTGTTGAAAATAAGCAGTCGCCATAATGTTAAAATGTCAGCAGTACCTGCCTAAAAAAAAAAAAAACAACAATAGTCAATTGTCGAAGCAAAGAAAAGTTCCTGATCATAATTACGAATAGATTAGAAGAAGGTCTGGGCCAATAAAAAATATTTGCCTACATCCCTCAATTAAATTAGACCAAATTTTTAGGCACACCTCTAACGTGGATCGGTATCATAGAGACTCCATGAAAGATAATCCTATTACAGAGCATGTCTATTGAAATCTAAATGAAGTTACCAACTATTTCCTCATTTGTATTCCTGGTTTCGACTCAGTTTTAAATTATATCTTATTTTTTATCGTAAAACAAATAACTAAAATCTTCTTCTTTTTTTCTCACATGTTCATAATTATTAATCGATTTTGTTGCGGACAAAATATATCGTATCTTTAAAACACATTATGAATGAAACTAATCAAATGAAAAACATATAAAAGAAAAATATGATAGTCCTTCACCATTATTTCCTTTCAGTATGTTCGTCTAAATAGCTCATTCCACTCAATTACGAACAACAAACTTTACACGCGTTTCCTATATAAATAATCCTCCTTCTTTTTCACCATCACTCTTTCTCACTTCTACTTGATAATTTTCTCAAAGTATTTCCGTCCAGCAATAAATACCCCTCAGCTACTAGGCTAATGCCCGTGCACATGAACCGGTTTCACATTGTCCAGGAAGATGAATGGAAAAAAAAAATAGGGTACGAGGAATTTTTCGGTCGTTTACTTCAGTAATGCCAAAAATTTATGTGATATATCAGTTTTAAGGCTATAAATAAGAATATTATGTTTGAAAAACCGTTTTTCGTAGACTTCGTAAATTTTTAAGCAACTGTTCATTCCAGTTCGCATAATATATCTTTTATTTCTTTGTCAGACTCTGTTTCCTTCATTTACACACACACACACACACATATTATATACCTAATATGTACTTATATATATATATTTTTTTTTTTTTTCACTGTTTTTCTTTACTACCGACGTTAAAATTTTCCTTCGATATATTATAGAAAAATAATTGTCGAGGTTATTAAAATTACTGAAATTGAACGAATGATTCTCTTTTATTATTACTATAGGATATCTACATTATCGGATTCACCACCGATGGGATGAAACACAAAAAATAAAAAAAATTATACCTACAACAGAATAAATATAGCATAAAAGCGTTCTAGTGGAACAAACCGAATACATTATTTTAAACTTCCGTTTCCTTTTTTTTTTTTTTTTTTTTTCTACACAGTTTACATACATATGAACATTTTTTTAAAGTTACTACCACGCCATCGATAGAACAGCCGCTGTTGCTGACATATTGTTGCTACATCGACCAAGCCTAAAAGAGATTCGTCGCTGATACGAAAGAATTATCATTAGATGATAAAAGTATCTGGTACGTTTAACCTAATAATTTCAGAATGAGAAAATATTTTAATATTTCACTCTTCACTCGATATTAAAAATGCTGAAATTTCACCATGAACGTCAGTAGCTGTCCATCAGATTGATGGTAGAGGAGGACAGACCAGTAGCATCGCTATGTATGTAGGTGACTCTCAAAATTCATTGATGATTTGAGGAGTAAATTTTTTTATTTTCCAAATTTAACATCTTAAATGTTTTATTGACGGAATACTATGTTGTTAATATCCTCCATAATACATTAATAAACCAGAATATCGTCGGGTGTTTGAAAAATGTTGTCTGTACTAAAGACAATTTTTCCACTCTTTTCAAGTTTGATACCTTATGTTGTTCATACCTTCCATAATACATTTGTAAACTGAAGAATCATTTAGGATCATTACTACGCCACATAGGTATATAGAAGTATAAAAAAAAGTTTTTCATGCTACAGAAAAATTTTCCACTCTAAAGACAAAAGGAGGCTGCCACTCTGCAAGACAAAATGGTAGAAAATATGACTTCAACAACCGAAAATATAACTTTAGGATGCTCTTGTATTGATCAAGTTTCGTTGTATCATAGTTGACTCTCCAAAAATTTTTTTGTTCTTCCCAGCCCTTTTTAACTCCATATTTATTTATGGCACTCAGAAGACACAATTCAAATGTGTTTTTTACAATTTGAGCACATAGTGCCTCAGAAAATACGCAGACTATTATAATTTTCAATTTTTGTTGGTGGACATGATACATATCTTATCACCACTTTTGCCAATTTTCCTTGTCTCGTGGGAAAAAAAATTGTGTTCATGTAATATTGTTTACAGTTTTGTCCACTTTAGAGGATAAAAAACCGGGCAACATGACTTTAAGAGGGTGTATCTCTACTCTGGATGGTATGAAAAATATTAAAAATTTACTAGTGCCAGCCAACAACATACCAACACATATATTCGAATCCTCATTTGAGTCGTACCACCTAGCAGTTAGAACAAGAATTACCTTCAATTGTATTAGTATAATTTAGGTGAGGACAGCCACTCTGGAGGACATTTTGAGCCATTAAGGACAAATATTATCCTGTTAAACAAATTATTCAATTTTAATTTTAGTATGAATTACTTACTGCAAGAAGTTGATTCCTTGAATTTAACGCACTTTTCAGTGAAAATTTATATGTAATTTTTAGAGCAGAGGCAGGGACGCCAGTCATCAACGAATTTTGAGAATTACTTATATAGCTAATCCTCTCAAACTGTCAATTTATTATACTATTTGAACAAGTTACAAATTTGAAAAGCGTAGACAATGTTTAAAGAGGTTTTGTTTACATTCGAGAGTTTTTTTTTTTTTTTTTCAGTCGATGGTTTAATCTACCAACGTCAAAAACTTACTTATTATTCATTTTCCTGAAAAACATTTCTCCCTGAAGAACCTTTCTCCCTATAAGTCAATAAATAAATCATTTAAAAAAAAAAAAAAAAAAACTCGTATCAATAAAATTTGGATAAAAGTAAATTTTTACAGACCTGATTTTACATTGTTCAAAGAACAGCTATTTTTTTCTTCTTCTTGGTCACTTTTTAAATACCTTTCTGGTCGTAAGCCTCTTTTGACTTCCAAAATTTAGCCTAATACTGAATTTCTATGCCATTCAAACATTTCTCATTAATAACGACAAAAATTAGCCAATTGGAGTGGATGTCACAAAATAATTTGTGCATGTATAATATTGGTTTTCGGAGGATACCTGAAGTGGCCTGTTTCAGAACTTTTCCTTTTCCTCCCTCATTTTCATTTCCCCTTTTTGGTTCCTCAACTTTTTTCACTCATAGATGGGTTCATCTATTTTTTTCACGAATTCTTTTTCCTATTTACACAAAACCCTTTTTTTTTCCTCTACTTTTTATCACGCCTCATTTGTTCAAGATTTCTTATATCTCCTTTTCAATCTAAGAACACTTCAAATCCCTATTTCTCATTTATTTTTATTATTTTTTCTAAATTAAGTTTATTTTATAATTTTTTTTTTCCTTGAATAAGATTTGAACTTGAGTCTCCTGCATGGTAGTGACGCATGCGGCTATGTACTAATTAAAATTAAAATTCACAAATAAAATAAATTTCACCTTTTTGAACGCCCAGTAATCAAATAGTCCGCGGATTTATTTTACAGCCTATACCTTTTTCCTTCTCTCGTAGCCTAGAAGTTAGGCTACGTGTATAGTCTTGCTTCCCTAACATAATTTTGTCAAACAGAAACTTTTTCTACATATATATAAACTTCCGCGGACCGGTTCTCTTTTCTTTTCCTATTTCACGTCAACTCATTTCATAATTTTTCCTGTCTACTACTATTCTTCTCTTTCCATATTTTTCTTATCATCCACCACGTCCATCATACTCGTCACATCACTCTATTATTCCCTCTTTTTTCCTTCTAAAAACTGTTACCGCGGACGAATTTCTGTTCCGTATCTATGTGTATTTTTAACCCTCCACTTCCTGTCCTTTGGTACCTTGACCTCCGACGCACTATAATATAACTCTTACCGTTTTTTTTCATCCCCTCTAACTTCCGCAGACAGACTGCTTTTGAATCCAGGCTTCAAATTTTCTTCTCTAGTCACTTTTTACTACTTCTATTTTGGATTCTCAATTTTATACACGCGTTTTTCTTAATCATGTCATGTATACTTGTTAATTTTAGACAACATTTCATGTTATAAATGAATTCGAAATACTTCGCCGGTATGAAATAACCGTGTATCTTTTCTTTTTACAATACACTGAATTTTTGAATGTGATGTATTAACTTTATTATGGTAAAGGGGTAAAAAGGTACGTACAGTTTTTAATTGTCGGTTCTCTGGTTTCTGTGTTGTTTTGTCCACGATGTAGGGAATAGCCGCAGCATGGGGATATAACAAAATGATCCCCTGACATGGTCTAAATTCGAGTCCACAGACACCTGGCAGGCTATTCTGGGTTGGGTGGTGGTGATTCTGTGGCCACCATCCAGTGTAGGTGGTTTCACCGAAGTCCTGGAGCTGTGTCAATGGTAGTATAAAAATATTGGCTGGCCTTGCGGGTAGTGGTGGCCGTTTGTGACCCCCCTCGCATACCACAGTAGGCTATCACCTTACTAACTGTGTCATTAGTGCTGACTGATTAAATTCTATAAGTTTCTCAAAACCAGCATTCCCTATACTTGTTATAAAAAATATAGCATGCTACAAGTGCTAGTGAGCTATTTTAACTGGTGTGAAGTTGGCAGTACTCACCTTTGATTCATTTTCAAACTAAACATGGCCCACTTATAAGTACTATTGTGATTCAAGTGAAAAAAGTAGGTGATTTTGATACAAATGTGAATTTTGCAAAAATGAGCCCAAGGTGAGTGCTGCAAATTGCAAAGTGATCAAGTTGGGCAAGAAAGTCAACTCGAAAGTACTGTCCAACAATATTTTTAATTAATTCATGATCAGAAAAGCAATGATCACGCTGGTATTTTGCGAGTGAAAATTAGCTCTTATCATTGAGGAATTTAAACTCAATGCAAAGTGAATGCGCCTCAATGTAAAAACGTGAAGCATCTTTTTACATAGAGGCTCTTTCACTTTATATCGAAGAAGAGGTTTATACTTTTTGAATGAAACGTTAAATCCACCGCCATAGAGAAGTTGATATTTTGTTCAATTTTTTTCAATTTTCATGTAAGGCTCATCATTTGACTGAATTTTAATGTTTTATCGCTTTTCGATCATTAATTATGTAATAGTACATTACTATACAAGGGAGGAAAGTAAGGGATTGCGGACGAGTTGCGAAGTTTCAGCATGAGTCAAAGGCAAGTGCTGCAATCGCATACAATTACCAATCACTTACTTTTTGACTTTGTATTGTAAGGTATTTACTATATAGGTGAATGGAAAAATATTTTGAATTATTCCAGTTATTTGAGTTTTATAAATTATAAAATAGCCATGCCAGAACGTGTTTTGTATTGATGTGTGGTACCAATTATAAAAAATAAAGAAGTAAATAAGAAGAAAGTGATAACATTTTATTAATATTTAATAGTTTTCAAATTTTGTCATTGGCCATCACTGTTATTTGAACAATGTGAAAATAGTCATCCTCAAACAAGGAAACAAATAATTTTTTTCCCTCTTAGTGTATTTTTTTCCCATTTGGTTATTTTTTTGTCTGTTGTGAAGTCTCGTTGGTAAAACCTTGTTTTTTCACCATCAATCTCATTCATAAAGTTGCATTTTTCATTCACCTATATAAAAAAAGGCGTGCGAGGGTCCCCCCTCACATATTTAATGTGTAAAAATTCAGCTGAAACATGATAAATATGTATCTAGCTTGTTTGTGTGCGTGCATGTAACACACCGCAGCTTGCCATGGATGTCTGCTTGTGAGTGTGTGGGTGTGTGTGAGTGTGTGTGTTATGTGAAAAACAGAATTTGAAACTGGACAGTGCACCGTGCAGTTTTTTTATGCAATCTCAACTTTTTTGTATCTAATATTTTTTTACACCTGGGAGGAAGCGGACTAGAGAGCAAGAATGTTTACACATTAATAAAATATATGAATTGCTCACTGGCTGCGCTCTTTTTGCGAACTCCCTCACATGTAAACGTTCACTTTTGAACCTTGGTGTGTGATACACTACTTCCCGTACTGAAATTCCTTACTTTTTATTCAGTTAAGGGACATGAAAACGTATTTTTCGGTTGAGTGTTGCAAAAAATACAGGTGTGTTTCAAAATAAGCAAGACAGTGATACAGTGAGTGAAGGCCGTAAGTTGAAATTTTCCCCTGCTAATTGAGTTAGTAACTCAGCTCACTCCAACTCCAATAATTTTTTTTTTCATCCAAAACTCGTTCAAAAATAACAGTTCAAATTTAAAAAAAAATCTAATGGAATTTTACAATACCGTAGACAAGAGATAAATTTGCATAAACGTAATTATCGGAACGAACGCTACTATTAACACGAGTGCCTAGTTTAAAAAATTAATTTCGTCTTATGGTAAAAAAAAAAAAAAAATTTGTTTAATTTTTTACCTGTTGAATATAATTAACAGTTAAAATTTCTGGAATTAATACGTACGTCGTTTGATTAGTAAATTTTAGCTAAATACTTTTGCAGCCATTTTTCACCTTTTTACTACCTATCAAAAACTATTACTCTCGACTTCTTTTTTTTAAATGTCTTTTATTTTTCTATGAAACGAATTCATTTCGAATAATCACTTTCATTCCACTTAACATCCGATTATTCATCCTTCCTTCACCACCACAAAAATATGTCCATAGTGTTTGAATAATTTACGACTATTTCGATGATTTGCGGTTAACGTGTGGTTACCTGCGTCCAATGGCAATCGTTTTAAAACAATCGTCGGCTTCTTTTCCTTCTGGATTTAATCTTGTAAGTTGTCACGTCCGATTTCACTCGGTTGGCTTAAAAAGAAGAAAAAGAAAAAAAGTTTTTCTATTCTTCTTTTTCTTTTTTTTTCCTCTCTTTCTTTCTTTCACCGAATACGTTCGCGTGCTTTTTATGCCTGGTCTTTCTTCGCAATTACGAAAATCAGCTTCGGTTGTTGTACGATGTGTGGTACTTTGTAAGGTCTGGTCTACTTGTACCTATAAATGTATCCTATATGCTGTACTAATAGCACAGCAGCATATTCGTACATACGCAGAGGTGAAGCTGTTTACTGACGGCAAACATGAAACGATGTTATTAAAAACGACGTGCGAACCGACGAGTGTTGGTTGGCCATGTTAACACTAAAAAAAAAAAAAAAAAAGTGGAAATGTGAATATTAGAGATGACACTGTGTTCGAATGGCTGGATGTCTTTTAATTGTTGTTTACGTTCGTGAACGAATTATTCGTAGTTGTTTCTACCTTTCTCAATGCAAACTAGAAAAAGATTGTTTTGTATGTAAACGTGAACATTTTGATGAATTTGATTTTGTCAACTTACTTTTTTTCTTTTTTTTTCAAAGACGTATCTACCTTCATTTCTATCCGGTATCTCAGCCTCTGTGATAGATACAAAATTGAGATAGTGGTGGCGGAGAATTTTTATAAATTTATTCAGAAGACCACCTCAGTCACATTTCAAAATTCAAACCTTTGTGAGATATACAATTTCCATTTCAAATCTATTATTTTACTCGGCTGTAATGCATAACACAGGTATACACTAACTAACAAAGGTACTCTCTTTGAATTTTTTAGCTTTTGAGAGCCCACACATGAAATTTTGAGAACTTGCTAATATCACTGAGAGCAACGAATTTCGGAGAAAAGAATAGCAATAAAATTTTAGAAGTGGTGGGGGAGCAAAAATTCACAAAGGGTGGCTATAGCTAACGATAGCTTATTGGATACCTACCTTCCTTTGGACGAGACAGTATGTCTTGAAAATTTCAGCTAAATTTGGTTGAATGGCCCTGATTTTCTGAAGTGATGACACTTCAAACACACACATATATGATATACCTACTGAGAATTCCTAGATTTTTTGGACTCAAAATAAAAATTATTTTGAAATTGTAATGACGTCACAATATGAATACATCTTTTCAGAAATAAAATACAAATTCGAACATCATAGTATCCGAATTCGAACTCATATTTGGATGAAGACATGACGACAGTAATAGAATTTTTTTTTTTCAGACAATTCTAAAATATTTTATTTTAGTATTGTAAGTTTTGTCGGCTCGGGGAATCGAACCTGGGACCTACATATTTGCCAGCTAAAAGCGGTGAACTTAACCACACGGCCATCTCACCACCGACTATAACTGGCGAATGTATTTTATATTAGACAAGGTATGGCGGTTCCCACACACTCCCCCCCTAGAGAGACTCAACACGAGTTGAACGACATTAGATGCTGTGGGAGGTTGGGCGGAATCAGAAACGCCTCTTATACCTATACGCACAGGCTTATACTACCTATACGGGTTCTATTTCCACTATATAGGGCGCCATCTATCGGCAACTCAAGTTAGGAAGGAGAGTTGTGAGTTCCACCATGCACCACTAGGGTGCATGCGTGTCCAGCACACATCAAGGGTCACCAGATGTAGGTTTTGTCGGCTCGGGGAATCGAACCTGGGACCTACATATTTGCCAGCTAAAAGTGGTGAACTTGACCGCACGGCCATCTCACCACCGACTATAACTGGCGAATGTATTTTATATTAGACAAGGTATGGCGGTTCCCACAAGTATCGTCCTTATTCATATTTCGACAATTTTCTACAAAATGATTTGGTTCAATCCAACAGACTGGCACCATGAAATAAACAGAGATGAACACAAATTCAATAGAAAGTAAAAACCCATCGAAGGACATGAATGCAACCAACTTCATCTGCTTTATCTTTTTTTCTCCACGCTTTGCTTACGGTTTGCAGTCATATTTTATTTTATTTTATTTTTGCTTTATCATTTACAAACGCACGCTTTGCCTATTGTATGTCGACATGTATATTTGCTTCTTTTATATAATAGCTTATATATTAAATTTCATTCTTCTGGCTTATCGGTGTAGACTTCAGCTTGATCTACCTTTGAAGACAAAGTAGGATGGTAGTTCATATTCAGGATAGGTTCAATTGAAGATAAAAGACAAATTAGGAATGTTCTTTCGTCATGAAGGATCAGTAGTGACAACACATAAGTAATTTCTGATATTGTCAGTTTCATATCGCAATTTGTGGCAATCTTTTGAAAACACCTATGAGGTGAAGTTTCAGTCAACAATATGATCAGATGGAGTTCCTGGCATCTGTTAGGAGGAAAATTTGGTGTGTTGAAGACAAAACCTGGACAAGCTTTGTTCGAGATAAATGCATTGCTCTATCAATTAAAAGCCCTGTAGAACCTTCCATCGCAAATAGTGGATTTGACTTCATCTATGTTAGTAATTTCCTCACCTCACTTTCATACACCAAAAGCTCCAAAACCTAAAATTTCATGATAGGAGTCTTTTACACCACACAACAACCATCACTTATGAAGACAAACAATTAGGTGAAGACAAAAGAACTTTATGATGGTTTCCCCTATTTGTTGTCTGCAATAGCTTTTTTTTTATTTTTTTTATTTTTTTCACTGTACACTTTGTTTTAACCACCTTGTCGACACTGTAATTCTTTTGTAATTATAGTCTTTGACAAAATAATTCTGCTGTTTGTTTTTGTAAGTTTCAATCCTCTTATAAATCAAAAACTTTGTTAGGCTCTTCTGTCGACACTCCATGCTTATTGCTGATTCATCATATTAATGTGCTGAGATACGAAGACAATGTAAGCTATGTTCCATGGTGTCCGAAGAAGTTTAATTCAAGTCAAGAAGAATTCAGCCGTAGGATATCGACAAAGTCAAAAAATAAAATGTCTTGAAGTAATACTATCAATACCCCTCAAATCAGTGTTTCAGCTGCATGATGTCCTAGTTTTGGAACATTGTGATGTCATTAACATTTAAACACCACCATACATTAAAGGTTGACTTTATGAGCTGATCGATTTTGGACGCCTCACTACATAAACATAATGTTCCAATTCAAACATATTATAATACAGGGTGTCCGGAAGTTGAGTAAAGTAACTTCTATAATCAATGTTTGGGGTCAAAATGACAAAAAGTTCCTGATGGAAAATGATGAGAAATACTTCTTTTACGAGTTATACCCACTTAACCACCCCCCACTCACGAGGAATGAAAGAATTCAAACATTTGTCGTAACTTCCCCAAAAATTGGACAAAAATGAACTAAATTTAAAACAAGGACGTAATTCTTTGTGCTATAAATTATTTCCACCTGGTTTTCAAAATTTTACTCATATTTGGTGGAAAAGAGAGGAGCTTTCCATTTTTTGAATTACTTTAAATTTTTAACCATTCGTTGCACTACCTATATCGAAAAATGAGTCCCATCATTTTATTCGGGAGGAAAAAAAACACAAAAAGGTCAACCATCTATACGTTTTTGTTAAAACTCAATAGTTTTCGAGAGAAAACCAGGGTTGAAGATAAACATTCAATTAAAACTGTTGTGAAGGTCAAGCTTGGTAAGAGACAACGACTAGGTGGTGGTTCGAGTACATGAAAAAGTGAAATTTCGTCAGTGATTACGAACAATATTTTAACTACTTACATTTTAATTTTCAACGCTGTTTTTCCCGAAAACCATTGAGTTTTCGCAAAAATTTTGAGCACTTATTTTTTTCCCCAGTTTTCCTGTAACAATGTTGTTAAAACTGACTGTAGGGATGATAAAAAAATGTTTTAATATGTATCGCCTAAATTTTATATTGGCGGTTCTTATAAAACAATAAAACGGATAGGGCTGGTTGGTAAGAAATACATTGTACAGCCTCTATACTGCAGTGGGTATGAAAAAAGTTTGTTGCCTATTGGTTTTATAGTTTTCAAGAAAAATATACAATAAAAAATTGGTTTTTCTGGAATTCTGATGAACCTGCTGAAGAAATAGGATTAAAAATTTGGTAGAAGATAGTTTTTGTGTGGGGGCAAACTGATGAAAATTTTATGACTATCCTCCGAAGAAAAAAAACTCAAACAACTTTAGCATTATACAACAATGTATATAATATTTTATGGATTCACGGTGCAATAGATTCAAACAAGTCCCCTGTGTGACTTAAATGGCTTAAAGGGACTCCTTTCATAATTACAGTGCGAGTGATTACAAGCGTTTTTTCTGTAATGCATTTAGCAGCAGTTTTGTATTTACGGCGCAATGGGCTGCGATGACAAGAAATACTTCTCTTAGAGACAGGACATTCTGGAATTAGTTAAATTTAGAATCCGGATCTATTTGAGAATTATTTTCAATAAAATTATTCTCAATTAAATCATTTTTTTCAAGTTGACTCGTGTGTTGAATGTGTTTTCGATTAAGTGTTATTTTTTGAAGAACTTTTATTTAGTCCGCATTGACGTTTGCGTGATTCCAAAATTTTGAATAATGGATGAACTTACAAAATTTTTTGAGAATTCAGATCCAGTTATGGGAAAATAAATAAACATATAAATTTTTACTATTCCCTGTGTGAAATCTTGTTAATTTTCGTCAGTTTTTGGCGAAATTTAACCAGATTTTTTATTTTTATACTTGGGAAGCCATGACTTGCTAAGGTAACATTTCTCAGCATTTTGCAAGAGAAGCTTTTTTTAAGTTCTGAAAGTTATGTCATTCAACTTTTGGACACTCTGGGTAGGAGATATGTGGTTGAGTGTAAGAAGGGCCAATGTCACTTTTTTCACTTTGGGGAAATAATCATTAGAAATTTTGCAAAATTTTATTTTTCAGGTTTGCTCATTTTTGCATTATTTATTACTTATTTTCTATATTGCATTGATGTTTAATGTCCTCAATGTCATAGATACATTTTTTCTTTTTGATGTGTAAACATCCTAGTGCTCGGTGTCTACAGCAGGGGATAAATAAAAATTACCATCGTTAGATTCGTATAACTGTAACTCTTACAATCGTAACTCTCAATTGTGTGTGTTATATGATGTCTAGGTGTGTGATTGTATGCATGGGCAATGCATTGCAGGTGTACACAGCCACACTATTTTATGTTTACACATCAATTCTTCATGAGGATGCCCCAGCGGAACTCACGCTTTTTTTTTCTATTTACTTTACTCACAAATTTATTTTGAGAAAAAACATGTGACATTGGCCTTTTTCATGAGAAAGAAACAAGAATAAACTGTAATTAAGTATAAAGGAAAATTATTGTTTCTGTCATACGAAAACTTGTATTCAAACATAAAGACTTTAAATAAACAGGTTGAGTGTCGCTGGTGTAGTGGCCTTAGCCCTAACTTCGTTTATAGTCCGAGAGACTCATAAAATAACGTAGTCACACTCCTCCTCACCGAAGTGCAACTACTTGGCAACCGCCACAACACCAGTACAGACAGTCAGCGTACTATATGCTGTTGCCAAACCTCTGCACCCTGTAGGTGCGCAGTGGATCGTGTAACATATCACGATAGCTGGTGCTATACTTATGAAGGATTCATGTGTAAACATAAAAATTAATAATGTAGCTGTGAGCGTGTGCAACACACATGCACACAACCACACACATACAAGTCATGTAACATCAGAGACATACAGCTAAAGAGATGTCCAACTCTTTATATATGCTGTAATACAAAAATGTGACAAAGATCTTCGACCATCATCATCATCAACAATAAAAAGTCAACTTTGTTTAACATTTTACGCATTCAAAGCTGTGCATATTTTGTAGTGAAAACAGACATCTTGATACCAATACACACACACTATCAATCTACAAAACATGTGCAGTAAAAAATATCGGACTTTGAAACATTTTGTAACATTTTATCTTCGTCATGTTTTTTATCGGGCATTGGACATCTCTTCAGGTATATGTCTCTATATAACACACACAAATAAAGAATTATAATTGTAAGAGTTATGCTTACGCAAATCTGATGATTGTAATTCTTATTTAACCCCTACCATAGACTAAGCGCTAAGATGTTTATACATCAATAATTTCTTCTTAATCATAGGTTGCATACAGTGAGGTCAGACAATGTGATATACAATGTGTTACTACACAAATTGTTAGGCTCACCCCAGACTAACGACACAAAAAATATCATGATAAAATTTTTTGGTTTACCCCCAAAAATAAAAACATGGAAATGTTTGAATAACAGTATAGACCTTATATTATTTTGTTTTCAAAGTCCAATCTCAAGCAAATATTTTTGATTTCTCACTGTAAAAAAGGGACAATGGCAATGACATTGCGATATCTGTTTTGAATTCTTTTGCATCAATAAATTTCAGTGGCGAATCCAAGGGGGAATGGGGAAATTTCCTCCCCAAGGACCAAAATTAAAAGGGAAAGAAAGAAAAATGAAACAAAAAAAATGAAACTATGGTCGCAGAATTCGAATAAAGATGTCAAAAATTTGTTATTTTTTGTCATTCCCTCCCACTAAATGATACTTTGGACCCGCCACTTATATTGGCATTTTTTGACTCATAACTGCTCCCAAAGTGTCACAGTACCTTTTTGTACTCACCTACAGAAATAAAAAGATTGGATCGAGTATGCAACCAATCAAACTTATACGTAGGTACTCGTAGTCAAACAGCATCATTGCCATCATCCCTTAAAAATTACATCATCCACTATGTAAACAGCCAATATATGCGTAGGTACACTATATTACGGTAACACTTCCAAATTCGGTTTATTAACGTCAAGGAAACGTTTATTTATTTATTTTTTTTTTTTTTAATACTCGTGCCTCTTTTATTTCTTTTGGCGCTCTCCCTAACCGGTCATTTACTGTGTGTACAATTATTACACGGATCACGTTTCATTGATTTCGGCGGAAGGGGGTGTAAAAAGGGTGCGTCGTCGTCGTCGGAAATTTAAAGAGAGACTGCTAATACCACGTTTCGTTATATTATATCGCCTTTACATCAATGGCGCTGGGTGAGAAGGCGACAGGCCAGTACAGCGCTCTTTGTCTCGTGTAATTTACAAATCTAAGCATATTTTATTCACATTCTGCTGTAGCTTTTTCTGGCACGCAACATATATGCCTTTCTGCCGCGTGTATAAATACACCTTTGTCCATAGATACCTGTGTACATCATTTTCGTAGAGGCTACTCTTTGACTGCTGGTCCCTACATACCCGTACTATACAGCATAAATTTTACAGAGAGAGAGAGAGAGAGAGAGAGAGAGAGAGAGAGAAAATAAAATAAAAACGCCAACACTACGGATTCGTTAACGGTGTGTGCTGCAAATCCGTTAAACATTCGCGACAGTGTGTCTTCTACAGTATACCCACAACAAGTTCGAAGACAAGGTAGAGGTACCTACCTGTAAAGGTAAAAAGAAAATAAAGAGGCGGAGGAGGAGGAGGACATAACGAACAAAAACAACAACAACACTGAGACATCCATCGAAAAATGATTAATAGTCGAAAGAGGGCACGAGCTGGTCGAGTCGGCGATAATCAGAACGTAGATGAGTAAAAATGCTTTCGCAGTCTACTGACTGGTTGGTGAAGAAATGGCAGTCGGCCATAAAAATTAAAAAAGAAAAACGAAAAAATTGAAAGAAAAAGAGGTGAAGAAAAAAGAAGGAAAAAAAAAAGAGGTACTTATATGACAGTCATGTCACCAAAAATAATAATTCCATCGAGGTTGGTGTGTGTTGACACTTTCATTACAAGGTAAAAAAAATTTAGCAGAACAACAACAGCAGCAGCAGCAGCAGCAATCACAGCCGCAGCAGTTGCGCTGCGTTCATCAACTCGTCAGCCAAGCATCGTATTATAATTATGCCTCTTCATTCGGTAATTATTAGGTAAATTGGACCACAGATTTTCTCCTTTTTTTTTCTTTTTTTGCTGACGTACGTGTTTGACGGGTGAATGTATGTGTGTAGTTTTTTTTTTTTTTTTGCCTTTTTGAAATACGAATGAGAACAGTTACGCCTTGTGATTTGAAAAACGGTTATGTCTATCTCTTTCACTCAATTTCTCTTTCTATCTGATCTTTCTCTCACTTCGGTGGCCGACACACAGCAGATGTGGTCGACCGTCACTTGAAAAAAATATTGTGTTGTAATTACTGTATGTGTCTTCAATGAATGGAAAGTAATACAGCCCACAAAATATCTGATAATATTCTACGTCTTTGATAAGTTCATACTCTTCTTCTTGCTTTTTTTTTTTTTTTTTCTTTACGTCATTTCTCTAGATTGAGTTTGAGTTATACTTCGCGATGTGACTTCCTGTCAGCATAAACGTATTTTTTTGTTTATTTAGAGAAGTTTAGAAAATTACTCAAACGTGAATCCGATTTGCTGCAATAAAGTTTCGCAGGCACTCCCCCTATTCCAGTGTGAGGAATTAAACTTATTCTGTAGACGTCACGTATGAGTGACCAGAAATTTTCTGCAGAATAATTCAGCTTTTGAAAGAAAAAATGTCGGTGTCAGTCAGAGGTGGTAACTAAAGGGGGTATGGGGGTACTAAACCTCTAAACTTTTGTGAAGTTCCACTCTTCAGAAATTATTTTGAATATTGATTGTTATGAAAAACAAAAAAATAACCTGTAGGTAGGTATCTTACTAATGTACGTAGCACTATAAATAGGCGGGAAAATTCGTTCATTTTGTATGGTATTGTGAGTCATTTGCGCCAGTGAATCACCCGAGTTAATTGCAGTCGTTCGGGACAAAAAAAGCGGAAAAAAGCAAAAGTAATATTAAAAATGATCGCGCAAAAAAATATTTGACTCCTAGTGATAAAATACATGTACATGTCAAAAGGTTTCACCATGTAGCTATGTGTCATCTGAAGAGAAACAGTCTATAGCCCACCAGAGGGAAAAGTTTTAGATTTTGGACCCCTTCAACCCCTCAGAATTTTTTTTTGGAATTTTTTCCTTCAATACACATATTTTCATTAATGATATTACAGTATAGACGCACTTAATCCCTCACCAGTTAAACCGGTTTTTGGGATAGAGCAATAAATCAGTGAAATTATGTAAAACAGGACCAAATGGGCTTTTCGTATATCTTTTTCACTGGATAATCTGAGATTTTCGCTTAATCTGGCGAAAAAAACTCAAAGAGGGAAAAATATAATGCGACGAATCGAGTTAATAAAACTTGATTTTTGCACTTTCAAACAGCGTTCGATTGTAATTTGTTCCATTTTGTTCAGTTTCATTTCAAAAACAAACTAAAATAACTGATTTTTTTCAAAAAAAAAAAAATAGATTCCCTATTTTTTAACTCTTTTTATTACCACATACGAACAAATTAAACAATTTAATGAAATATAATAAATTATATTGACTGTTTTAACCTTTTTTTATTTTTTTTAAATATTATATTTTTTGTTTAATCCGTTCCAATCAGACTGGACCTCAGTCCTATCCTACACTTCCACCAAAGAGAGCTCTTTCTAAAATTAATATTATTTACCTCGAAACTTTGTCAAGAAGTTATATCATTTCGAATAAAGATAATCGATTTAAAAATATAAGAACATATTATGGCACCTTTCAGTATCCAAGTCTCTAATTCTAATCAATAATTCATTTTTTCATTAGAGAAAAATTGACTTTGATAATTCAATTAAATTTTAATAACTCCGTGCACCCACACATCACTCTACAGGTTCATAACTATTTTTTTCCTTTCAGTGTGATGGAGTGACAGAGATAAATAGTGAGGTAAAAAGATGAATAGAGAGAAGAGGAAGGAGAGATATATTGAGCAGTAAGTGGAATGAAGGGAGGGAGAAAGAATGAAAGGGGCAAAAAACAAGTGAGTGTTGAGGAAGAAAACAGAAGAGGAGAATGGGGGAGGGAAGAAAGCAATTTTTAAGATTTTAAGCCTTAGTGGAAGTCTGTAGCCATGGTGAGTGAAAATTTATAAATCTTCCTCAAAGTACATCCCTTACTTCTTTATTATTCATAAATGGAGAAAAAGATAAGGAAAAAACAGCTCTATCTCTCTTTCTCTTTATGACTTTCTCTTTCTCATCAGGGTCTTCGCTTAAGACGATTAAAATCTCATCAAATTACTATGCGGAGATGGAGCCTTCACGTGACAGCTACCATTTATTTTCATTTTAAGAACACGTGACAAGATCTTCAATTCCCCCAAGTTGTTTCCAGGCTTCACCTCTGCTGTCACTTATTCAATTTTAGTTATTTTTAGACATAAATAAAGTATTGTAAGCTTTTAAAAAAAAAAACTAAAACTTTAAACCTTTTAAACCTCTTCACACTGCTCCTAAACACAACCAACCTTTTCCAATCAGTAAAGTATTGCGAAAATCATAGTAATTACAATTAGGCACAATTCCAGTAAAATAAGTGTTTGAAATGGAATTAAATAATATATAAAAGATTTTTAATGATCATAATAATATGCATTATTTTCTTTTAGGGTAGCTAATAATAAATATCGACGTGAAGGTTATCAAAGAAATTAGCATACGTATCGATAATATATTCGTCAGTATTTTGTAGGAATTTCATAGTTGTACATACGTAGTGTAGGTACCAATAACGGAAATGAATCATCAGAAAAATAATGATAAAATTACAATGTATATAATAGTAACGAAAATTAATAATTGTGCATAGATAATAGGTACGTATAATTACCAAATCATTCAAGTCTTCCACGCTGCGCATGCGCACTTCGGATTTTTCTTATTTCTTCCGCTACTTTTTACACAAAAAAGTAGGTTACGTTTTTTCCCCTCTTCATTCTCTATATGGGCCTGTTTTTGTGTGGATATTATTAAAAAATTGAATATGATACACACGGAAAGTTGGTGATTACTAGGATTGTGATCATTGATCACCTAATTCTTGCACTTGTATCACAAATAACTATTTCATAATATACACCCAAAAAGTTGAGGTTATTATATGTCTGAAGTGTTTTTAAAGAAACAAATTTCGAAACAGTGAAAAAAGTATTAGCGCATGCGTACTCGCAAATTCGTTCACTTTTTTCGTAGTGGCGACTTCTAGGCTGCGCATGCACACTTCTGATTTTGCCCAATTTTCAAACTACTTTCCACTCATCTATCCCTCGTGAAAAAAAAAGTAGGCTACTTTTTTCACCCTTTCTATATAACTTTTTCCGATGAGTATTATAAAAAATACTGTATGATACCTGAATGAAATAGTTGACGGCTACGTGTGCAATAATTGTAGCACAAGCCGAATGTGATGCGAGTGCTATCTTCTTATTTTGAAAACATCACATACGCATATAAAATATTTATCATCCAGGTATAAAATACATCAAATATTTACTTTTTTGAGGAGTCAAAAATTATCACTGTTTCTAACTGCCTACCTCAGTTGATAACTTCCCAAAAAGGGATAAATTATGGTGCAGCAATTGATTTGAATAAAAAATGGATTTGTTCCTTATCCCTAATATCAATGATAATATGTAGAAATGAAGAAATAAGAATTCTGCTTGATAGGACTACACCAACTTACATCATAATGGCAATTCCTCAAATGTAAGAATGTTATATGACTTTGCGTCAAGTTTTACTCAAATATTTGTAGAATATCTGTAACAGTGTAGATCGATCCTATCAAACAGAGCTAATGAGAAAAAGTTAGACTATCCAGCAAGATTTTCAAGTGGGTTTTCAAAGAAAATCCACTTATTATTGATTAAGCAAGCTAAAATTTTCATTAAGTAAAAGCTAACTGCATGTAATATTTCTTTTCTTGAAAATATTGTAAATTTCTTTATGTTATTTTCATTAGAAAATTTTTACTGACTGCTTTTTGCACAGCCAGTAACATTTACTGTGACTCACTTTTGAGTTTGTTTGTTTCCAGGGGCACAACTAGGGGAGCAAGAGAGTACTCATTCCCAGGTGGTTTAGTTTTAGAATTGCGACTAATTTGTATAATTGTGAAGGGGTGAACCTTAAAGAAAATGGATAGACAGCAAAATTCTTTTAGCACAATGACATCATGGACTAGCTTTGGCATTTTTTATTTATTTTTTTAATTGTAAGTAGGATGAAAAATCCAAAAACAACGAGAAAATACCCCACATAGCATTCCAATACACAAAAATATCAGTGGACTAAAAAAATAAATAAAAAAAAGCTTATCAGACTCCAGGTTAGAACCTATGGCTCGAACATGTTGAGCTCCTATTTAACTACTGAGATACAGTAGAAATTGGCAAAATTGATTTATCATTGACATACAATAATTTCTCGTTTATGTTTTTTCAAGTATCAGGCAAGCCCCTTCACAATTATACGATTTAGTCATAAGTGAGTTTTAGGAGTGGAAAAATTACAAATGAAAATTAATTTTCAAACTATTTATACAATAATTACATTGTAGGCCAAGACCTCATGTATCCACTGGGGTCATGAGAAACTCTCGCACTGTAACGTATATTTTCGTCTATTTTTAGAAATGACGAACATATTCGTCCACACATTTTCGAACACCAAAAACGTAGATATTTATCAACAATAAAAATCCTATAACTCTTTATAAACAACCACTAAATTACCCGTATTTGATTTTATAAATATAGATATATTATTTGTATACTCATGACCTAAATGTGCCTGTCCCTCGAGTACTCGACGAGTCAGCACAACCCTATAATAACAACACCCTACCTCACTTTACCTATCCGACATGTACGTTTTCATACCCTGAACGAGTATATAATCCCTCGATTCAGTGGAAAAAGACACAGTTCCTCGACAGCTACTTCTAAGTACCTGGAACCTCTCTAGTAGAAGTCTCTGGTGAACAGATAGTCTTGCTTGTTGAATTGTGATTATATATGTATAAATATTAACGTATGTATTATACAAATTATTATTTTATTAAATGTGTAAACTCACTCGTGTGTTTTAAAATATTATTGAGTCTCTAACATATGTTAAGGTCCACTATAGTTTGTGGATGGTAAACTTGAATTTATTCTAGAAGTATTACTGCTTTTAAAGTACGTGATATTTCGTGTATGGTGTAACACTGAAAGTGGTTCTAACTAGGTACTTTACCACCTCTTTTGGCCGTTACACGCACCTACTCAGAAAACCAATACAACACTTTAAACATAATTGTTCCGGAACCCAGAAAAGACAAAAAAAAATTATTTTATCACACCATAAAACACCCTCCAGAGATCAAGTCCCAAGTACGACCCTACTGCAGTTGTGGGCGGCATATTGACGCAAATACCTAATTATATCGCTGCCTGTTAACCCCCCCCCCCCAGCTGGTCTCTAATTTAATAAAACTTGCTTAGCCCCCTGTGGAAAATTTTCCAGTTACCCCCTGGGCGAAATATTTCCCACCGTGAAAGAGGTCAATTAATGCATCTATTAATGCTTTTTTTTTTTCTTCGAGAGAGCAACTGCTTTCTCAATATTCTATGTGCTAAAGACGCCCACAAAGCTTCGAATATGATTTTTATGCCCCCAGTACGTTTATACGCTGTTCGTAGCCGCTCATTGAGGCATATATCGCGTTAAATTTCTTATCTCCACCCGCATATTAGAATACCTTCAGTTCCTCGATACTGGAAAGTAGAAAGATTCGATTAATCGATGGTACAGAACCATCCGAATAGTATAGGCTAAATGGTCGCCGTACCTGCACCGTTCTCTCCTACGCTCCAGAGAGCGTTTCAGATAACAGCAGCGGATATGAATGAAACAAGTTTTTAGCAAAATTGGTTGGGCGATTGGGTCACGAATGGAGGAAAAACGCGCGATATTTGGATACGATACGAACGATACAGCCGGATGATAGTGAATAGGTAGATGAGGTTCTTTTTTTTCCTCCTCCTCCTCCTCCCTTTCCTCCTTCTTCTTCTTCTTTCTTTTTATTTTGCTTATACCTTACCTTATTTACGACTCTTTACTAATTTTTCTTTTACGTTATGTGCAATATATAAACGTATTATGACATCACGAAGTTGATTGATTTATGTTTATTGACCCGGAGGGCGTAAACGAAGACTTATTATCACATTAACACGGTTCCACCTATATATTCTGCCATAAGATGAATCATTAAAAGCGTAGTTATGGATCTGATGGTGAGTTTTCGTCCGTTTAAAACAGCAATGAGGAAAAGTATGAGCGAACGAGTGAGAGAGAAAGCGAAAAGAAGCGACGCCTAAGATTACTTCTAAGGTAACTTAATAGGTACTCGTTTGAATGGACCAAAAGAAAAGGAGAAAAAGTTGATTACGATGATTCTCATCTGTGCGACCTTGTGGCTTCTGCACATTTGTTAAACTTTTGGTGGCAAAATATTAATTTGTTTAATGGGGCGTAAATGTTAATGCGAACGCCTCTAAAGCTATACAATGTTTCCACGATTTCTATAATACGTATTATTTCCATCTGTCGGATCGAAAATTTTCAGAAATGGCCGGAGAAAGTAGGTACGAATTTTGGTTTTTTATTATTTGATCGTTGCCTTTGTCGATGGCTGGCCTCCATAGAGCGAGGGAAGAAGATTAGCTTATTCGATTTGTAGTCGTACGATGCCGAAGTGGAATGATTTATGCAACCTTTTGAAATCTTTAGATTTGTGTGAAAGGTGAAAAATTCGAATAAAATGAGGGAGAAGAAAACATTATAGATTTTGTATGAATTCATGCAGGCGTGAAGACAATGTTCGAAAATATTTCCATTTTTCGAAATGAAGTTAATCTGTAATTTCGAAAACAGAAGAATAAGTGTTGATGAAGTTAATTTTTGCCATATACTCAGATTTCGGAGAATAGTAGGTATACCTTTTCAGCAACTAGGGAGGAAAGTAAACAATTTTTCAACGAGTGCAATGTTTGCAAGCACGAGCGTACGTGAGTTTGCACGAGTTGATAAATAAGGTGCGAGAAAAAGAATTACGAAGTGTGAAAAAGAAATTAAGGAGCGGGGAAAAGAAGTTAAGAGGTGAGAAAAATAATCTAAGGAGTACGACAAGTAATATCTCTGAAATTGGCTACTTTCAACACACCATACACGCCTCGAGAACGTAGCATTTCGTGCACATATTAGTATGTTGCAAAAATTAATTTTTTTTTTTTTTCTATAGAATGATCTTTGATATATTCAAAATGAGGTTCATCTTTGACCAAAATAAGTAAACTTTTCATGGAAAAAGAAAATTTTAACTTCACTTCTCAATTACCATTTAACTAGGTATATCTTTCTTTAAATTATGATTCATAATTTAGGTACATACTTCAAATGGAAAAAAACTCATGTAGTTTGCATGTGTGTCACACGATTCCCGTTCATTTTCACGAATCAAAAATCACGACACCTATTTTCACGACAAGAAAATTTTACGAAATTTGTTAAACAAGAAAACTTGGAATTTGCAAAAAAAAAAAAATGAACTAACCACATCACCTACCACCCACAAAAAAACATTCGTGAAACTTGCTATCCGTGAAAATGAGTGTCGAGAAAATAGATGTCGTGATTTTTGACTGGTGAAAATAGGTGGTTAAAGTGTCACACCCCATTTTTTATGATACCTATAACCGAAAATATTTGATAGAAAGAGACCAAGAAAAAAGTATGCTAGGCAAAAGTGGTGTAAAAAGGTTACTTACGGCAAAAAGCAAGCCAAATCGAAAGAGTGCGTAAGTGGTAAAAAAAGCCGTGCAAATAGTGAATATGTTTGAAAGTGCACATATGCAAATTCTCGTTTCTAGCACTTTGTTAAAATTGGGTATTCTATCTTCTAATTTTTAAACACAATTCAAAGATGAGAAAACGTTTATTTCTTAGGCCGGTATTATTAAATAGATATTAGCAGAGCTGTAAAAAATATGTGAAAACATATTTTTTTCCATTTATTAGAAAAGTAATTTGAATATTTTACTTTCCGTTTTAAGTATTTCTGAGCCTAAATACAAAATTTGAAAACGCGTTGTGGAATACCTTGTCGTGAGAGATATTCTCATCAGAAGGAAATTCAACAGGAGTTCAGCCACTTCCTACACAAGTACAGGTAAGCCAGAACCAGACCAAACACTGGCAATTTTAGAGCCGATTCGGGTGATTTATATACGGCTTATTTCCACGCACACAAACACACGTACGTGAGAGAATACGTATATTGGTGAGGATGGCCAGGTTGCATCATCCCCTATCGAGATAAGAGATGGCTGGCCGGTTTGTGTACAAATTGTGACATCATCTTATTGTGTCACGATTCGGTACTCGTACATTACCTGCAAGTACATACAGGTAATTACGATCGAACGAGTTTTGTGTGTTTAACATCACAAGGACAATTATTTGTCTGCCCTTTGGGGCAGCAACTGTTGTCAAGGGGTCCAAGCCCCTTTATCTCATACCAGTGAGTCCCCACAGCTACCCCCCAGTTTTTGCGCCGCAAAAATGATCAAATTGTGCAGGCCTGGGGGGACTTTTTTGTTCCGTTTTACTTCATCAGTCAACTGAGATATTTGAGCTCGAAGTTGAGCATTTCTCCAGTCTCTGCAGATACTGCACTGACCACGGGCTTTGACCTGGTGTATTCGAGCGCATTATCTGCGGATTTCGCAAGGAAGTCCAAGTCTGCGGATGTATTTATCACGGTCGAACCTACTGCGGCTAGGCATTGCACAACACTTTGTAAAGTTCTTTGCAAAATTGATTGCCTATGACAGAAGGGGCTACTATGTTATCTGCCTTCTGCCTCAATTTTGCCATGAAGATTGATGGTTTGTTGTCCCCCATCTTCATACCACCCATCACATCATCAATTATATCGTTCTTTATTTTTCCAAATACATTTTTTATCTTCTTGACGAACCAGGCATATTTGTCATCATCTGTTGAAGGGCATTCCATGATGTCCGGAATGTGGCGGATTATCTGTGGGGGCATACCTCCACAGATGTGTAGATACCGCTGGTTCAGAGTTATGTTCTCGGTCTTGAACCTGCCTTCTAATAGAGTCAACCATAAGTCAACCTCATTGGGCAGAAATTCCGGGATCTCAATCCTCCGTCTATAGAAGTTGGGGTTGTGCCCTGGCTGCAATTGAAAAAGTTGCATAATCTGCACCAAGACTTCGGGTGTCAGCTGTGGCTGACTACTACCTCCCTGCGATGGTTGTGGGTTTTTTGTTGGTGGTGGGACCATTGTTGTGTCTTTTTGATGACAAGCGTATTCCACAGTACTACTTCTTTCCTTGCTGGTTGAAAACACTGGCTCCTGTGTTTGTAGGACAGATGTTTTCGGGTCAGAACTTTGGCTTAAAGTCCGACCACTTCTCAACGTTTTTACTGCTAGTTGATCTTTATTTATTGCAGCTTCCAGTCGTGCTAATTCTGGGTATTGAGGGCCTTCTTCCAGGTTTGTTAAATTTGTAGAGTGTCGAGTCAAAGTTGGGGGTTGGGGGATGAGTCCAACCTTTTTTCTCCAGGTCTACTGTCTTGTTTCTCCTTATTTGTATATTTTAAGGAGAGGGGTATAAATTCCCACTTCAGCAGATTCTACTTCAACAACCTGTCTGCAAAAAAAAAAATTTTTTTTTTTATTTGCCAAGCATGCGAGTTTCTCGGAGAGCACCGTGCCGAATTTTTGAAAAAGCGCAACGCGCCTCAAGACACCTCACGACGTAGCCAAAAATCACGTCGAGGTCACCACTGTGGAATACCTTGTCGTGAGAGATATTCTTACCAGAAGGAAATTCAACAGAATTTAAGCGTGTTCAGCCACTTTGTACACAAGTACGGGTAAGCCAGAACCAGACTGAACACTAGCGATTTTAGAGCCAATTGGAGTGGTTTATATACGGCTTATTTACACGCACACAAACACACGTACATAAGAGAATACGTACGTTGGTGAGGATGGCCAGGTCGCATCATCCCCTATCAAGATAAGAGATGGCTGGCCGGTTCGTGTACAAATCGTGACATCATCTTATTGTGTCACGATTCGGTACTCATACATTACCTGCAAGTACATACAGGTAATTACGATCGAACGAGTTTTGTGTGTTTAACGTCACAAGGACGATTATTTGCCAGCAACTGTTGTTGAAAGGTCCAAGCCCCTTTACCTCATACCAGTGAGTCCCCACACGTGTATTTTCTCATATTTTGTTAGAAATGCATTTATTTGCATATTTTTCCATAAATTCATACTTCACATATTTTGCCTCAAAGAACCGCATATATTCGAATATATCAAAATAAAGACATATTTTGACATATTTTGATGAAAAAGTAGGTTGTTAGGTAGAAAATTTTGTTTGCAGCAGCAAATTGGAAATGTAGCTGCCCGATGTTTTGTGTTAACAACGTCAATTCTCTCAAAGAATTTGAGGCGCTATCTATGTTGGTATAATTATTTCTGAATTGATAATATCTGTAATGGCCAAAAGAGGTGGTAAAGTACCAAGTTAGAACCACTTTCAGTGTTAAACTTTACACGAGATATCTAACACTGGACAAGCATTAATATCTCTATAATAATTTAAATAATTAATTTATCATCCACATCTATTGCGGACCTTAACGTATTGAGAGACTTTAATAATATTTCAAACACAAGATTGATTTAACACTTTTAATAAAATGATAATTTGTACGACACAAGTACATTAAATAATATTTCAAACACTATAAACTAGGTTGAACATTTGGGATTAAACTCTTTAGACAAAGACTGTCTATTAGAAAGTTAACTTGTAGCACTGTGTAACGATTCCTTCAAATCGTGGGTTTATATACCCGTTTGGGGTATGTATGTGTATGTGATGGATAGGCTAAGTGAGGTAGGGAATTGTAATTTTAGGGATGTGCTGATTTGCAATATAATCAAGGGACAGGCCAAATGAGGTCATGAATATGAAGACATTATATCTATATTCATAAAATTAAATACGGGTAATTTAGTGGTTGTTTACAAAGAGTTGATTATTGATGAATACCTACATTTTTGGTATTCAAGACTGTGCGAACAAATATGTTCGTCCTATTTAAAAAATAGACAAAAATATACGTTACAATATCCACTTTCTGCTATCCAATACTTTTTTTTTTTTCAAGTATATAAATACCTCTGTTTTAAGAGGGTGGGGCCACACATCCTATGTGGTTTTAACTGACACTCACCACCAACAAAAAATCACAAAAACTGATAAAAATATGCAATATTTAGATGTCGAGTCTTTTTTTCTTGCCCAAGGAGTGTACAGACCCCCAGGACTCTCCCTTACGTGTACCCTTATTTTTTATTATACTCTTTACTTTTTAGATAAGAAATGAAATTAATGGAAACTTTTGAGTATAATATATGCCAGTAAATATAAATAAAAATTTGTTGGAAATTTAAAATAGGTCCCTTTGTATTTTTTTAAAACTTGATATTTTTTGGTTCAGTTTTTTTTTAATTTGTACACACATATTTATGTACATATTTGGAGCATATGTCAGGATAATTCATGCATTTTTTTACAGACCTAGTTAGTAATACAAGTGAGTAAATTTGGTGATTTCAACGAGTGTGATGATTGCAGCACAAGCTAAAGATGAGTGTAGCAAATCCCTTAAGTAGCAATCACCTATTTATTCACACGTGTATCACGCACTACTTTTTATGATACCTAGTACATAACCAAAAAAGACAGATGAAGAGAAAAACAAAGAAAGGAAAAAAAGTATCTAATTTTTGGCTCTAGAAAGAAATTTGTAAAAAGTGCGCATATGGGTCGGGACATAGAAAAACATTTTCCAAGTACTTAAATTGTCTATGTTGGCATAAATCGGTCTTTTTCATCGAAACTGACATGGAGGTCATAACAAAATTAAAAATCGAAATATTTCCATGTACCTATATTAAAATAAAATGCGAGCACATACATAGAGAGTTTTTGGAAAACATAATTCTCTGCTCTATTAGAACTTTAATTCTCAAAAAATACAAAACTTTCTCAACCGACGTAGAGAGCAAGTTCTGATAAAAAATTCGATTTCCAAGATAAGATCTTGTGTGTATCACATTCCCTTCTTATCAGCCTAGTTCAATTAATTATTCTATTTCAGATACCATTTTATGAGTTTTTCAGCTTCACAAAACAGACACTGATCAAAAGATCTTGGGATAAAACTGAGAGCTAACCTCTAGCAGAGCCTGTCCATAACTAAAACTACAAATAACACTTTTTCACCATCCCGAACTCGGCAAAGTTTTAACATTTGTTTGGAACCCACTGAAAATCATCGGCTCATGAACCACACTGGGGAACCACTGTTTTTGAAAAATGATAAGACGAAGCAAAAATGCATTTGAAGGATGGTACAATCAGCCAAACTATTCTGCGGGAGAACAATCGCAACTTTCTATGAAATAGGTGTAGTGGAGGAGTTTACTTATGTTGGTTTAACGTCACAAGGACGAATAAAATATTACGTTGTCACACACCTTAGCTCTCGCCTCGCTGCTAGACAACTGGTTGGCGTCGCCTCAACCCAGTCTCTCCAGTCATGTCGAGTCCTCTGCGCATCGCCAGTGCGCACAGGACTCGTGGCTACAGCCATGACAATAGGTACCTATGCTTAAAACATTCAAAATAAGCAAAAAGTTGTTAGAACCGATACATCTCATTTTTCTCAGATGACGAGAAAAAAAATTATAATACTGACATTTTGAATCGATAATAACTCATAAAAATATCAAATTTTATGAAAATCGGATCCCTCTTTAGATGATCATAATTTATTTATTTTTTTCTCTTCGAATGTACCACCTTAAATGCAACTGCTGATGAATCATTTTATTCTCAGAATAAAACTACCAACTCAACGACGTATTACTGAATTTAACGAACATGTAAATTGACCAAAAATTAATTCATAACATGTAATGTATTATTGGTACAAGTAGCATACCAAATGTTATGACTCATTGTTTCTTTTTAGAAATTTCTTTTGGGTTTCCCATCGAGTACATTTTATAGTTCTTTCATAAGTGAAGTAGGTAACACAACAATGTGACGCATCCATATGATATCAGCTTTTTTTTTTCTTTCGTATATGTAATAATTTGCCTTAAAACTCATCCATACCTCCCTCAATACTTTCCGGGAACTTTTTCCTTTTTTCTTCCTACTTTTTTTGTCTTCTATTTATAGACCCCCCCCCCCAATACGTGAATCTTTTCGTTTTTATACGTTTCTCCTAGTTTTTCTTCCCACTCACGTCTTTTTCCTAAAATCTTACTATCTCTCATACTCTACATTTATTTCTCCTGCCAAAATTACCTGTTCATCAAATAATCTTTTATTATAATATGTATATACCTAAATAACCAATTTTTCTCCACCCCTACTCGATTTGTTGTACTTTTGCATCTTATTTTTTTCACTAAGATTTCTCTTATATGCAGTTTCATTCTGCACAGTTCATTTTGTATCTTCTGTTGAATAACATCTTTCATAACTATTTCTAAACAGACATATATTTTTTCAATATTAAACATGATTGTATACATTATCATATGTTGAGTTTTCTTCCTTGGTCAATAGGTTAAAGTTAGTGGTGTTTCTTGTGTTTTCATCTAAAATGTTCTATAAAATAAGTTAAATCTATGGAAGTCTAAAAACCTATGGTTTGTGGAGATAAAAAAATTAGTTCAGACATGATATAAATTTGGGTCCAAGGACACCTGGTAGGTTATTTGGTCGGGTAGTGGTAATTCTGTGGCCACTGTCCTTTGTGAGTGTGTTCTCTAAAGTCCATGATTTTGTTTAGGAATTTGGACCAAAGAATCTTGTAGAGACTGTAAGGAGATTGCCAAAATGACCTCCCTGGCATACCACAAATGATCTGCTACATATCGTGATATTTTGTTTTTTAGTTATGACTCCAGATTTTCTCAGCAGTTCAAATAACAAAAATTTTCATCTACATGCATTGAAAAGAAGAAATTCAATGAAAGTTTCTAGAAAGAATTTGCTTAAAAATTTAACCTTGTCTTACTCACCGATCAGTCCATAAGAAAAAAGCCTTTGGTGTGTATGGTTCAACATGTAGGTAACTAGGTACCTACTGAAAAAAAGGTTGTCATTGGGCCAAAGAGAATAGGAAAAACTCTTTCTTCAGACCTTTATCATCATCTAATGACAACTGATTAAAATAATGCTACCACTTTGCTTCATCAACTCGGCATTGACCACTGCGATAATTTCAATTCATATTAAAAACTTAATTTTTGATTCTGTGTGCACTTAGCTTCTTTGTCTTTCCTCCTCTTCAGTTTTGAAATTACTTTAATTTTAAACTTCAGAATTGTCTAAAATGGATTTTAACTTTAGCAGACGCACTAATTTTAGGCTACATTAAACTAAAACCTTTACAGTAATAATGAACTGAAAGTTAATAAAAATAAATCATACAGCAGTTTTAAAAATAGTAGATTTCACTAACCAGTGAACTATTTTATTTCTTTGCACCAAATTTTAATAAGGAAATCTGCTTCAAAATATTTTTTCATTATTTATCTACAAATCTTTTTCAAATTATTTGTCATCTAAGTGTAGTGACCAAAACCTCTTAAGTTCATTAAAAATCTCACACTAGCTCCTTAATCCAATCTATTTGTATATTTCCTTATAACCATTCTACTCAGGCCTCAGTTAATACAGTTTTCTTTTTGTTTTGGCTGCGCTGAACTAAGTTAAACAAAGTATTAATTTCTGAAAAGCGTTTACACTGAGAAGAACTCAAAAGAATAAATTAAATCATATTTTGACTCTAGTTTTGTGTACAATCATGTAGGTATGAAATTTTGAAGTTAAACTAACCCTAATCCTAGAATTGGAATTGATTTTTCATTAAGTAGCTGACCCTCAGCCTCTCAAGATATGTCTGGCATCTGAAAACATAACACATTTCATAAACTTGGCATTGGAAGTTTCAAAATAAACCTACCGTTTATTTTAATTTATTTTTTTGTATTCATTATATTTATGGTCATGTTCACACTTGGCTAGTTTTCTAGCTACTAGCCAGCTATTTTAGGGGACTATTTTGTTAACAGTTGAAGTCACTATGAGGTTTCAGCTATTAGTTCACTTTAATTTGGCAGACATTATCACGGCTCCACCCATGAAGCTCCTGTACTGGGGCAATGCATTGGAGTACTCCCTTCTAGTAAAGGAAATAAGAAAAGCGGATGGACAGTAAAATTCATTTGGCACAATGACCTCATGAATTGGCTCTGGCTTTTTTTTTTTTGTTAATAGTATGACAAAAAATCCGAAAAAATGAAAAAAGACCCCACCCAGTATTCCAATACACAAAAATATCAAAGTTGACTAAAAAAAAAAGTTCAAGAAATAATTGTTTGCAGATTCAAACGTACAACCCGAGCATGTCATCCTCTACTTAACCACTGAGCCACGGTGGAAAATACTAATACTGGCTTGTCACAAACATATAATCACTTCTCATTTATGTTTTAATCTCATGATTTATAACATCATTGTGCCAAATAAATTTTGCTATCCATCCGCTTTCCTAGGAAATACTAGGGTGTTAAGGTAACATCAGTTGTGAGTTACAAGGTGTGTAATACAGATGTGTGATTGAAACCAACTTTATATGGTACCATTGATCTTAAACCACATTAATTATAAGCTTCTACCCTTTAAACATATAGTTTTATAAGAATCCTACTAGAATCTCATATGACAATCCTCCAAGTTGAAGTTGACTGTAAACAGTTGAGTCGGCAGAGTGGCTTCAACTGTAAACAGAATATTATAACAGGTAACTGGCTAGTAGCATGAAAACCACCCAAGTGTGAACAAGGCTTAAGGGATGAACGTGTTATAGTGGACTAAGTGTTCGATCCAAGAATTACTAGGTAAATGTTTCGAGACATTCATGACTAAAAATGGTGGCGTATTAGATTTTTCCAACTTAGTGCCCTCGTATGTGACTGGAAAATTCCAGCTGGGGAATCGTATTGGCCGCTGAATTCCGACTAACTCTCCCACGTTACCAACAATCAAGTTCCAAATGATCGGCAATATAGATTCGTTGTTGAAATCTTACTGGAACTAAGTTGTAGAAAACATAATTTGATTTTCTTCACATTTTCGATTATATCGAGTCCATTACTGAGATTGACGCAATGGTAGCAACTTATACTAGCCAGTGTAGCCTCTTGCTACATTCGAGAAAATTTGGCTACACTTGGAATAATGACGCAAAATTCATTTTTCAAAGATTTTCGCAATATTAAATTAATAATGTTTGATGTTACAACTTTTTGTAATTTTTTATAATTTTTTTTAAATAATTAATAAAAATGTTTTTTTTCATCAGGACGTTTTTCCTTTCTGCTATACTTATGAAAATCTAAGCTACCACCACTGGGTTGACGTAATCATAGGTACCTACACTAAAAATTTGTATTTTTCAATTCTCAGAATCCAGGCGCGGAAATAGGAGGTGTTTGAGAGGTTCAAATCCTCTGAAATTAAAAAAAAAAAATTGTGGAAAAAAAAAATGCAAAAAAATTATAATTATAGTAATCGAATATTTTTTTTAAACCCTCCCCCCCCGAGTGAAATTTTTTTTATAATCAGTACCTGTAATCACCGGAAACTGTAGAATTCACATAGGGGCTATCAAAAATTATAGTTTCTAGGACTTTAATAAACGTAACCACAGCAAATAATATGAGATTATGATTCATGAAATCTTACAAACCATATCTCATTAAGTACACACGTATAATAAAAGTATTGTAAGTAGTATTCGAAATTTTGAAGGGATGTTAGAAAGGTTTTCCGAAAGCAACGTAAAATTTGCGCAGTTAAGAACCAAAGTGCTCATTAATTATTAACTTTAAATTATTTCACCAGTATGTCAACAGTATTTATGACCCTTTTTTTTTTTTTTTATTACCTACCTACTGCAATTTCCTCAAACAAATTAAAAAATCTTAAATTTTAATGCAAGTCGTCAATTCTGGCCAACTTGATGGCATAGATAATGCATGATAGGTATGAAACGTATTGGTTCGTTAATTTTTTTTTTTTACATCCTTCAAAATCTTATACAGTCACTTTTCTCATTGAATTGAAATTTGAATTCTATTAATTCATCTTTCAAATCTTCATCACCAATTTTCATCGAATTTAAGACTTCGTAATATTCGGCTTACACCGCGTACTTATAATAATAAATATACAAATGCTTCAAATACATTTTATTGAGACGTACGCAGGCTGCCCGCAAGTTTTAATGTTTTATAAGTGTTTTTTCGCATAGTTTTGCACGAAAACAAGTTTAAACTATGAAAAATGAGTATACATTTCCAAACAGAATCGTCTATAGGTACGTATTTTGAATAATTATTCCAACATATTATACCTACTTTTGTTTTTTCTACACTTTTTATAACACTCTTTCGTCTCAAACATATTCCCATCTCATACGATATAACTTTTCACCTAATATAATTAAAAAAAAACTGTATTAATTTTTCATCTTTCTTTGTTTTTTCTTCGTTATTTTTTCTTGTTTTCGTTTTTTTCACTCTTCCTCACGCTGTAATATTTCCGACAAATGATTTGTATATTTTACACATCATGCGTTCGCATTGTCCGCTGCTGATGTTAATTGCACGTTACTCGAGACACCAAATTTCTATAAAAATATTTTCTTTTCGAGGCACTTGAATGCAATTTCGAAATTCGTTAGTATACAAGCAGATCTAAATTTCTATCAACGACTAGGTATACCAACACCAAACTTTCTCTACGGATGAGAAAGTAAAAGTTTAAAGTGGAGCGGTGATGAAGTGGGTACTCGACGTTTTTGTTGTTGTTTTTTTGCTTTTTTTTTATTATTATTTACCTGTTCGTTTCGTAGCCTATATAATTTTGAATGAAAAAAAATTTTAGAAGTTAAATATTACGATTTTTTCTTCTTTTTTTTTTAAATTTTTCAGCTACAAGTCTATAACTTTGGATCACAGTTCGCAGTTACCGCCCAAATATCCGGGGCAAAAGCTGATTACCATCACATACGAATCTTTTTTTTTTTTTTTCACTAATTAACAGTCAAGCTACATCGCACTCGTTCGATATAAGTTATTTTTTTGAAAAATAACTAAATAGAAAGAGAAAAAAAAGTCAATTGACGTTTACACGGTTCTTTTATTGTCATCGTAGTGATCCGGAAATCGGATCCATTACAAGTAAAAGGGCAACCAACTGGAAACAGGATATAATTAAGTAGCCGCCCTGTGGCATTTTTTTTTTCGTTTGTAATTGCCCGTGCAGTCTTTGGTAGTTATGGTCCTTTTATGAAGGAAGGTAAAGAAAAAAAAATATATATAATAATATGGTAACTAAATTGACTGATTATCTAAGGTAGCCAGCGAATATATTCGATTAAAATATTTTGCGAGCCACAAAGTAAAATAATAAATAACGAGCGGTAATACTGACGAATATATTGGCCTAGTAAAATAAATGGTTTTAAAATGGAATTAATAGGATACCAGTAGGTGTTTTATGCCTGAAATATGGTGGGAGTGAGCTACTGCATATTTGGTGAAAATTCTTCATCTTCAGGTTATGTACTTACACCTGGGAGGGGGGAAGATCAAACGTGTAAGTACTTTTAATTTTTAAAACTTACCTAGATAACTAAGCGCTAAGTTATACAATACCTATATATGTAACTATAAATATCTTCATATGAAATTAATTTACATAAATTTTGAAACAAAACAGTTTTTATGCTTATTTTTTTCATAACTGTCATAATGGTAATATAAACGGTAGTAAAAAAAGTTTTTTTTCTTCAAAATCATAATAATCTGTAGCGCATTATTTTTTTACTGGAAAGCTGAAAATTAATAAAGACGTAATTGCAGATGGTCAAATAAATTGGCAAACTGACATTTTACAACAGTATGTAGTTTGTACAGTACATTATTTTATGTCTGTAGGTATGCAATTGATATTCCAAATAATGGAAATGAAACATCGGAGAAAGAATGAAAAAAACTGCAGTCCTATATTATACGTAATATTCGTTTATTAACTTCGCATGATTTTCAAATTGTCTGACAGGCCCAATATGCAAAATATTATGAATGACCCACAAGTTGAAACTTCAAAAATATTCGAGCGGCGTAGCTAAGTCTAGTAGATACATAAAGGATCTTCAAAATTCATTAATATGTACCTATTTCAAAATTTTAGCTCAGCAAGCTCTGCTAAAAATGATTAAAGTTTCAAACGTCCTGATACCTTCTTGACTTTTTGTTATCATCAGGTTTCTTATGTAGCGGAATGAAAAATTTATCAGGCTCCCAATCAAACTTCAATCATGGTTAACTTTAAATAAATACTTAATTGTTAAAAAAAAAAAAAAAAACATAACTCTTGTCTATCAAGCCACTCTATAAAATTAATATTTTCTTAAACAAAAGAACTAAAAAAATAAATAAATGAATAGGTATCAAAACAAATAAATATAAAAGTTTTTTGGAAATTAGATAATGAAGAGTCAAGAAAATTCATAATGAATTGTATTGTGAAGTTACAAAAAAGTACCTATTCAAGTTATTAAATGATTGCTCGGTGAGTAAAATAACAGCAAGCAGGCTACTTAATTTGGTTCATCTTCCTAAAGCAATAGTTTGAGATTTTTTTCAAATCACTTCTACACATTTCCTTTAAGTTTCTTTACTTTTTCTGCGCTGGAATTGAAGACCAAGTTGCCCACTGAAACCACAATCTCGACCACCATCTTTCTTAATTCTTAACTCATGTCTTTTGTTTTCATTGTTTGGCACCCTTGTAATTTATGTCAACAATTCAACGTGAATTCCTTTTGTCAATCTTAAAAAAATATTCATATTTTGATTTTCATAATGAAGTTACTAAATTTTTCCTTTTCAAATACTTGAAATTCATTCTTCGATGATGCGATCCAGATCTGCGGTTCATGTGCTCTACTAGCTGGAGTCAGAAACTTTGTCATTAATTTGGTTCAGTGCGCGATCACTGTTTTTCTTTTATTTGAATTTCATTAATCTAAGATCTACGTATTTTCTGCGACCTAAAGTTGTTCGTATTTTTCTTATACAGTATATCTATAACATGGTAAATTATGAAATGTACTAAATTTATTCAACCCATTTGAAGTGAAATCTGTGTATGGTGAATTATGACCGCTTGATTCCAGTTTAATTTCGTATCTAACTCGTTCTAAAATAAAGCATGGGTCCAAAAAACCTGCATATTTTAACCTTACCTTCTGAAACTTTTCTTTTAACTGTAAGTGCTTTTAATTAGACTTCTGCACACGACAACACGTAGAGATAAGCCTATGATGCATATTAATAAATAAGAGAGAACAGTCAATTCGATATAGGTACTTAGATCTTAGATAATAAAGGAGAACAGAAAAAAAATGATAGGATTCTTTGGTTGGTATAGATGTATTGTTTCTATGAAATAGTGCGTTAACCCACAGAAAATATGTAAGCCAAGTAATTCTGGCCAAAATTACAGGCAAATTTCAAAAAATAGGTACGGTAATTGAATGTCAGAAAAATTATGTAAAATTGAAAAGCATTTATGAATTGTGTTATTCTTTCGTTGTACCTTTTAGCCTTAGCACTGCAAAAAATGAACAACCTTGATGAGAGCTTTATAAAAGGTGAAAATGAAATGATAATTGATCTATTTTAAATATCCTGTGATCGAATAAGTTGGTAGGCTGAGACAATGAATTTAAAAATTCAAATAAATGTTCAACATGCCCTGTCTAATTCGGTACCTACCTACTTACCTAAGTAACTTCTGCAGTCTTAGCTAAATTAATCTAATATTTAAGCAACGATATGTCATTTTTAGTTTCGTAATTTCAAATAAACGATAAATTAAGCTAAGTAATTTTCAATACCACCGCTGGTCAATAAACCCGAACTTATTCGTGTGTCTGCTAGAATAATAATAATAAAAAAAATAAAAATAAAAAAACTGGTTCACGTCCAAATAATGTTGATTTAATCGGTGCGAAATAGCAAGTGCAACTTTATAGGGAAACAGATGTAAAATAACTTCCGGTAGGTACCTACGTTCACAATTTCCGTTTGAAGCGTGAGGCGATTCGAATAATGTTTTCAACTGCATCACCCTCTCAAAAAAAAAAAAAAAAACAAAAAAAACAAAAAAAAAACTCTTTCGAATTTCGACCCTTTACAACTCACAACCCAAATATATAGCTACGTATATATGTGTAAGAATGTGTACCAATATATATCTAGCTATGCTGCAAACAGCTTTAATTTTCTAACAGGTGCTTCTCTGCATTAGTTTAACTGCCAACAGATAGGTGCTTTTAATTTACCTCCGGAAGATCGCATATCGAGTTTATAAATTATAATTATGTCTCGGATGTATTGACCAAAAATAGATAAAATAAATTTACAAAAACGTGACTTCATCGAATTTCTTTAAAATCGCATATCATTCGTGATCTGCCGACGTACATTTAACCTCCATGTTCGACATTGTATAGAATTTATTACAAAAGCCTCACCGAATATATGGCGTGAAATACAAGATTAGCGGTTTTTCTCTCCTCTAACTTACTCATACGGTATATACATACATACAGAGTGGGCCTGAGTGGAAAATCTATACTCAACTCTCAAAAACCCGGTTTTGAGAGGCACTCAAACCATACCACAGCTATACATCTGTTGAATCCTTATAACCTATCCCAACGCCTCATTAAAATTAAACACTTGGAAATCTTCCGTACGAAATGGCCCCTAAATTCATTTTACTTTTGCAAAAAATAATGGGAACTTTTTTGCTTACAAAAACAAAATTCGCATGTATCTTCCCATGGAGTAGCTATAAAAGTAAACATACCTTACGTCTATCGTGATATAGACACGAGCTACTGTGCATACACCAGGCGCAGTATGTTTGGCAACAGCGCACAGGGCGCTGGAGTCTATACTGGAATCGAGGCGGTCGCCAGACAGTTACACTTCAGTAAGGAGGAGTGTGACAACGTATTTTACTGTCTTATGGACGTTAAACAAACTAGTGGTTAAGGCCACTATATGGTAGTAGGAACAATGAAAAAATTCCTTCGGAATATGAGGGGTTAGAGATAACATCTCATAAAACTAACAATAAATAGGTATCAATAAAATGAAATCTATTAAATAATAAATGTCAAATGATAAAATTTCGTGTAAAAAATGGAGTTTTACCATTTTTTCCAAATAAAAAAAAATCGCTTCCACAAGAAAAGAAAATATAATTATTTCCCCTTTTCAACGCAACAAAATAATCATACGGGACTTTGAATAAATTTCTGTAAATATATTACAATAACATGGACGACGAAAATATTTATTTATAATAAAATAAATTTTTCGCCGCCCTCAGTAACACGTAATAAAGGTAAAAATTTTGTCGCTAAAATTTTTCCATTCTTTCGAAATGGAGAATACGTTGGGCAAATATGGCCGACATATTGTAAATCTATAAATCGAGTTTTTTTGTGGTTTGGCTTTGAAAAAATTCTCGGAAAAAAAATCACATCGTATACAATAATCCTCGCTCCTGCCTTTACGGCGAACGAGAACTATTGAATAGAAAGAGAAAAACTTAATCTTTTGTCTCTCTCTTACTTATACAATTTTTAAACGTTTCTTAAAAAAGACACAATCTCTACCAAAATAATAGAGATCGTGTCGATAATGCATAAAACTGACGAAGTGAAGGTCAAACAAATGACTTCGCTTACAAAAAAAATGAGTTTGCAGGTCTGTGCAAGCAATTCGTGTAGTTATATACATAATTACACACATATACTAACACACTTCTAGACGCAATTCAATTGCTGGACAGCAACAGGTTCCAGAACCAGTTCAGGAACAAATGCTAGTCTCTCGAGAAGAGATTGACAGATTAGCAAGAGAACAAATGGAGGAAATCTGCCGTCAGGAAGAAACAACTTGTCAGCAAAAAATCCTGATGAGACAGTTTGCCAACAAAGCAGCGAAGGCAATGATTGATCTGCAAACTGCTGAAAAAGCAGTTGAAAAAATGAAGTCAGCAAAGACGTCGAGAGGAGACGATAGAAAATACATTTCAGATCGCCTTTGAAGATTTTTCTCAACAATACATTCAACCGATCATCAGAAAAGGTAAGACTAACGATAATATTAATTTAATTAATAATCCTAAATGTAATACCCTACCTGAAAATATAACAAATGAAGAACCAGTAAACAAAAGAATTTCTACCGATCCTTCACCCAAACATTCCGTACGATCAATAAATTTGCCCGTACTTCAACAAATGAATTTAAATCCCGTTAATTCGAATTTAAACTCATTAACCTCTATGGTTTCAAATTCAATAGGAGAAACACAAAATTCCCCTATTTTTTCCGCAAATGAAAACCCGATACCAAAATGTTGGGAATTGGACAATTTGATTCAGTCAGAACAACCCCTGTTGAATTTAAAACCCCCTAAATTCTATCTAGAAAAATGGGACCGAAAAATTTTAACCTATCAGGGTTTAATTCGTAGCTTTCGATTATACGTACATCTACGTAATGATATTTCTATACCGCAAAAAATTTTGATCCTTCAGAATGCAATACCTAAAGAAATAGTTAAAAAATTTAGTCACTTTGCTTCTGATGAGATTGGTTACCATCAACGATTACAATTTTTACATGATCGTTATGGTGATCAATCAAAAGTTAAAGCAGAAATCTGGTACCAGATTACAGCTTTCCCAATCGCAATCGATAATATATCGTCCATACAAGATACCATGGATGGTATAGCTGTTCTTATAGACAGATATAGAATTATTTCTAACGTCGTTGATGAAGAACAGCTATTTAATGTAGCGGTCAAAAAATTCCCGCCACGTTCCTATTTAAATAATTTAAAAAGCACGGAAAGACATGTTTCTCATTTATTTTCAGCTATTCGTGAATTTGTAAAAATCCACGAACTTTTTGAAGACAAAAAAGGTCCTCAAAAATAAAATCCTACAAAAACTTTTAATAACCCTAAAAACTTTCAGGATACGAAAAAAGGCCAGCTTAAAGGCAGGCCTATTTTCGCTGCTGCTAACTTTAACAGAGATAGCAGTAAACAAAAAGGAGGAAAGGATAAATCCAATCCTCAAAAACCTAAAAAATTAGAAGATAAAAAACCCATTAATAAACCTAATGTAAAATCTTCTAATGTTTCAGAAGAGAAAAAACGCGAAGCTATTAAAAGAGCGCAAGAAACCCCAAAGAGTGTTATGTTAACACCTCTTTCGGGCTCTTGCCTCTTTTGCAATGGCAAGCATTTAGCGCATTTGTGCTATAACACAAATACGCTAGAAGCTCGATTAGAGCATTACGCAGATAATGCATTATGCATTACCTGTGCCGAGGCCCATGATGAAGGGACACCATGCCCTCATCTACCGGCAAAAAATTGTAAATGGTTCAACTGCTACGGCGAGGACCATAATTCGAATTTGTGTCCGAATGCTAACTACCCAATAACAAAGGGAATAACGGACGCATGGTACACAACACTGAAGGAGGGCAAAGAAACGCTAAGTAAGCAAACAATTGATTCTTCTAATCAAGAACCAATTACCGAAAAAACTAATAAATCTTGTACTCCACAGGAAAGAGTACCCTTTGGAATAATTTCAGCACCATTTTTACTCGTGGCTATCTTGTTGCATCATTTTCAACAAGCTGATCCGGAGTTTTATACAAAATTTGCCGATCATCTATATGTAGATAATCTAGTAACTTCTTTACCAACATATGAAGAAATGAAGGATTTACACAAACGTTCCAATAAACTCATAAATGACATTTCCATGGAACTTTCTCAGTGGGGCACTAACTGTATTCCATTGAGACAGGATTTTGATCCTGAACATGCTTTAACCAAACCTCAAATTAAAGTTTTGGGTTTGACTTGGGACATGGATAAAGACTTAATTTTCATTAGCCAACCCAAAAAACAAGATGATACAAAAACTTGGACCAAATGATATTTTTTGAAAGTAATTTCTCAATTCTTCGATCCTCATGGATGGTTCTCACCAGCTTTTGTACCTTCCAGAGTTTTTATCAAACAACTTTGGAATGAAGGATACAAATGGGATGAACATTTACCAACTTCATTACAACCAGTTGCGACGGAGTTAGTTAAGGATTTATCCCAGTGTATTAACTATTGCCTACCACGACAAATTTATCCGGGAATATATAACCCAAATAATTGTCAACTACATACCTTTGTACATGCATCCAAAACTGCATTTTCAATGGTAGCTTTTCTATGTTTACATAACGAAGATAACAACACAACTGTAGTGCGATTCTTGATAGGTAAATCAAGAATTGCTCCAATGAAACCTATGACAATTCCAAAATTGGAGTTGTTAGCGGCATTAATTGGAGCAAGAGGAATCAAAAATATATGAAAACCTCTAGACCTACATAACTGCCCAACCTATATATGGTCGGACAGTAAATGCGTTTTAACTTGGTTGTTAAAACGTAGAGTTTTAACACAATTTGTACTAAATCGTGTCACAGAAATCAAAAGCATACCTAATATAGAATTTAGGTATGTCCCTTCAACTGATAACCCTGCGGATATTGGCTCTAGGGGTGCTTTAGTGAATGAATTATTTCAGTCAATTTGGTGGTCAAGACCGGATTGGTTAAATAAAGATCTGGAAACTTGGCCTAAAACTGATTTACATATAATTCAATCATTACCGGAATTATCTGAAGAAGAAAAAATTACACCAGTGTTCTACACTATGAGAGAATCTTTTAAAATCTCTCATAAATTATCAAATTTTATACCTGAAACTTCAGATAGCATTTTTGATAATCATAAAACAGCAAAATTGAATAGAAAACTAAAATCTCGCAAATTACACATACCAAAATTTGTGTTAAATAAAGAAACCTTTACTTGTGAAGTAAAAACCTTTACCACACAGACAATAGTATCTCAACAAAATTTGGAAATGTCTGACTCAGTTTTAGATTTTTCAAACAAACCAAACATAATTAAAAAGTGTGTACTGTATGAAAGTTTTATACACCAACCTATGAATACACCTTTTAACATTGATTTAGAAAAATTTAACTCTTTAGTAAAATTAAAACGAACATTTTATAGTTGCCTAACAACAATTAGGAAATTTAGTGCTAAAAGATTTAAACGTTCTAGATCAATAAAACCCTATGCAATATTGCCTAATAATTTCCAATTTGCTTTATTGTGTTTTATTTACGCTGACCAGAAAAAGTATTTTTCTGATTTGTTTACAACACTATTGTCACCTAATCCACCAGATTATGTGATATATGAAAAGTTCTGTGGAATACCTTGTCGTGAGAGATATTCTCACCAGAAGGAAATTCTACAGAATTTAAGCGTGTTCAGCCACTTCATACGAAAGTATGGGCAAGCCAAAACCAAACCGAACACTGGCGATTTTAGAGCCGGTTCTGAGAGTTTTTATACCGGTTTTGGCTGGTGCACACAAACACACGTACGTAATAAAATACGTACGTTGTTTAAGTACGGCCAGGTCGCATCATCCCCTACTATCGTAGGTGGCGGCTGGCCGGTTCGTGTACGAATCGTGACATTGATTGATGGATGACGTCACGATTCGTACTCGTATATTATCTGCACGTATTCGCAGGTAATTACGATCGAACGTAATTTTGTGTGTTCGTTTAACGTCGCAAGGACGATAAGTTGCCTGCCCTATGGGGCGGCGACTGTCGTCGGGGGTCCGAGCCCCTACACCTCATACCGATGAGTCCCCACAAGTTCCATATAGTTTTAGATGAGTCTGGATTACTCAGACTCAGAAATTATATACCTATAACACCATTTACTGAAGATGTTCTATCTCCAATATTATTACATTCAAAGTCTCATTTAACAAAATTGATTTTATTAAATGTACATACTTTGAATTGTCACAAGGGAATCAAATTCACAATGGCAGCTTTGCAAGTTCTTCCAAAAATATTAAAGGGAGCTTGCATACTTTGTAAAAAACATGACAAAAGACCTTTTGGGCAATCAACGCATTCGGCCATGCCAGATTTTAGACTCATGCCTTTTTCTCATCCGTTCACTTACACAGGAATTGATGTTTTTGGTCCTTTTGCAGTCTTTGACCAATATTTACCAAAAAAGAAAAAGGAACTGGCAACCCCAACGTCACCAATATACAAAAGGTGGATATTGATATTCACTTGTCTTTCAACAAGAGCAGTCTACTTTATTTCTCTCTCGTCTTTAAATACGAGTGAAATATGGATTGCTTTACAAACTTTCTTTGCTGATCGTGGCACACCAAAAGTGATATTGTCTGATAATGCAGCACAATTCACATTAATTGCAACATTTTTACCAAAATTTTGGGACACTTTTATTTCAGATAAAAATGTCCACGATCAACTAAACCAAAAAGGAATAACGTGGCACTTTACACCTGCGAAAGCTCTGTGGTATGGTGCCTCGTTTGAAAGACTGATAGGAGTTTTTAAACAAATGTTCTATCGAGTAATGGGTCATCATGCTCATCATCAACTTAATTTTCAAGCCAGTCTTAAAAATATCCAAGTTATGATGAACGAAAGACCATTGTGTCCAGCTGTTGATGATGCTGAACAATGGACTTTAACCCCTGCTCACTTTTTACACGCTAACTTTCGTGTATTCACATTAGATCTTGATAAACCTTTGGATGAAATAACTCCAACAACAAAAACTTTACAGAATTTATGGAAAGTTGATCAAGATTTGTTCACCAAACTTTGGGCCACCTGGAAAGGATTATATCTCCCATACCTGAGAGATAAAGTTCGCAAAGGTGTAGATAATGTATATCAAACAGTAACATTTGAACCAAAGATTGGTGATATAGTCCATGTTCTGGATTATATGACAAAACCAGGTATTTACAAAATTTCCAAAATTGTAAACTTGAACACTTCTCGTGATGGTAAAATCCGTCATGCAGATATTTTACTACCTAGTTCGAAAGTTGTTACAAGACCCATAAAGTTCAAATTTTACAATCATTTATTCATTCTAACTGTAACGGCCAAAAGAGGTGGTAATGTACCTAATTAGAACCACTTTCAGAGTTACACCATGCATGAAATATCACGTACTGGAAAAGCAGTAATACTTCTAAAATAATTCAAATATTTTCATTTATCATCCACAAACTATAGTGGACCTTAACGTATTTCAGTGACTTAATAATATTTTAAAACAAGCAATTGAATTAACAAATTTAATAAAATAATGGATTTGTACAGTATAGTACATAAATTATTACGTTAATACTTTTACATATAGTATCACAATCCTTTTGACAAGACTATCTGTTCACCACAGACTTCTGCTAGAGAGGTTCCAAATACTTAGAAGTAACTGTCGAGGAACTGTGTTTTATTCCTCTGAATCGAGGGTTTATATGCTCGTTCAGGGTATGTAAATGTACGTGTTGAATAGGCTAGGTGAGGTAGGGTGTTGTTATTATAGGGTTGTGGTGACTCGTAGAGTACTCGAGGGACAGGCACAATTAGGTCATGAATATACAGACAGTATATCTATATTCATAAAATTAAATACGGGTAAATTAGTGGTTGTTTATAAAGAGTTATAGGATGATTATTGTTGATAAATATCTACATTTTTGGTATTCGAAAATGTGTAAACGAATATGTTCGTCATTTCTAAAAATAGACGAAAATATACGTTACACTAACAATTCTTCCCCCCACAAGAAATGCAAAAGGAGGCCAAATTTTCACTTCTCATTTTTTATTGGGTGATTCATCATTGAGTATATTTTTTGGGGCGCTAATTTCAAATTTTACGTTCATTGTTTCTTTTGACTCATTCTTCGACCCCAAAGGGTTCAAAAGGGGGCCAAATTTTGACTTTTTATGTTTTATCGTATGATACATCATATCGAAAATTTTTTAAGGGGCGGAGTTCAAATTGGACCACCATTTTGTTATTTGACTCATTCTTCGAAGCACATGAGCTTCAAAAGGGAGCTAAATTTTACTTTTCCATACTTTACAGCTTGATACATAATTGAAAATGTTTTTTGAAGCATAGAACTCGAATTTGACAATCATTTTTTAATTTGATTTGTTATTCGACTACAAGGATTTCAAAAGTGAATAAATTTTTGATTTTTCTTTTTTTGTTGATATACATCATTGAGCATGTTTTCTGAGGTGCTGAGCTAGAATTCGACAATCATTATAATACATAGTAATCCATATGTACCGTATTTATTATAATCGATGATGAGTAATTATAATAAAATGCATTAAATTAAATACGAATGATAATCATAATATTTTAATTTCATTCATGATAGGGAAAAAGAAAATATAGAGGAAGATACTTCAGTAGAACTAGGTACATATTTACTAAATAGGAAAGGATAAAACGGAGGTAAGGCATATCTCATTTTTCATGCTTGTCGCGGACAAATTTCGAGGGTATGAGTAATACTCACACAAAACACATGCGAAAACATAATCATTTTCAGTGTACTAAGATTTTCGTCGGTAAGGTGAAACCTGTTAATTTTTCTAAAAATTGGTCAGTTTTTAACGAGTCCAACCATTATGACATCATACATTTGTCTTTGCTTGTAGAATATGCTTTTCTCAACGATTAATGAATTTTTATCAATGATCCCTTCATTTTCATCATTCAAACAGATACTTTGAACAATGCGGCCTTAAATTTTGAAAACCGACGAAAAATAATAATATTTTTCAGGGATGATTAATTTTCATTTTATGGTTAAACAAGTCATTGCACCAGCGGTAAGTTCTTCAGACCCTTCTAACTATTTTGGGCTGAAGTGAAGTTTCATTACACATATTGCAGCACACGATGTTCTCAATGAGTTTACGATCCTCACACTCGTATAATTTTTTCATCCAGATGCTTTGAATAACATAATGAAATTCTTTCCCTATGCTGAACCAGTCAAAGAATGAAGAAATTTTATCGATGCGAAACCAAAAAATGAAACTAATGACCATTTTATCTACAATATAAAATAACGAGATGCATTTACCCCCCCCTTTGGGCATGTATAAGATAGTATAATTTATCATAACTGGTTCAGAACCATAACTTTTACAGAAAACATTCTCACTTGACTGCGACTGCCGGTTTTTTGGACATTTTCAGACTCAAATGAAGCTCACAATTAATTGAGTTTTCACTTCTCAGAACTGACATCGACACAAAAACCATTAAGTAAAATTGAAAACTGATTTTAAATAGAAGAGGTTCAGTACTGAAACTTTCGATAACAAAATTACAGCTTTCAGAATAATGTTTTTGAAACGAAACGTAAGTATCTACATTAGACCGAAATTTTTTAAAAATCCATCCAGTGGGAGAGGCGTGATGCTGCAACAAAAAAAAAAATTATAATTATATATTGATGGCAAGAAAAAGAAAAAAAAAAAAGAAGATACACCTTAATTCGAGGCAAATTGAGTAATCCTCAAATGTTGTAATCGTATTAAGTATTTCTCTATCGAATTTAACCAGCTTTCAATCGTACAAACAATATCTTACAAAGTTATGAAAATTTTACTCGTTAATATGTGAGAGTTCTCTCATTGGATGGTTTTGCAACGAATGATTTGCATCCATCTTCAGCTCTCTTTGAAACACGGAAACGATTGTACATACCCATTACAGGAAGTGCGTAGATTATCGAAAAACCATATTTTAATGTACCAATAAACGTGTGTTCGATAGTCGATTAAGAGTAAGAGAGTGAGTCAGAGAGTGAGCGAGAGAAAGTATAGAGATTCCTGGCGAAACGATTTATTCAGAGAGAAGGGCACGGTTCTTAAGACATTTGGGCGTAGTGTATGGACTGTGTGGATGGTAGAGAGAGAAAAAAAAAAAAAAACGCTGAAGGAGTGAAGACCAAAAAGTAGAGAGGCAGAGCTACAAAAAAAAAAAAAAAGGAGAAAAAAGTTATAAACTTATCAGATTGTCTTACGGTTCACCGATTGCTGCTTTTTATTAATTCAAGCGAAGCTATATACAGTATAGCAGATTAGAGCACCGATTGCTACAGGTAAATACGCTCATTGATTGTGGTGGCCCCTTTAGTCCAGCGCACCCGATAATTAGGGTGCAGTTTTTTGTAACGATCTACGGATGCAACAAGTTTTTTTTTTTAAGGTCAAGTCATTCGAAAGATATTTTTATGCCTCGAAACGATTTTTAATACGACTATTTCGGATTTTTATTATTAAAACGTTCGATTTTTTCTCTTCTTCTTTGATTATTTGATTATTACTTCAATCGGTAGCTTATGTTCATGTGAAATGAGAGGTTACACGTATTTTTCTCCTTCAATTATGGTTCGTGTTTCAAATTTAATTACCTATGACAAAAAAAAAAAAAAAAAAAAAAGTATAATCTTCATTTGTTCACATTATTCATCACTTTTTAGGGGTGGATTGCGAGTTAATATTTTTTACTTTCACCAAATAACTGTCTAACGTATTTTAATTTATTATTCTCTGACTTACCTTCAGCGTCATCCATAGGCATTAATCGAGCCATATCAGAGAGTACTTACGCAATCAAATTTATGGGGATGGATTTTCGTTTATATCAAATTTATTTAGCTTTACAGGTCGATTGGGAAAAACTGATTTTCACAATTATAAATATTTAGAATCAGCAAACTTCGTAAACGATTAAGCTTTTAGTACACTGATCTTTTAAATTCTTCCTCGATTATGTAGTGAATGATACAGAGAGAAAATTGTGGTCGTGATTACTATATCGGTAGTTTAGCTCAACAATACTAGCGACTATGCTGTACCTATATCATAATAAATTACACATACACAATTTTTTAAAATTATGACCTCACTCTCACTTCAGCTTGTAGATACTCAAGATTTACAATGTTTCTTTTAAACCCAGGGCTCTCGGACTTTTTTTGCTTACGAAGTACAAACTTCTTCTTGAGCTCAGTTTCCGTGACTCAATGATGCAAAAACACACAGTAATATGATAAGTGATGAGTATCTATATCGATGAAAATAATTCTCAGTAGTTTTATTAAAAAATGTCCAAAAATTAGCCACATACATTTTCAGAAACACTGCCTTACACCATGAGCGTAAATAAGCTGTGGAAGTCCTGAGGGTCGAGACATTCCTCTAAGCCCTAATAAAAAAGTTTAAATGTATAGAGTTTCTTTATCGCTGGTGGTGGTTTCGTGATAAAGGTGTGTCGAAAAAGACCTCTCCACCAAATAAAGAAGAGCTATTTACTCTTTTGCTACGGACAAGGACGTAGCCAAAAGTTTTTTTTGTGGAGGGAAGAAAAACGAAAATTTCCAGCTGAAATTTTTAAAATTACTCCCTCAAAAAAAAGTTCATCAACTGGCATTATTTGCCAACTAATATTATACAACTGCCAGAACGGCCAATTTTGCCAGCTCCAAAATTGCCAACTATAGAAACGGAAAAAAAAAAAAAATTATCAAATGACACGATTTTCTAACTATAAATCTAACTAGTTAATTTTACCAATTCCAAAATTTTTATGGAAGCCTCCCCATCCTTCCTTAGCTATGTCTCAAACGGGTTCAATCTGCTATGTACCTAATATTTTAATGGAAAATATTTTTTATTTGTTAATAGACTAGGCTAATCAAACCCTGTCTTGAACCTCCTCAGACTCTCAACTGGAAGTGATTGCGACAATCTGTGAACTATCTGGAGTGCTACACAACTATATGCAGACATATTAAACGCAAAAATGGGTAATAACTAATCAGCGCTCTTCACACGAAGTCTCCGAAAAACCAATAAGGAGTAAGAGTCTAATTGAAAAAATAATTCAAAATTTCAATCTTCGTCGTCTAAATAAAACATGAACAGCAACAAATAAATCGCCAAATAAGTAGAAATTGGAAAACGCTGCCATTTTAATTCACAACGGAGAATAAAAATATGTAAAATAACGAAAGTAACAAAAAATTTTAAGTACTTAATTAACATCATGAAAAAACGCTGACATCGTTATATGTAGGATGTGGGGAGCTTCTTTTTACCGGTTGGTGTAATTAATTTTAAAATAGTAATAAGTAACTACAAACAGAAAAGTATATTAATATGATTTATGAATATTATGAATATTTCTATTCCACCTCTCCATCCCTTACCTCGTTCACAAGATACACATCTAGTCTATTACCGATATACTCCGCATAGAATTTCGTGCGTTATTTTTGGCACAAATTTTCAATAAATTGGGATAATTTACGAAATATATGTAAGTAGCTAAAGTGCGTTTAAAGAAAAAAAAGCTAATTACCTAAAGTTAATTTATAAAACCTCTAAGTAGTAAATTTGACGCTGTACCATTTCAATCCAAAATTCTACACATTGTCTGTGGTACCTATATGTCTGAAAATTTACTTCTAAAATTTTTTAATCAACCATCTGTTTTTGAAAAATTAATTAAAATCTACGTTTTATGCGTTATTTTTTTCTGATAAATGCTGTCTATAACGATATGGGAGTTCGTTAAAAATTAAAATTATGTTCTTTAAAAATACCTTTCGTTATTACCTCGATTTAAGATTCGGGAAAAATTTTCCAACGAATTTTAAAATTTTAATTTCGTAAATTACTATCAACCCACTCCTAATGTAATGCATATATGCAGTAAATTGCAACCAAAAAAAAACTTCCGTCCTAAACTTGACGTACTTGACTGTTTATAATATTGGAGGCGTTACCACAAAGAGAAAGTCTCCGCCTCTAGAGAACTTATTAAGTGCGATTGACTGCAGAAAATTTCAAAAAATTCACAGAATACTGTAGTTTGAAAATATAACGGTACCTATACCTATGGCATTATCATATACTACGATCAAAAATTGAGTTTTCAGAAAAATTATGATTAATACGCGATTTTCGACAGAGTAATAATTTTTATAATTTCCATCCGAGTATAAATTAACATTAAACTATTCGTGAAAAGTTATTCTGATATCAACAAGAGATATTAGATATACATTATTATTAAAGTGCGAATAATTGGTTGTCATAAAAAATTATCGAAGGTTACATCTACAGTATGTACCTACATAAATTTTTCAATAATATATTCGAAACCATCGGAAAATAACGTAAATTCGAGAGAAAAACGATGCCACTCCTGTCCACGCAGAAGCTGAAGCTGGTTTTAGATGTACCTCTAAGCCTAACGATTCGATTATTCGAAAGATTTTTCAATATTGTAATGACTGCATTTGCATAAGCCTTGGTGAATGTAGGTACTAATGGTGCGAAATATCGATATTTTTTACATATTTTTACATATTTTTACATATCGATACGAAAAGTATCGATGTTTTTCGCACTTCTATTAAGTACCAAGTGTTGTTATTGCATTGAACATTAATTTAAAAAATTTCGATCTTCTTCTTAGTGAAGAGGCTACAATTACTCAGACAACCATAAGAAAATACCTACGTGAAATTTGGCCAAAGTACTTTTCGATCAACACTCTGTTGCAATTTCATTACTTTGTTTGAACAACCTTGAGAAAATTTGTAAACCTAAAATTTATGGCCTTTAATATTTCACGAAGACGTGGTGGTTAATTCAAAAACAGTTAAATTTTCTCAAAAGTAGGCAAATTGGAACAAATCAGTTTTCAGTTATGCTTAATATTGTTATTGACGTAAGTCAGATAGGATATAAACCACTTGTAAGGTTGCTCTGCTTACCCTTTGAAAGGCACTAAGAAACATTTTTTAAATATAATATTGAGAAAAACAAAAGATATTTTAGAACCAAAATTTCGCCCTGTAAATAAATTCTGTCCGGAAATGCGTTTATAGTTAAGACAAATTATTGATAATAATCTCACATACTTAACTGGAGTACAGCTTATTGACATAATTTTTTTTTTTCATATAAAAAAAGGAGAAAATTACAAAATTGCGAGTAATAAGTAAGTGCCGATTAAATTAGGTATTGATATCAGTTTCATAATAAGTTAGATTGAATACTGATAATGAACAGAGGCGAAGTTAAGAAAAAACTTCTTTAGGAGCTCAAGGTTCTTTCATGTTTTCTTCATATTAAAAATAAGTGCAGATATGATTATTTTTCATTTGTTTTTCTCAACGAATCATATTTTATTAGTTTTTCTGAGGTTGTTTTACCAGATTTTTGTTGCATTTATTCGATCACTTTTTGCACTCCGTTAAACCCCCAAAAAAATGATTACGACAATTTTTTCATGTATTATTGAGTGATACATAATCGGATGTGTTTCTTGAGAAGGCGAGTTCAAATCGATTGTACATTTTTGGACTCGAACACTCCTTAAATCTCCAGTGACTCCACATTTAAGGTTGGGACCAATGTTGCATGATACATCGTCTGATATATTTCTGGAAGAGTTGAGACGTTGAACTCAAATCAATTATTCATTTTCGTACGTATTCCCTCCTTAAACTCTCTGTGTCCAGCCCCTCAAAACAGAATTAGGACCAACTTTTCATACATTATTAATATATTATTATCATCTGATAGTATGTTTCTCAAGGTACTAAGTTCAAAATTAAAATTCATTTTCTCAAAAACTGAGTAGCTTGATTTCAGAATAGAAAAGTCCATTCTTATCATTTTTAGGAATTTTAAAAATGACCCCCAGCAAAATGGAGAGGAGAAAATGTGGGATAGGTTGAAAGAGTGGGGTAAGAGAAAATAAATCCACAATTGGTCACCCTCTCCATTGAAAAGCTAGACAGGGGAGGAAAAAATTCTAACTTGTTCCATTGTATTTTTATATGAGCTTTTTTGCAATTAAAAGGAAAAAGTCAACCAAAAACCGAATTTTCATTAATGATAACACTCCTCATCCTCTGGAAATTAACTTAATCGAAAATAAGTATCAAGTATCAGAACCTAAAACTTTTGAGAAATTGTTATGAATGCTAATGAGAGTAAACATCAGAATATCTTAATAGAAATTTTGTGTAGAATTCGTTCCAATAGAGAAATATCGTGTAAAATCAGTCCCACCACTAGTAAACTCTCAAAATTTAAATTAAGTACATGAAATTTTCCATTTTTGGTGAACTTTCTCCACTTAGCAGAAAAAACGACTCGCAAAATCGTTGAGAGTTGAAAGCGTGATGCAGATTTTGTTAAATTTCACTAAAGAATCCGTTCTTAACCCATTTTTCACGAAAAACTTTGTCTATTTAGAAATTAAGCTCTTCCGCTAAACTTCTCCTTCAACTCCTATAGCCCTAAAAGTGGGGAGATTAGGACCAACTTTTCATTCATTATTGAATAATAAATCGTCCAATTTACTTGTTGAGATTCCAAATTCAAATTTACCGTCCAGTGTTGCCAGTGGCGGATCCAGAGCGTCATTTTTGGGGGGAAAGCTAATAATTTTGAGGAATTAAACATTTTTTTTTTTTACTCTCCAAAAAATTTGGCGCTTTTTGCTATTTGCATACTGTGTCATACCTACTTCCATTTTTTTTCCTTTAAAATTTTTTTTTTTCTTTCTCCTAGATTGGCCACTGAGTGACGGACTGAATTCTTTTTGGCTCCCGTCACTCCAAAAAAGAGTTTAAGACCAACTTTTCATATAGGATTGTTATTGATGCTTGAGTACTTAATACATTGTCGGATAAGTTTTTCTTCAAATTTATTGTCCATTTTTTTTCTTAAATCACGCTTTGGGAGCCCTACCTGCGCTGTGTAGTCTCAAAAAGAGGTTTACGAAAAGTGAGTGGGTTACAACCTTTTAATAACAAATTAGCACTTCTTTTGAAGAACTGAATGACACCGAAAGAACGTAAAACTTATGTAGAAAAAAATGCAGCTAGATTTTCAAAACCCAGTCTTATTGCAACAAAAACTGGCAACTACTTTTTATAGATTCATAAATAATGAATGTAGGTACTGCGGTTAAATGGTTTATACACATTTTAGAGCCAAAAATCAGAATAAAATCGAACGTATCGGAAATTATGTCCGGCTGATCCGCATCAAAATTGATGATATGATAGAATATAATGAAAGATAAATTATAATTATCATAATAAAATTTTCCTAATTTTGAAGTTATATTGATAAAAAATTAATCATTTTACAGCAATAAAACTGCCAAAACAGCAACAAAAATGGACGCATATACCGGAAATACCGTCCAGTCTAACCGCACTAAAATTCGTAAAGCTGGTCCTTAACTTAGTACTCATATTCGTACTGAATTTCGTGACTAGTGAATGGAAAAAATCGATTATTGTAAATAATCAATTCATCGATTAGTGAAAAATGCGGAAATCGGTTAATCGATTAGTCGACCCACCTCAAACTAACTGATTACTAAACAATCGATTAGTGTAAAAAATTAATTAATCTATTTTTTACAATTAATCACCCATCACTAATGAGAGTCGCGACCCATGTTATCAGTGAAAAACTGTCAAAATGCCATACGAAAAATTTTAAAAATAATCGATTAGTCGGATTCACCTCAAAATTATCGGTTAATTGATTTTTTTCAATCAATCGCCCATAACTGATAAAAGTCAAGTGCCACGGAATCAGTGAAAAACTGTCAAAACGGCAAACGACGAGTTTTAGAAGTAATCGATTCGGATTCACCTCAAAACAATCGATTACTGCGAAAAATCTATTAATCGATTTTTTCAAATTAATTGCCATCACTATTCGTGACTAACTTATCGGACAAAAATTACAACCTGTATACCGTGGTAACAAAAAAATAGAATTTTCCGTGTAATTAATATCTACATACCAAGTATCTAGGTATTATAAATTCAAGCTTAATTATTGACGCCAAAAATTTCCATATATTATGAAACCGAAAAATTTCCCCTCCTCCTACGATCGCTTAATGAGATGAAAATTAATATGCAGATTTTCATCGAAAACTTACATAAAAAGTCAGCATTCTACATTCAACGTTTTTAAATACACGCTAGTCTACGTCGAGTAATGTGTTGCAGATTGCAGATATGCGATTGCAGCGCTGCAATAAGTGGAAACGGCCAACAGGCGAATTAAATGCAGAAGTTGACGGCGACGGCGGCGGTGGCGGCGGCTATGGGTTGTAAAGACTCCACGTTCGCGGGATGGTTTTTACTTTTTAGTGACGGTTTATGCACGTATGTACGCGGACAGGTGAGTTATAAAACCCGCCTTTTTGGTTGTGTTTTTTTTTTTTTTTTTACCACCATCTCTCTCACTCTTTGTCTTTCTTATTGCCAGCATAGTTTGTGTTTCTTTTTTCTTATTTTTTTTTTTTTTTTTGACTTGGTCAATTTTTATACACTCGCACACATTTTTTTCCCTCTTCACTCTCCTCGAGTTTCGTTGTTTTTATTTTTATTTTTTCATTCGTAAAATAAACCACCACCAGTTGCATTCAACGGATTAGCCTCTGTGAAATATAGTCTGCAGCTCTATAACACGCTGTAATATAATAATTATTCATTCCTTATTCTTATGTCGATATATTTTTTTAATCGAAGTTCGAACGATATTATGTTGTTGGTTCGCGATTTTCTTGATTTTTATGCAATTTTTCTGTAATTTTCTTCTGTAAATATAATACCTATCTATATGTATCGTGTTTTTCTTCGATTTGCTTCAAAGTGTGATAACGAAGAATTTTGATTAATTTTTTTTTTGTCATCTCTGCAATGTGTGCGATTTATAACGATGTGTGCGTTTAACCTTTTCGGTCAATCCTTTTGTACATACAAAACAATACTAAATTCGTTTACTTACTCATTAAATTGTTGAATATATTTAATTTTTTTTTTAAATTGTGCGAATTATTGCGCGTTTAAATTTTTAATAATTTTATCATTATCGTGTTTTTATTTTTATTTTTTACTCGGTTTTTTCTGTCTGTCTTCCGCGATTTTTCGCTTTTTTGTCTCCCCCCACCCCCATTTGGCAATAATTTTATTTTGGTGAATATGATAAGGTGAATGCGACAAAAGAGTATGTCATCTACGAATTTATCGGAAACAGGTACGGATCCGACGTTAATAATGTTGCAGCAAGAACATCAATTAAATAACGTAAATCCGTTTTCGTCGACGACATACGCGTAAGTAAATCACTTAAGTTAATGAATAAGAAAGGCACAAAAAAAAAAACAAAAACCACCAAACACCAAACTTTTTTTGCTCCTCTTTTAATCTTTAATAATTAATCTCATTTAGCCTATATTGGGGAACCAGTTTTAATGTGTTTTTTTTTTTTTTTGGTGGTTTTCGGCGCATAAAAATCAATTTTTTTTTCTTTTTGTTTTTTTAACGTATACGTACTTACTGTTGTGTGTACTTCGGATAAACTGGTTGCGCAAATTGTCCGGACGACAACGTTCCAGTTTTTTTCTTTTTTTTTTTTTTTGCAATAATAAGTTGACGGATAACCGATTCTGGAAAATTTACGATTTTACTTGGCCGCCAATGTTTTTGTCAGAATATAAATCCCTCTGTTTTTTCTCAATTATGGGCCTTTCCCTCCCAAAAAAATACAAAGTGCATTTGTGAGATTTTTAATTCAATTATTCGCGTATTTTTAAGGTACCTATCACAAATAATTAAAGCAATCTTCAGTGGGTACGATCACTGAATATTAAATGCGGCTATTATTTTACTATTTTTGATGAGAACAAAATCGTAGTCGCGAAAAACCATCGATTTTTCGCACAAAAGATAGCAGTCGTATACCTACACTGTCATAAACCCACAAAAATAGTAATTTTTGTTACGATTATGACAATAATTGTTTTGGGGTGTAAATAATGGATATGAACTGCTACAAGTTTTACTCAATGAACAACATAAATTGTATTCCTAAAGAACTATGGGTAGTTGGGTTGATGAGGTTCATTATTGGCCCAAGGTACGTGAAATGTTTTTTTATTCTAGCACTGAGCACTTTTCATATTATTTTAGCGAATTCAGGGTCCCTTGTGGTTTATGGTTTCACATTATGAACATTTTCCACATGATGAATTGAACTTACTAAAATTAGTTTAGGTGAAAAACTAATTTTTAAAAGATAAGCTTTTATTTTATTTTATTTTTTTGACTTAAGCTTCATGCGAAATAAAATTATTTTGTTGTGGAAGGTTGGCTGCAGTATTGGTATATTTTAAAATCGCAGTAGTGAATAGAATAAAAGCTTATAATAAACCACACTCTGGTGGGTATGGGTTCTATATTCATAAATCATATATGATTACATGTGTCAAAATCACCGAGGTACAATAATCCAAAAGTCATAAAAAATGTACGAAATAAAAGGTCCAAATTGGAAAACTGCAAAATGACTTGACTTTTGTAAACTTATCCACAAAACTTCCACTATTAATGCAAAAAACAAAAAACAAATATGGAATAATGGATATATTTATCCTAAATCTTACTAAAACATCCATATAAAAGAAGTTTTAAAAAAGAAAAAAATGTTTGGACTGTATTCTACCATAGGCCAAAAATGGGCCTTAGATATACCTATCCTAGTCCTTGAGGAAATATAAGTAATATTAAATTAATTTTCCATAGCGAAAAATGTGAAATGTCACTAACCTAAACTCTCTAAGCTCAAACAATAATTCGAAAATTCGCTCGATAGATTGAATTTTTCATTGCTTTAGATATTCACAAAGGGTCTAAAATCACTGTAAATAGAAAAATTAATTCGTGCCTTATTCTGGAGTGAATCACTTGCTGAACTTCTCGGATAAATTATATGATTTATATAAAAAATCGTATTTATTTGGGTTACTCGAAGCAATTCCAAGACGAAATAATCGGTCAGATGCGTCGAATTCCTCAGAAAATGCTCAGCGGAAACACAATTATCGCTTTTTCAAAATACTCTATCAAACAAACTATAATATAAGTTTTAGATTTAAAATTTTTCGCAAGGTAGTTTGAACAAAGTAATGCAATTTCAACATATACTTTTGGCCGAACAGTTCTTTGACTAAATCGATATTTTTCGTCATCGAAACTAGGTATGCAGCCCTTTTACACTGCGGAGAAAATATAATTTTTAAAATTCATACCAACCACAATAAACAGTACTCGAAACATGACTGTCATCAAAACTTAATCAAGTGCAGCCAGTTACTGTATTAAAATTTATTTTGAATAGCTATGCTCTTTTCTTTTTGAATTGAAATTATTGTCCTTTGGTGTTCAAAGTGTTTATATCATTGAAAAATATATTTTAAGATAAAGCATTGATTACACCGTAGGTAGTTTACAGCGATTTTGTGATTGGTCTTAAAAAATTGTATTTGAGAAAAATTCATTGATGACCATTTGAAATTTTTTTAAGCTTTTGAATAAAATTGAGCCGAGTACCTGAGGGTATTCTGTAATCAGTGTGACTGGTGATGTAAATAAAAACTGTTCAAATAAAATTAGAAGACAATAGGTACCGTTTGCAGCCCACAGCCCTCAACATATTAGAAATTTAAATTCATTTTACAACATAACATCTAATTTAAAAACAAACTCCTTCACTGGATGAAAACGGTTTGCCCAAAGTACAAACATCCGTTTTTTGTTATTTTTCAACTCGTATGTGTGTATGTGTGGCTATATGGTTGTATGTACTCTATGTATGTACCGTTCTTGTTAACACGATGCAGTTCAATAGTGACGAAATTCGGTACAAACGTTACATCTAACACAAGGAACTGACTTAATTGATCGATTTGTTCAGAAGTTATTAGTTATTTAGTTTAATTTTGTCTCATATCTCTGGAAGAGGAAATGTAGAGGCATGAAATTTTGAGGATAAACTATTATCACGGAAGATGATATATTTGGGTTAAAAAATTGTTTAAAAAATGTGTCAGGGAGTGCAAGAGTCAAAATCAACAAATTTTTTTCAGCGAAGGCTACGGACCTCGAAGTTAACTTAAAACCTTCCTTGAAACAAAAAAAATAAGTCCTAAAAATTTCAGTTGAATCGATGAAACAGTTCTGAAGTGATGGACGGATATACAAACAAATATTCACATTTGCGGTATAATATATGTATGTTTCGTGTGTGTGTGTGCGTGTGTGTGTGTGTAATATGTAGCCTAGAGTGTATAGAAAATAAAATAAAATAAAATTAATATTCATTCAGATATCTTCACTCGTAGTTAATATTCCTTTTCGGAAAAATACAAAACCGTCCAATAGACGATTTTAGGAGATCTACTCTACGATGTTTAATCAGTGAAATAAAATTTCCAACACTTAGTGATTTTTGATCGTCGTTTATTGCGTACATGTGGATAGTAGCCTAAACTGAACTTTAGAAATGTCTGCGGACAGAAAAAGTGTTTCGTGATTTTCGAACTTCCGCCACAGTGTGAGTAGAATACAAAACAATTTTCGAATTTAAACCTACCTATAGTCAGACGCAAAAGAGACGCATTTTTAAATTGTTTCATTTTCATTGAATTAATGTTTGAATTTTCAAAATTTTCGATACATGAAATATTGAAGGAAATTTATGAGGAATAATGATGATTTATAAAGTCCGTTTTCGCATTCGCATTCTCTCCGTCTCTTTAAGTGGAAGCAGTTCCTATATAAGAATAGAAATAAGTGTTCCTCAAATCATTAATATTCAAGAATTTTCCATTAATTCAAGCCTAGAGTAAGAACGTTTGGATGTGAGAAAGTCAGCCATATTTTAGCCCTTTTTTTTCGACCATTAGTTACAAAAAATCTACAAAAACGTTCCTCTCGGACTATGATTTTCTAACACACGAATTTGTGTTCTCGTGATGAGCTTACTCTGGAAAAATGTTAAAAAGTTTTCAAGATTTGCAAAAATTAAAAATGTTTTCAATTTGAAAATTCATACATTAGTTAGAAAAATATTGGACCATTTTCCTAGTCGTCGAGTTTACTTGAGTGAACTACATGAAGGGAAAAAATAAGTGCACTTCCTAGTTTCAGTATGAACATTGAAGCCAAAACATAGGTAAGTTTAGTCAGTAGGTCTCTTAAATCTTAGCTAAATGGCCTCAGCGTTAGGGAAATACTAAATGTCGACTAAAATATAACCCATTATATGTACTCGGGCCACTGGTTGATGTAATTAGTGTCTTCCAGACCATTTTAAATGCTGCGAGTGTCCATGAAACTATATACAGCTGTTGCACCTTTTTCGTTCTCTTTCTTTTTTCAAGAATTATTTTTCTAGCACAAAAGTGTTTCGTGAGGGTCGTCGCCATAATTACGATTGCTAATAATCGCGCATATTTTTGCATTTTTTTTCACCTATAATTACTGCAAGTGTCTGTATAGCAACGTTTATTATCATAATTTAGACATTGGAAACGAAAATACAGCATTGGATTCAGTCTGTTTTGTGAAAACTTTTTATCCACGCGGAGCTGCAATCGAAAAGACTAAGTAGTTTTTCATTTCTTGTCTCTCTCTTGGAAAAAAAGAAGAAAAAAAGACGGGAAAAGATAGTTCCTCGATCAACAATATTCATGAGCTGACCAATGTTCGTTGAACTTAATTGATTATGCGAATTCTTCGTTGATGTTTAATCTAAAACAACAGGTAATTATGTTCAATACAAATATTGTTCTGTTAAATTTGTAAAAAGGAGTAAAATTTTTTTGGCAACTATCGTAGCTGCTTGTTTGAGTGCCATCGAACATGAGTCTAAATCGGCTTGGATTTCCATAATTTTAGTAACTTATCTGCAGAGTCGCGTTTCTGTTGGTTTAAGTATGATAAATGGATATTTAAAATTTAGTGTTAGGTAACTAGGCTTCATTGGAAATTTGTTTGAAAATGAATTTTAAATAATGTAAGGGAAAAAAAAAATTTTTGGCACAGCAACAGCTCCACTAGAAAATCAACCAATTAATGCCGAAATTGGCAAAAAATTGACATCGATAAATGATGAATAATAATTGTAATAAATTTCGTACCTAAGACAGTATTGATGGAAAATTACACATTTTATCGCCAGAAATTAGAATAGCCCCCAAAATTAGAAGCATGTTATAATAAATTACAAAAAATATGTCTTCCAAGTTTACAGCTTTGATCGAAAAATGGGCATTTTAAATAAACTATAAAACCTCCAAAACTGTACCAAAAATACCGTCCAAACGATCCATGTAAAAAATGATACGACTGCTTTTTGGCTTAATGTTAGTACCATATACATGCATACGAATTTTAAGCTTCAAAGATTCCTTGTACGCATCATGAAACGAAATAAGTACCCACCCACATTCCTAAGTCGTGTCATGAAATTAAAATTATTATGTAGATTTTCATCGAAAACCTCCATAAGTAAAAATAAGTTTAGACAAAAAAATGAGTTTTTAAAAGATAAGCTTTTACTTTTATTTTTTTGGCTTTAGCTTCATGCGAAATAAACATTACTTCGTTGTGAAAGGTTGGCAGCAGTATTGGTATATTTTATAAATCGCAGTAGTAAGTAGAATAAAAGCTTATAAAAAAAAAAAATTTACATTATTTTGGAGAGAAAATAAAGAAACCATGTAAGTACTTACTACTTTTTCAGTAAAAATTGGTTTCTGAACGTTTTTCAGCTAAATAAAAGTTAAGGAATGGTGAGATATAAGCGGGAAAGTTCGCTGAAATCAAGTCCAGATATAAGGTCTATTTTATCATATTTTTTTCAATTTTAATCGAGTCTTGACCGACTTTTCAAATTCGTAATCAAAATGTGGAAGTTACCTTATGAGGCAATTAAAAATTAAAAAACTTGGTGAGATATGTGAAATTTTTTATTTAACTGAATTAATATTACTAAGTAGAAACCTACAACATAAATTATGAGTACAATGCTGGTGTAAATTTTGAGATTCAGCTAATTTTTTGAAATGGAGTATCCTACCCAAGGTAGGTAAGTAGGTACAAGATTAATCATCTGAAATAGTTTATCAGTAGTCAAAAATATTATTGCAAATAGTTCCATTACATCATTGGGTACATAAACTAGAATAATTTTAGGTTAAAAACGAGTTTTCAAAAGATACCTAAGCTTTTATTTTTTATTTAGCTTTATGCGAAATAAACAATATTTCGTTGCGGAAGGTTGGCGGCAGTATTAATGTAATTTTGAAATCGCAGTGGTGAGTGGAATAAAAACTTATAATTATAACCAATTTCTAAAAGGAAAGAAAAACAACAGCTGATTAGTCATTTGCCTAATCATTTTTAATCAAACACTTTGCTTTTTTCCCATAATATTGTGAAATTTGTACAAAAAAATTTAACTTTCTCAGTCTCTCGTTTTCTCTTGGTTTTCTCACTGTTGAAAATTTGAAATAAATTTCTATGATTTTATCCACGATGCACGATTAAACATTTTTACACAGTGAATAGAAAAATAAAATAATTTATAATTCGCTGAAAATTGTAGTTCACTGGTGCGTTTTGCTAGCGATTGTAAAGAACGTACCTACAGGTACTTATCGAGTTAAATGCGATAAATCGTTGATAATTTGAAATAATTCACATTTTTTTAAATTTTATCAGTCTATCTTGAGTTTATTTACTCGTAGTTTAAGGCTCCACATGCGAGGAATCCTCACCCAAATGGCCATTATTTCAATGAAAAAAAAAAAATTTAGAAAATTCCTATCGACTTCTAAACACCTAGAATATTCTGAAAAAATCGCTGGTTCAAATTAAATCGATGATTACATTTCTGATCATTCATTCTTTTAATTATATGAAAAAAAAAAAAAAAAACCTTTCAACTGAAACTTAAAAAATTTAAATAAACTTACTTCGGTTTCTGATGAGTCATCTATAAATACTGTGTAGTAATGAATACAACTTTTACAAACATTAGTTTGTGAAACCATTTTTGAAATACAGTTTTATTCTTCTGCAATTTATTAGAGTGTAAGAACGTAAATTATGCATTTTTACCATTTAGAATGAGCACTTAGTCAACTTAATTAAAAAGTAAGTAAATTCACTTTAATTTTTCCAAAATTGACACAAATTATGATTTAATTTTTCATAATTTTTCATAAACATAAGAATTTAACTTTTTAACAATAATGATTATTCAGCGCATTAATATACTTATACCTAACTGAGCTTGAATTTTCAATTAGATTTTTTCTCAAACTTTTTCTTGGTTCAAGCACTTTTGAAGTCGGTCCCAAGCTTGAATAATTCTTATAATACTAACTTTCTGCACTTATATGGACGGTTGACTGAATTTGTATCAGTTTTTAAAATGATAAAAACATGCTTCAACGTGAAAATATAGCAATAAGTTCGATTATGATGGAGCTACATTCATAAATTTTATGAATTTTTTTTTTTTTTTCTGTTTTGAAATGTAACAAATATGTACCTATTACCAACCTAAGAATACACACCCAGTGATTCGAAATATTTTGCTATTATTGATAGGAATTATCAGATTGACGGAATGAAACCTCAATCCTTCTTTGTCGATGATTAATGGTAAAAGTCAGCCCATTAATTCATATCCTGTACAGTTTTGAGAGCAGGCACCTCGTAATTTAATCTTTGCCTATACTTTAAACAAATATTTTTATTATTATTTTATTAATTAAGACTGTTTTCGTGAACAAGCTATATTTATAATTCACGCGTAGGAAAAACTATCTTCGATTCCCCTTGAATAACTTTCACAGGTATATCAATAACAATAAAAATTTGGCCACTGACTTTAGTCTTTAGCTTACCAAAATGCATGTTATGCACAGTAATGAGATAGAACCATAAAATTATTACAGGTTGGCAATGAACTAATTTGTTTCACTTCCATAAATTGGGAGCACACTTCAAAAAACCCAATTCGGACTAAAACTTATTTCCTTTCATTCTTTATTCCTAACTTTTGAATTATATTCTTTTTCTCTAGGACAGCCTACTTCAAGAGACCTTCAAGTCTTAATTTATCGATTTTGAGAAGCTATTTTTTTGCCTGATTAAGCGATTTCATTGATGTATCAGAATCAATTTTATAAAATTCAATGAACTTGAGAGAGCGGACTGCTACGTACTTGAAGGAACATTACGAAAAATTATTTTAATATACCTACCTATTTATTACAGAAATAGTTGAAAAATACAATGGTGTAAACCATACCGATGTTCCACTATAATTACAAATGATACCTATTTGGAAATTTATGGAATGTTGGATTGCTACGTAGGCAGTGGGCACTATTGTGGTGAAAAAAACCAGGATCAAATTGTAAGGCCAGGACTTTTACCATTCTTGTCTGACCAAAATGAAAGGAATTTTAATTTACCACAAACACCTTTGAGCTACAAGTTCGAATAACAAGAAAAAAAAATTGAATACAGTCGAACCTGAATTAGCGGGAAACCTCTATTACTGGCACAAACTGTGGAGTTAAGTCATTTTTGCATCGAAACATTTCTGTGTGACTTCCAAACGCCAAATCTATTTAACAGAGACTGATTTTTCTCGGTCATAGGGAATAAACAGTTCCGCAACTGACAACCGCTTGTCGAAAATATGTGACTGGGATTAGCGCATTATGTGGTTGCGGGAAAAACGTAAACAATGCAAGTTTTGACAAGTCTGTACGCCTTATAGTTTAAATTCCTACACTTGTCGATGATATCGCAAACATTGCGTCACTCAATATCATATGGACTCTAGGTGTGCGAATTCAATCAGAAATGTTTTAGCAAAAGTTAAATTCTCTATCAGCTCTGAACAATAAGACGAGCGTCTCGTGCCAGCTTTGCAAAAATATCGTTGAGTAATTCACTTATTCGTGATTTTCATAAATTGTCTGTGATTGGAAAAGCATTTTTTTTTTTTTTTTTTTTTTCAAATATAATATTGATTGTTTACATCTACTATCAAAGGTACACGTAAAGATACAAAAATTAAACAATTTTCCGATAAAAAAATTTCATAAAAATTTCAGCGTTTGCGCAATCATGAAAATCACACCTTACCCTACTAAACCATGAATAACTTCCAAAATGTCAGTTTTCAACACCTTATAACACACAATTGAAGAAACATATAATATAACCCATAGTAATGACATTTTAGCAAAACTGGCATAAGACACCTATAATATACAGGTGTGAATATGATCGTAGAAAAACATTTTTGAATCAAGATTATTGAAATACCTCTTTAAGTGAGACTAAAAGTTCAGTAGGTAAGTACTTCGAATTCCCAATTAACTAGGTTAGACTGATTTAAAATTTACAAATTATTTAAGAATCAAGATCGAAAATTGGGGAGTCTGCATTCCTCAGTTATCTGGAATTTGGCTCTATATCTAAGAGACCCGGGATTTAATTCCAGCACTGAGCAGATAATTTTTTGGCTGCAGCTGTAATGATGGCCAGCCGAAAAACTACAGCAGTGTTCAATCAATTCTCCCTATACGAACACACAGCATCCATCAATGTGTTATACTATCTAGAATTGCCCCCCCCCACACACACACACACGCACATATTATATTTATATAATAAATAAGACTGACAAACCTCTGGTTTATTTTTAAAACACAATGGTGTATTAGAGGTATGGATTTTCTCTTTTTCACAAATATTGCTCCAATTGTTCTTTAAATATTACTTTTTTAACAGACTTCAAAAAAGAAAGAGGTTCCATATATTTAGGTTTTTTTTTTTATGTTTGTTCCAGCATAATTTCTCAACCTGGACACTGATTTTAATAAATTTTCTTTCTAATTATAGAGGATAGTCCCATAGTGGTCCCACTCAATTTGTTTTTATAATCGATGAGTTAGTTTTGAAAACAATTTCATCATCAAGAAATCAAACCAACTTCAAAAAACAAAAAAACAAATAAAAATTTTCTAAAAAGAGGAAAATAATTCTGTGAAAATTTCTCCAGTACATTCTACTGTAATCAAAATGAAACGAAAAGGAATTATGGCAAACTAACAATTTTTTTCAAAAAATAGAGCCGACTTCAAAAAAAAAAAAAAAAATCCATTAAAAGGAAAAAAATAATCCTCGTACAATTCTCCGGAAAGATGTCGGTCCAAAAACAGGAACCGAATTCCGCTCCATTTAAGAAGTTTATGCATTATAACCTACCTACAAGGTACGGAAAAGAGCGCCGACACACTCACCCAGATAACCACACGCAAACCTAACTGCAGCGCTAACACACTGCGGTGGTTTGAACCAGAACTATTCTGCATTTTATCGAGTTATAGTTATTTATATGTATAAAAATGGGCACTGACGAATTGCAATAGAGAACATTTGAGCACATTTGCAATGCAACGGTGCCTTGGTTCTTGCGACTTTGCTCTTGATGCAATGGATTGGTGCTGTAGTACCTGGAATGTTCGTACTTATGAATCGCAAAGGAGAACTTTTGGGTATTGATGCAGCGCATTAGTGCCTTTGTGGTGAGGACCATGGGACTGATGCCATTTATTGATGCTGTACCACTATGGTACCTACCACCGTGGTACCGATGCATTTCAAAAGAGAACAATTGGGCACTGATGCAATGCAAAGGTTTATTGGTGCCTTGGTGGCTAAGACTTTGGCACCGATGCAATTTATTGGTTCTTTGGCACAATTACACCTTTTTTTTTTTAAGTTTTCTATCATTCAGCTTCTAGTTTCCATTTACACTATTCCAGCATCAAAACGCGAACATTCTATTGGAAAACTTATAGTCCCTCGCTGTATAAAGCCAAGATCTTAAACATTTTCTGTCGAATTAATTTTCTATTTTTTTTTTTTTACCTTCTTCAACATTAGGTACCGACAAATCTTTCACATCACTCCTCTAAATTCTTCTCACCGACATTCTTCTCTTTTTACGTACGCTTAGCCTACATATTATATGAGACCTATAATTTCTTCCATTCAAGATGGTACACTTATGCCGATATGTATGGACGCTGTCCTCTGTCGATTTTTCAAAGATTACGCAATTATTTCTCGAAAAACGATCGGAAAATTTTACGCACGATCCTCCACAAGGTCGCCGCTAATGCAACCAAAACGAAAGAAAAAACAGAAAAAAAAAAGAACTACCCATACCGACTTTTTTCGACGGGTCACACCATTTATGGCTACGATATATGTAAACGATACATTTTTAAGGTGTACATACATCGAACTAGTAATCAAGGTGTATCCGATTCAACGCTTCGTTGATTCTATCCGACGCGAATGGTCGAACGATTTCCTTTACATAAGTGTCCAGTTTCCTCTCCAACAGATGGAAAAACAAAAACTGAAAAAAAAAAAAAAAAAAAACTGAGCGAGTGAGAGAGGGCGAGGGATGGTGAGGGTGAGCGAGTACCAGAAAGTAGACGGTATGAGAGAGATAGAAAAATTTTTGCGAAGTAGGTATATAGTATATATCTACCAACGAAATTTAAATTAACACGTTTCATACCAGTAAGCATGCGTATAGACGAGAAATGGCCACGAATACCAACGAACGCACGTGTGGACGCAGCGGTCGATACATAGGACAGATTATATTTTTGGCCATTAAACTGCATTAGAATGGAGAAAATATTTTTTGTTTCGGGAAGTTAGACTTTTTTCTTTTTTTTCTTTTTTTTTTTTTCGCTTTTCAAGGTGATTTAGCGTAGTTTCTCCTTGAATTTGTATCTATAGTAGTTCTTTATGGCATAAAAGTTCTGTACTCGCGCTTTATAGGTTGTAGACAAAATTCTATTCAAATTAAGAACTCTGCCCAACCTTACGTGGTTTCATAATTACCTTTTCGTGGAACTAGTTCCACATTTTTCTGAATAAAACAACCTGTTATTAAAAAGTTCCAAAACTCAGAGTATGGGTCTTCAAGCTCAAACAACTTCCTAGGGCTTCGCAAAGAAAAACCTTTCCAAAAATATGTATAAACGCCATAAAAAGAAAAAAATTACCATGTAAAAATTCCTTCAGCAACACGATCTGTAAGTAAACACCAAAACGAAATACATGTAATATATGAATCTTGGAATTTGGGTGGGTAGAAAAATTATAAATGACCTCCCTTTAAATGGGAGAAAATCTAATTCAAAATATAAATGAGAGGGCAAATACCCTGGCTTCCAGCCTGATGAGAGAGGTAGAAGGAGGTATCCCTCAGCCTTGGTCTTTTAGGGGTCCAGCATTTTGAAGAAAAAAAAAAGTAAAACAAATAAATTATCACCAAAAATCCGATGAAAAACGTCTAAGAACTTTTTTTGACCACTCCGCTGGCGAAATTAACTTTTTCAATATTGCAAAACCCGCAGATAAACCTTACATAGGTACGACACTTAACCCCGATGAAATTTTCAATTTTTTGAAGGGCTCAAATTTCCTCACTATGGCCTTCGCCTGGCCTTGCATTTTATGTTGCCTGAGACCTTTCAACACTTCAGGCCGGCACTGGCGAAACTTTCGCACCGTTTTCCATAAAGAACAAAATTACCTATTGCAATGCTAATTTTTTTTGCATGGTAAACATACGCTGTGAATATGCCACAATATGCAGTCTTCATAATGGTATAGGTTTATCGATTCGATAGACGTAGTTGATGCGTGAATTCTTCAAGACTAATTAATCGAGGCACAGTGTGCTGGTAATGTTTAAAGTGTCTCGCTTCATTACCGCTCGAAGAATGCGTATTATAAATTGTTAAATTTTCACTGCACAAGATATTGAATGTGTACCTATATGAGATTATTTGGTCGAACTTGAACTCGGTTACGATGGATGGACGATGCAGTAATGTTCAATGGACTAGCAATGAAATAAATAGGTAGGTAGCTACCTATACGTCTAACAGTACTCGTGCTAAACTCCAAAGTGAGAAGTTAGTGTTCCCGTAAATTCTGTTGCGCCACATATTGAAGCTATATGAGGTAATATAGTCCATTTCAAACCGAATTCGTCAATTTTCAAGCCTTTAACATTCTTTTATTATAATACACGGTCAGAAAGGCATTGTTTATGCCGGTATTTTGCGAGTGAAACGTAGCACTAAGCATTGATAAATGTGATCTCGATGTAAAGTGAACGTACCTACTGGTAAAAACGTGAAGCATCTTTTTACAGGGAAGCACGTTCACTTTACATCGAGGTAGAGATTACACATTCCGAATGAAACTTTTAATCTGCCACAACCAGAAGGTTGATATTTTGTTCTGTTTTTTATAATTTTCGTGAAAGACTCCATAATTATATTGCGAATTTTTCGGCATTATTAAGGTTAAAATTCGGTAATGAAAACTGTATTTTTGACATTATTCGGCAAAAACAAAATAACAAAAAAAACAATAAAAAAAAAACAAAAAAAACAAAAACCTTTGGACGATGACAATAGCACCTAAAAACTTCTAATTTCAATTTTTTTAAATACTCCAATTTTCATGGAAATGATGTATTGTTGAACGAAAAATTCAATAAGCTCATTCCCAGAGCTCTAGATATCTGTCGTTCATTAACAGGGTGGATACCTAGCGTCAATTTAGCTCCCTGTAATTTGAGTTTTTCTCTTGTAAACAATAAAAATAGCACATAAAAACTTCAAATTTCAATTTTCTCTTCCATTCTACAATTTTTCTTGGAAAATAAGTGTTTTTGGCAATTTTTTGGCAATTACGTCATTTTATTTATTCCACTTTTGCCATTATTGGGCGAAATAAAATTTTTTTCCCAGCCCCTCAACCTATGGAATGAACTTCAGTTTGATTTTCCACCCCTTGCTCTTTAAGGAAATGATTCGGCAAATGCCAGAGAATCCACACCCTACTCATAATTATGACAGAATTTTAACGTTTAGTTGCTTTCTGATCATTAATTATACAAAATACCTTCCTCAACAAGGTTCAGAAGTATGTTTACAAGACTCGGAAATTGCTCATTCGCTGTGCTCGTTTCGCAAACTTTCCCTCACTTTTAAATCTTGGTGTGTAATATACCGTTTCGTGACTGGAAACAGCTAGGTATCGACTGGTCCCTTTTTAACAAATAAGCCACCCCAATAACTGAAAATGGAAAATTTTTTCTCTTAGCTGATGGTAAAATCAATTTTTACTGTTTTCTGGAACCTCAGAATTCCAGTTAAAGAATAAGGCCTCCCTCCATCTTATTCACCTCTCCCGAGGCCCTATTTCCTTTTTTCACCTTGAATCCACACACACGCTCCTCGCTTCCAGCTGCACTCTCGTAATTTAGGAAGAAAACTGAGGACATATACTTACATGATCGGAAGTAATTGGCTAGAAGGGCAAAAACTAAATATTTTCGTTTTATTTTTCTCTGTCGTCACCTGTAATTGGGCATTATGTGTTAGCTATTGGGAAGACATTAATCTTGTAAATTAAATAAAATAGAAACATGAATAGTTTACTTTAATAGTTATGCTTAGTGACTAAGAAGTCAATAAAATGTGAGCAACGAATATTATGTAAAATTACTATTTTGAAACCCAATTAAAAGGTTAAATATAATATTGATTTTTTTTTTTTTTTATAAATTAACTGAGTAACAATTGAAGTAGGTACATAAAACGAAAAAATGAATTTGTTTGTTTGAAATTAGAATAAAAATTGTGCCGTTTAGAAATTTTTTACAATTGTGTAAAATTTCATCGCAATTTAATTAAATCTTTTGTCACCAGCAGACATTATAAAATTTGGAATATAGGTATCATCTAATTTCATAAATATTTTTTTCCTTTCAGTTCAATTGCGGAATTATAAATTATCATTTTTTTTACTGCCAATGATACTAGGTGCCTAACTTAAGTTTCAAAGGAAGATTAGTAAAATGTAAGATGTTGATGGTGTTATAAAATATTACTGAATCAAAATGAGACTACCTACGCAATATTATCTAATTTCCTCGATATTTATTCTAAATTTTTCCAGGTGTCTGATGATAGCAGAGAATATTGTTGAAATAAAATCATATTATAGATAGTTATTACAGGCGAGAGTAAGTAAATTTGACCTTAACAGCATAATTTCAACTTTTTGAGTTTACCAGATAATTTTTACAAATTCACTCATATTTTTAATTTTACACGAAAACAGTCATTTGCTGGAGTCCAAGTAAATTTCTTATACCTGATGTATTGTAGACCAACATAAACATATAAAACTTCATATTTTCTGTGAACTTCTCGATTTTTAGAGATGGGAACGAATGTCGCTAATTTTTGTTTAAGAAAAGTAAAATTATTATTTTTCTAAGAAAAGTAATTTTTTTATGCATTTTTTGGGAGGAGAGAGGAGGTGCTGTAAAAAATAGTCAGCTCATTTTGAGTAAAAAAAATTGTCGTTTGCATTATATCCGAGGTAAATTATAATAAATTCTTATTTTCAGATATTTGGATATTTTAAACAATATACATACGTAATTAGTTCTTGGAACATGTTAAAATGTTGTCATATACCTCGAGATTAAGGGTTACGGTAGAAAGAAACAGATTAATTGACTATCCAGATAATATTTTGACAAATTCGCCAGTAAATATTGCACTAAATATTATCTAATATTTTGACTCATATTTACTGAGAAACGAGAATTTGGTTATGATTTATAGAACTTCGTTCTCACTGATGAATGTAGGTATGATGAACCTCATTAGGTGGCAATCATTTTTAAAAGATAATGTTCATATATACATATTGAGCCTAGAGTAGGCTATACTCAATACTTCGATTTTCGAACCTATACCTTCTGCTTTTTCAGTTTGTTAATAAGTTAATCTATAAACCATCACATCAAGCAAACCATGAAAATTCAATGACAATTTTTTTAGTGAGTACTTGCTAAAAATATCTTACAAATTACACGGTATGGTGTGCAATGGATCAAACGTTGAAAAAAAAAATACAAAATCAAAAAATTTTCTTAGTCGCTTTTTACCTTACGACATTAAGAAATTTAAATATAATTTTCTTTCATGCAAAGAGAAAGATGAAAACAGAATCAAAGCAGAAAATAGTTGTCGTTTTGATTTATATAAACCTTCACTCTGCCATTAGAATTTTTGTAGGGCCGTCCCGACCATATAGCAAAATGGGCGACGGCCCAGGGCCGCACATTTTTGGGGGGCGGCAAAATTGAAGAAATAAAAATAAATAAAAAGAGTGCAGCAGCCACATTACTGGAAAATGTAGTATTTCAAAAAACCAGCCAATTACTTACATTCAAAATTGGATGAAGAGAGGGAATTTTGGAGGGAAAAAAATGAATGAAAGAATAAACTAAAAAAAATATATTTTTTTATTAGGGCTTATCGAATGATGACAATATAAAAGGATGAGGCCAGATAAGTACACATGTCCAAAAAACTAAATCAAGTGAATTTTGTTCATTTTTTAAAATAAAAAACTGAAAAGAATGGCTCCACATGGACAAACTTGTCTATTCTACCCAGAGACATACAGCTAAAGAGATGTCTAACACCCAATCAAAAACATGACAAAGATAGAATATTATAAAATGTTTTGAAGTCCGACATTTGTTACTATGCATGTATCATAGCTTGATAGTATATGTGTATTGGTATAGAGATGTCTGTTTTCACTATAAAATATGCGCAGCTTTGGCTGCGCAGAATGTTGAACGAAGTTGACTTTTCATTGATGATGGTAGTTGAAGATCTTTGTCACATTTTTGTACCATAGGGCATAAAGAGAGTTGGACATATCTTTAGCTATATGTCTGTGATTCTACCATCTAACCATCATGTATTCATATTTTGAAACTTTTGAAAGTGTGAATTTGAAAAAGAAAAGAAATTTGTGAGAAACTCTTGTGTTCTCTAACACAACAATTCTCCTACCCACAGGGCTACTGGAGATTTTTGGCAAAAATGATAAAAAAAACTTTCAACTACCACCCCATTCATTAAACCTTGTTTCCTGGAAAATTTTTTTACTTAAAAATGAAAAAAACAAAGCAAAACCTTTTTGGGGAACTGAAAAAATTAAAGATGCCTTGTCATGGGTTTTAGAGACAGTTACCAAAAATTACCATCAAAGCCTTCGTAGGTTTTTTGGTTTGGAGAATCAATTGTGAGACCTAAGTATTTGTCAGCTAAAAGAGGTGAACTTAACCACACAGCCATTTCACCACCCACCATAACTGGCGAATGAATTTTATATAGAGCAAGATAAGGAGGTTCCCACACACTCCCCTCTAGAGAAACTCAACACAAGTTGAACAATATTAGATGCTGTGGGAAGTTGGGTGAGCCAGAAACACTTCTTATACCTATACAAGAGATTTACACTACCTATATGCGTTCTATTTCTACTATATAGGGCGTCATCTATCAAAGACTTAAATTGAGATGGAGAGTTGTGAGTTCCATCATGCACCACTAAGATGCATGCATGTCCAGCACATGTCGAGGATCACCAGATATTGCTTTGGTCAGTTTGAGGAATTGAACCTGAAACCTACATATTCTTCAGCTAAAAAAGGTGAACTTAACCATATGACCATCTCATCGTTGGTTATAACTAGCAAATGTATTTCATATAGGACAAGATATGGAGGTTCCCACAGCCTTCATTAAAGTTGGAAAATCTGAATGCTAAAGTGTATTGGGGTTTAGTGCGATTATATTGAAGGATGTAACCATTGTTTAATCATTTTTTAAAATAAATAATTTATTTAAGAAGTAGTTCAAAAACTTTATTGTCAATCCTTGTATTGTCGATGGGTTACATGAGGCACATTATTTTAGGGGCGTCCAAAAGGGACTTTGCCCAGAATGGCAGAATAGCTAGGAGTGGCCCTGAAATCTTATGATTTAAAACTTTAAAGTATACCTACTACTCCTTAAACTACTAACATATTTTCATGTACTAACGTGATGAAATAACCCATCAAACAACAGCCATTATTGTAAGAGTAGACGCCCAGTGTCCACTGATTATTTACATTGTCGTCTTATGTTACTCATATCATACCAACCACATCGTAAAGATCATCATTTGACTTTCTCGATTTTGAATGGGAATTCCATTTCTTAATCATGTCTATGAATATAGGTACATCGTTCATATAATATGAATATTTCCCATCTATTAAGTATTTTATTAAAGCTAAATTTAAAAATGAAAAAAAAAAAACTTCTAAAAAAAATAAAAAATAAATAAAAGTAAGAGAAAAAAAATTATTTTGAATAAATAAATGAATCATAAAAAAAAATTGTCAAAATAAATTACCTAATAAAAACATTAAATAAACCATTTAGAATTACCTACCTAAGTATAGGCTACCTAATCGATACTTATAAAAATATCCTATCCTGTAGGTATTATATTATAAACAATAATTATATGCATGTAACAATGTAACTATGTATGTATGTATATATGTATCTATGAATGCATGTGTATTCATGAGTACATGTTCTGAATAAATAAATGAAAAATGTGATAAAATTTCCAGAATGGGGTTTTTGAGTGCACGAAAACTATCTGGATCAATTCCAAGTTCGAGAAAACTTATTAAAGTTTAAAATTCTGCAATTAGCATCTCAATTTATCCACTAGCAGTAACTGATGACAGTCACAGGTGACAAATTCGCCTAGAATTTTTTTTTTTATTATTTTTAATTTGCAATCTTGGCTCATTAAATTTTTTGATTAATGCTAAAAAATAATGGATAGGGAATTTCTAATTATTGTATTTTGACTCATGATACCTATCTAATTGATTAACTTGACTGCTTCGGCTAATGTGATTATCATTTAAAATCACTGAGAAGTGAGAACATATGTACAATCAAAGTTATAGAAATAAATTGCTGAATTGATGAGACATCAAAATACGTTAGCTGAAGATTATGCAAAAATATGGCTGAAATCGTACCTACGTTTGGTTTTCGAGATATCGCCGAAATTCTGTTCAAATCTTGTGATTCAAATGATAAGAATTCGATCAAGCTGGGGAATTTCAGCGATATCTGTAGAACCAAATGAAAGTACAAATTTTCTCCGATTTTCAACGTATTTTGACGTCTCATCAAAATTTCAGATCCGTCGTACGTTCGGGTTTTCGTGATGTCACTGAAATTCCCCAGCTTGGATTAAGTTCATATCATTTGAATTGCACATTCTGAACATACCATTCGAACGAAGTTCGGTGAACCAAGTAGGTACTGAAATTACTAATTATAATATGCAATACACGTTTGAATTTTCCAATCTATTAATACCATAAAATTTATGAAACTACAGGCTAATTTTATGTTCGGTATTTCACAATACGTAAAGAACATTTTAACGAGTTGTCTTCTTTAAATTTGAGGATTTCATTCGCTTTACTTCTCAGAGACTGGGAGTCAATTGAAAATTTTAGTTATTCTGCAATCTTAACAGCCCATAAGTTTCAATAGAAGTCCTACGTTATTTTTACCCGTTACGAAGCGATTTTATTTGTTAAAATATGAATTCTGCACCACCTATAGGTACCTACTACGTAAACACCTCATACCTGATTACCATTTCTTAACCACATAAAAATTATACTTACCATAATTGACAGTTCAGTGGGGTAGTGATGCTTGCAACCTTGAAAAATTTCCCATAAATTCTCTTATAAACGTCGAAAGAGGAAATTATTAATTTGTTACGATTTCTATCTATATTCACGAGTACTAACTCGAAAAAATTTCGAGATTTTACAATGTGTCCTCATTAGAGCTCTGATTAAGTAATTAAAAAAAAAAAAAAAAAAAAAAAAAAAAAAAAATAGAAGAAAAAAGCTAAGAAAAGTATAAATACTTACGTTGTACATAAAATTTTAAAGAGGATTAGGTACTTAAATAATAATTATATTATGAAGGTACCTTCGCTAATTTAATGAATATTAAGATTTTATGTTAGTTTAAAATTTTAAATAGTGTTATTTTAGTGGAATTATTGGTCTACCTACTACAGCTGTAGAAAACAACTACATGGTGGCTTCCAAATGAATGAAAAAACTACAAATTTTATACCCATAGTTAAGAGGCGTTAAAAGTGTCTAGAATGAAAATAACAAATAAAGAGTTTAAATATTGTAAGCGCACATTTCAAATTTATGTTTACATCCAATTTATGAGTAAAATTTTTTTTTCACTTTTAAAGTTATGATGACATTAGACAATACGGTATTTACCAATGCTGTGTCCAGTTTTTCAATTGGAATGAAATTCGTTTTTTAGTTTTTTTTTTACGTAGAATCGATATTGTTATTTGTTCTTGATTTGTCGATTCAGTGCTAATCTAAAACTGACAATATACCTATTTGTCTGCTATATTTTTATAGAAATTAAAACGTTTCTTCCTGACCAAAAGTTAGAAAAATTTTTCGACATAAGTTATTTGAAAATTTTTTGTAGTAGTTATTATTTTTACAACTTTACAACTTTCGTTTAGGTAATTTTTATTTTCTCTTCATGAGTGGTGAGTAATTTTGCTAATGAAAAATATTCATGTTTTCAAATCGTCAAGAGCTCTGTGTTTGAGAGGAATAGTGAAACAGAACGTTAAGCTAATACCTAGCAATAAATATGCCAAATTGGCAATTTTAGTGAATTTTTCGTCTCTTTAACATCGTCAAAAGTATGAAACAGATTTATTCGCATAAGAATCACATCCTATACTATACTTTCTGTAACAGAAAACTAGATTTATGTACTTGGGTACCTACGTACAATTACCATTCATTTTTGTAATTAAAAACTTTTTGCAATGCAAAAATCGCAGATGAATATGCAATCATTGTGGATAAAATTAAGAAACTCTTGAAGTCTACGTTGAGTAATTTGATAAAAAATGTCTTTGGTCGAAACCAGCGCCCAAACTGAGCTAAACAAATATCGAATATACGATAAGAGAAATTTGTGATTTTTCATTTGTGTTTTCGACGTTTTGGTGTAAACTTCTAATTTGGATTTTTAATTTTGTACCTACCTACTTTCATTTTGGTGTTTTTTTGGTAATGTTCATGAGAACATAAATTTCTATTCCAGTTGGACTTGGTTTTGTTATAATTTAATTGATTTTCTGGTATGTGAATCTTCATTATATTTAATACGCTGCTTTTATTACTTGAATTTGTGTCGCCTATTATTTCGGTCAACCTGTGTGGTTGAGCAGTTCTTCAATAGGTATGTTTGAATGGCGGGATTTCAAGATGTTCTCGACTTCTAGATATTAGGTTTTGAGAAAATAACTTATTGGGAAATTTGTTTTTGCTTTTAATTATACGCACGTATACCTGAAGTAAAATACCCAGGAGATAAATGAAATTAAGTGCGGCCTTGGCAAGTTATCTGGGCTAGATTTTGCTCGTCCTTCTCAAATTCATTTAAATAAAATGAGACTTTCGGTTGTTTCCTGAATCCAGTTTTTACAGGTTTACTAGTAATTTTAATAAATTGGGTGAAAAACGTGCGTAGCCAACGAGGTTTTTTCGTGGCGTATGCCCAGTCTGGTTGGCATACCACAGAACATAATGGCATAAAAAGTTTAGAAATTCATGTCTAACTTTCGTAAAATTCAAAATATTTACAAATTTACAAACCCTCAGGTGTGAATAGAGTAGGTATTGAATGCGAATCGTTTCAAAATTGAGGCGTTAAGGTTTCTGTTGTTGCACTGCATGAATGTAACTTGGAGCTTCATTGATTTTTCGCTGTTGTAATTATTTGGCTAGCCAATTTTTCAAAAAAGTTTTTGGGATATGATGAAACGAGAAAAAATTATGTATGTTTTCGATGAAAATCTACTGATTGATTTTGATTTCACGAAAAGACCTAAATTCATATACTTGGATGTGATATATTCCATTTTCTGGCTATCTTGTTGTACAAGTTGTAATTTTTATTTAAGAGTCACAAAATTCATACTTACATTAGTGTTAACTCCTCAAAAACTAGAATTATTGATTCTGATGTGGATTGTCCTGACATTCATTTTCGTTTCTATTTTGGAGATTTTATACCTCTGAAATGCTTAATTCTTCATCAATAGTTTAAAAAATTTGAAATAAACATTAACTATGATTTGTTCTAACATACTGTTCATTTTGGCGCGGATCAACCCAAAGGTACCTCTAGTATGCGCAATTATATTTCGACTTTGGGCTCTAAAATGCATAATTTTTGATTAATAGCTACGAAATCAGACAATCATTATTTATGTTTTGTATAATCGGCTGGTTTTTAAAGTCCTATATTTTTTAATAGAGTGGTTGCTGCCCTAGAATTTTTTTTAGTTTTGTAATTTTTCATCTTAAAAATGAGAATCCACGCCACCTTAGATGAATGAATTTTTTTTAAATCAATTTTCTGTTGGGTTAGCCTTCATTAAAAATACGACTCGTTCAAAAACCCTGCAAAGTACTCATCTTTCGAAAATTAGTTACAGTTATACCTGCCAAGAGTAAATTTAAAGTTTGTAACCATCAATTCTCCTAAACTTAAAAATTCCAAAAATTTCTCATTCAATTTTCTTTGTCACGTTTTCAACGATGCTCGCAATAAGTTCAAAAGAAAAACCACGTATTTCTACGAATAAGTAACGGCTTTTAAAAAAAAAATTATACACGAACAGATGATGAAAAAAATACACACCAAAAAAAAAAAATGAACGGTTATAAGCACACCTACTTCCGTGAATATAAATTAAATCTGGTGAACACTTGGAAAATAAGTTATAATAAACGTCTGTGCTGAGAAAGGCTTTAAAAAAGATTTTTGTTGATTACAAATAATGAATATTAGAAATTATACATATCTACCTATATATGTATATATCATAAGTCAAACTAGAATCTTCATAAATTCAATTATTTAGGTACAACTTACCCACATACTGTACTAAAAATTTTCAAATAACCTATTCTCAATCACGTTTTGTCAACCAGATTCTGTCATTTTCTATTTTGTTGTTTTCTTTTCTTCTCTGAGACTTTTTTTTTTCTTTCTTGACTCATATAACTTACAATGCATTATTCATAATTCTGGGGTTCAATTTTTTTTTTTTTTTTTTTTCGAAAAGGATGTTTGTAACTATGAATAATTTACCGTCTGTTTACCGAATAAATAATTAATAGATAAGAAATAAAACGAAATGAAAAATGAGAATATGAGCGATCATAAATTTATTCAGATTTATTTTTAATAGTGTCCATTTTCAATTACCGTCGACGAATAATTAATTTTTCATAAATGTAATTTTGGTTCTGCAGAATTTCGAAGTGTACAGGTAATAAATGCCTATTACAATGACCTAATGAAAATTAAAAGTTAAAAGTACGTAGCCAAAAGACAAAAAAATTTTTCAATAATTTAAGTTAGCCGGTAATAGTGTCAAGCCAACTTTATTAATCGAATCATGAACTGAAAATGGCAACGTCGCATTCGTTGTACGTGAAGAACCTATTTTTTCAATTTTAGTGCACAATGGATGAACAATCAGATTAATAATAGGTATCTCTTCATTTTCGCCATAAATATTAATCGAGGATTATTCCGAAATTTTTTCATTATTTTACCCCTCATCCGCCCTTTTTGACCCCAAAATAATACGCGTGACTTTTAGTTTGAAAATCAGTAATAGGTATATTTGAAGAGGGTAAGTTTAAAAGCCGCGTATGAATTAGAACAAAATAATACTGTTCGCACAAATTTTTCATATTTTATTATAAACAATTATTGCTTACTTGAAATTCATAATTTGTGTTAATTTGCTGCGCCAGTGCCTCCTAAGCCTAACAATGCCCACAAAATACCTGAACTTCTGACGCACTAACTTTTCTCCTTCAACGTTTTGAAGTAACTTACAATTTCTGTAGTGTGCAAAAGTCAACTAGAAGCTCATAATACAGTAGAGCAACAGATCAAAAGTAAATCGAAAAGCGTATGTTTGTCTGGATGTACACTTTATTTACCAACCGAAACAATCAGATCAAATGGGATCGAGCGCACACATATTTACCTAACACACGTACTTATACTTGAAGAGACTCAAAATGGAAATTAATAAATTTTAAAGAACAGAATTACTATATTAAAAAAATACATACGAACATAAACTAAGTGCAAGTTGGACATATTAATCAAATAATTGCATAAAAAAAATATTAATTTATATTCAAAAAAGAAATGATTTCCAATCATGCACAAGAATAGGTACATAGAAAAATGGCGGTGCCAACATGTTATTTTACGTAAATACCACAAACTTGACCACAATTAGAAAAGAAAGATTCAAGAGAACAGAAAAAAAAAACAAATTTTGAATCAATGAAAAAGAGCCATGTTTAAGACGATGGTATCTAAAATGAGAGTGCTGAAAGATGAATTAAAAACTCGAGAGCTTAAGGCAAGAAAAAAAGATGGTGGTCAAGTTAGTAGGTAGCTAGCAATAGGTACCTCTATTTTTCTAACGTGAGTGCAGGAAAGCCAGAAATAAAAATAAAGAAAGACGAAAAATAAATAAAATAACAAAAATATGCCACACATGCTACAATTTCATACGTTCTATAAATGAATTATATTTTTCAAAAATTGACACAGGCATTCTAGTAACTAACAAAAGCTTCTTACAATGAAACATACATATGGTATTGAATCTCATTCACAATGATACCTATCGCATTTTAGTCAACATAGGTGAAGTAGTGATCTAATGGAGATGAAGCTGGAACATAGTTGTAAAATCAAAAACAATACTAGTTTGACAATTTTAGTCATTATATCGAGTGGTTATCATTTTTAAGAACTTCTTTATCCACAAAATTAAAAATCACTTTATTTAAGAATAGGCTACGTCTTAATCGGTATTCAATATCTAAACACTCATGAATTGTAAATAAGTATATATGTATAGGCCTAATGAAATATTTAAATAACTTAATACACTAGCAAAAAATTTGAAAATCCGTTTTTTTATGTAGGCTACTTGCGACACCTTCGCCAACTATTTTTTTCGATTAAAAATTCGAAATCCGGCAAAATTAAAGCAATTTTTCCGATTTTTTATTTTAATTTATTCACGCCTGTTTTGTGCGAGGAAATCAGTCAATCAGTTCCCCAATATTGTTGCCAAATTTCTGGTTCACAGTCTGAGAATATTTAAGTTGGCAGTGTGTGCAGATTTGATTGGTAAACTTCCGATATTGAAAGTAAGATACCAACCTTCACACTAAATAAAATTCAATTAGGTAAATATCGACATTAATTGAAAATGTTTATTTTAAAATATTTGCTCGTAGCTGCCGTGGACATTAACATCTCGCGAGAAAGCTGATTATTGGGTGAAAATCAGAACTCGTTTTTTTATATTAATTGTCGAACGTTATACCTACACTTTCTTCGGACGAAGACATAAAACGTTATTTACTTACTTCCACTTCTTTTTAATGACCTTCGGCTCAGAAATCATCGTGATTTAAAAATTGGGTGAACGAGATCAACCATTATTTGGTGCGACCCAAAATGAAAATGCGTTATTTAAAGTTGATAAAAAAGCCGCAAGCCTACTGAAAAATTTCGATAAGGTTGAGAAAAATACTACCCTTTCACACCGAATCGAACCTATACCTACACTAAGCTAGTATTAATATCATTCAATAGTCACGAGTGAATCAATTCGACAGTTCTAACGCCCAGTGTATGCTCCTATGAACAGTTCTTTGTGAACAATTTATAGGCCCTCTATTAAAATAATCTACTTCATCGATTCCCTATTTACCTAAATCCAAATATTTTTATATCTGATTAAGACGAAATTGCGAGAATGAAAGCTTAAAATTCGGGGTTTTGCGTTATCGTATGACTTCTCAATTAAGTGATTCAGTCCTTCCGTAGATCAACATTACAGCGGACCATATAAAATTAAAATTTTTTATTAAGTATATTCTCCTTTAGACCTAACTAAGCTACAATAACGTAGATGAGATTAAAACACTTCGGATATTTTGCATTAGCAAATAAGTTCTCATTCACTAAATTCGGGTCATTCGAACCAAAGTTATAGCAGAACATAGGAAATAACGTACCCTCCAATTTTATTCCATTTTAACTCGATAACTGACAAATCCTGAGACTTAATATTGATCTAAAATGTCGTACGTGTAACTAGAACACTTGAAATGTTGCACATAGATTCGGTCCATTCTTATCGATTCGATCCATTCCTACCAAAAACTAAGTTATGGCGGAACATAAGAAATGACGCAATCTAATTATTATATTCTTTTATGATTCAAACTAAAATATTATGAGACGTAATACTGAGTTAATGCGACGTACATGAGATTAAAATATTTAGGATATTATATACGATCGAATGAGCACTATTTGGTGGGCTACCGTGATCGCTCAAGATTAAAGAGAAAGCGCCCCTCTCGATTAGTAAGGTTGATCCACCTACTTAAACAAAAAAAAACAATATGACATAACAATTTTGCAATTGGCGGGTGAGAAAAAAAAATTTTAGGTGAATTTTGTTTTCTAGATTATTCATATATGGCAGTTTTTTCGGAGGGAAGAGGGGGAGAGAGAAATACAAAATTTTAATACTGAAACAAAAAAAAAAAGAAAAAAATTCCCCCTCCCTATAAAAAAAGCGAGAAAGTGCCCTCATTAGAGTGGTCTCATAATGTAACGGGCAAAAGAGGTGGTAATGTACCTAATTAGAACCACTTTCGATGTTACACCATACACGAAATATCACGTACTAAAAGCAGCAATACTTCTTAAAATATTTCAAGTTTATCATCCACAAACTATAGTGGACCTTAACATAAAGTAGAGACTCAATAATATTTTTAAAACAGACAAATGAATTTACACCTTTAATTAAATAATAATTTGTACATCACAGTACATATATTAATACGTTAATAATTATACATAAACAATCACAATCCAACAAGCAAGACTATCTGTTCACTAGAGACTTCTACTAGAGAGGTTCCAGGTACTTAGTGTGTCTTTTTCTACTGAATCGAGGGATTATATACTTGTTCAGGGTATGAAAACGTACGTGTCAGATAGGCTAAGTGAGGTAGGGTGTTGTTATTATAGGGTTGTGCTGACTCGTCGAGTACTTGAGGGACAGGCACAACTAGGTCATGAATATATGAAAGGTATATCTATATTCTTAAAATCAAATACGAGTAATTTAGTGGTTGTTTATAAAGAGTTATAGGATATTTATTGTTGATAAATATCCACGTTTTTGGTATTTGAAACTGCGTGGACAAATATGTTCGTCATTTCTAAAAATAGACGAAAATATACGTTACACATAGCACCCCTGCCAACTTTATTTCTTCCATTTGGACCAAAATTATAATGTAATATCGTACATTTTTGAGAGGGTACTGAAAAGAAAGTGAAGTTCCACCAGACGAAACCGGGTCCCCTACTGACATTCCCCGATTGAGAGTATCTCTATTGGACAAATTGCGGTACTACTGAATACGTACTTTTTGTTTTTTTCAAAGGCATTTTCCAGTACATTTAATAGCTTTTCATGTGATGATCAACAAAGCTCGAGGCCACACATTCTATCAGGTTTTCATTTATTTACCAGAACCCAGATTGAATCATAGATAGCTTTATTTAATTCTATCTCCAACAACGTTTTCCAAGGGCATGCAAGTTCAAATCGAACCAAAGGTCACTTATTTTTGGTTTTTCTGCTGTTTTGAAATCTCAAACCCCCAAATTTTGTCAATCTGAGCTATGATATGAAACATTATTTTTTCTTCCAACGCTTTTTTTTTATTTGTCCACGAATCAACCAGTACTAAGACTATAACATTATCCATGAAATACGTACCTATTGCTTTGAAAAATACAATTTACCGAAATATTCCAACGACTAAAATCTTCAAAACCGTTTGTCATTAGAATTCAAACTCGTTAGTGCCATTTAAACTAAAATAAAGGGCCCATTTCCTTTCAGAACCAAGATTGAAAATAATAGCAATTTGACCAATAAAAAAAGACCCTTTTCAAAACCATTCTGTTTTTATTATTAAAAAAATCAACGAATTAAGAAAATTCGTTTTGCCCAAAAAATTATAACAATAAAAGTAAAGTAACTATTCTAATACAAAAATAAACCAAGAGGTTAACTTCATACTCTGTTCACGCTAAGAAGTGCGTGACGTCAGAATCACCCATAGACCAGGAGGTTTGTGGGGGAGAGCGAAAAAGGTATGGATCCACATTGTTATGCTTTGATAAGAATCATTTTGTGGAGTGAACAAATATCGTGTTTCAAGCAGATAAGTGTGGATATGGTTTATGACGTGACGCACTTCTTAAAGTGAACATAGTATAGAAAAAAACAATATTATAAACGTACATTTTTCTTTACCCCTTTTTTCCAAACTGTTTTCGAATGTACGATTTTCCCGAATGACATTTTCTCCAATTTCATAAAAATGTACAAAAATTTAAAAAAAAAAAAAAAAAAACAACCCACGTCATCTCACCTCTCACTGTTTATATGAAAAAAGTCTAGAAAAATGCCTTTCGTTTGTAAAAAAAAAAAAAAAAAAAAGAAAAAGAAAACTACCGACCTCACCACACCTCCGGCTATGTGAAAAAGACATAGAGAAATATAATACCTTTTTTCTATTAAAAAAATAAAAATAAAAACTCACCTCGTCTTATCTCCCACAACAGATTATTGTCACATGAACTGAAGCTGAATCATATCGTGTAATACTTGTCATATTTTAAAAACGAATCAGTCGTTCGTTTAGCAGGGTCCGATCATACGGGAACGGCGAAGTGAAGCAAAAATGTTATTCGGTTCTGAAAAGGACTGCTTCGTGATCATAAATGCATTTTAACGAAGGAACCCATCGAACAATAGTTGGTTCTGAAAAAAGAAATTACTGAAACGAAATTATGTTATTCAATATATTTAGGAAAAACGATTTTCAACCAGAATAAATTAAGATAGCATCCGATTACATTCAACCATAGGTTCGCAATTAGGTTGACGATGAGTACCAACGATTAAAGCTCGTAATAATTGGATAAAAGAAAATTACTTTCTTGGCCACCAACCATCCTTCCAAAAGACACGAAACCGGAGAATTAACTAATTATAAATAATTCTGACAAAATTGATGGACGACAAAAAACCTACACGTAGTTGGGTCACCGGTTTCAACGAGTAGCTGCTACGCCGATCTGAAATAAAACCAAAAGCGAATGAGTTCTTACTATAAATATACCACTAAACCTTATTCTGCGCCACACATTCACGAAAATGAGGTAAAACGCAAACATTGAGAGCGTGTAAG